>QLNU02014176.1:42474987-42530569 GCA_006491805.2 Dysdera silvatica | reverse complement strand
CTTGTTATTGTTTTTGGTTGGTGTATTATTTGTATATCTGTCACAGAATGACCCTTGCTGTCTTTGTGCCATAAAATTACGTCCAACCATTTTTTATATATCATAATCAATTTTCAGCATAGCCTTTGCTGTCCTTGCATAGTGCCAAACCAACTAATTGATCATTATGCCTCTCAGACTTTATCAATATCTACCGTTTCGTTATTGTGTATCTTAGACATTTTGGACCTGACAGATAAATAATAATAATAATGTAATTTTTTTGTATCATTATTTTCTAAACTTTTCTTGATTTTATTGCAGTATTTATTCTTTATTATTTTGTTCGGTACATCATATATTCAATTCAATATATTCATATCATGTTCTATTCTTCGATCTCATCTTATTTGGTGCAGAACCACCCTCGCTGTCCTTGCGCCATATAGATATAGCCAGCTAACCAACCACCTAACCTATTTTTTGATTTGTTGAACTTGACGTTTTGAGATATTCGTCCTCAAAATTACTTGTTCAAATTTACTAATATATGAAATATTGCTTATTTGGGATTGCGATTTAACCTAAATGTTGCGTTTCAACAAGTTATTACCATGTTTGGCGCAGTATAGCCCAGATGCTCTTGCGCCATAAAAAAGCCAAACAATCAATCAATCAGCAAGTTATTCTTACTCACTTTTATGAATCAACCTAATTGTTTGTTATGTTTGAATAAGTTATTCCATTTGTCTACATTAGCATCTTGTTTCAATGCCTGATTAATTTAATCTTTCAACAGTTGATAATTAATTTGAAAATCTCATATTTGACGCCTTTTATTACGTTATATTGGTTATATTATATCTCGATATTTTTGATAATTAATTATCTTATTGTTTATCTTTTCACCCTACAAGTAGCATCAGTATCTACTGAATTATTATTGTAGATTTTATATATTTTTAAACACCGAAAAATGATTAATGCATTATTGTATGCTATTATTACTCTCGATATTTTATATATATTTATTGCAGTACTTACTGATTATTATTCTGTTTGGTACTTTATTTATATATCCAAGTCAATATTGCAGCATGGCTTTTGCTGTCCTTGCATAATTGCAAAACCCAGTAAATCAACTATTAGTTCATTCTTGTCTTCCTGACGTATTAGTATTTACTGTATCATTATTTGTATATTATGAATGTTTTGGGACGTGCTTAAGGGAATGGAAAAAAAATTACATTATTACTATTTATCTAGTGTTATTATTTGCTATGCCTTTTATGGTCTTATTATAGCAATTATTCCTTATTATTTTTGGTGGTACATTATATATCCACATCAGTATATTCATGTCACATTCTACTCTTCGATCTCACCTTGTTTGGACGATGTCCTTACGCCATATAGATGTAGCCAGCTAACCAACCAACTAATCTATGCTTTGATATGTTAGACTTTACTTTTGACATATTCGTCCTAAAAATTACTTGTTCATATTTAATAATGTATGGAATATTGCTTATTTTGGATTGCGATTTAAATTAAATGTTCCGTTTGATCAAGTTATTGTCACTCACTTTCATGACTTAACCTAATTAAGTGCTATATTTGAAAAGGTTATTCTTATTTACTTTTGTTACTTGATGAATTTAATCTTTCAACAGTTGGTAACTTATTTGAAAATCTCATACTTTACGCCTTATATTACATTATATAATTTGTATTATATTTAGATACTTTTGATAAGATAATTTATTCCTCCACTAATATTCATTTTGAGTTTTGTGTACTTTCTTCTACTTTTTACAGATTTATTTATACCTTTTGCTATCTATTCCTTACACTATGAAACATCTGTTTCATAGTATACCCTGTATAATGCACCATAGTTTTACTACTTCGTTATTTAATGCTGTGTTATCTTTTGGTTCCAGATTAATTTTTATTTTATACATTTTTTATTTTATTTATTTTTTATCCTTTTGTTCTTATAATTGATATACTGTGGTTATTCCAACATTTTTTGGTTATTATTATATCTTCCACACCTATAAATAGCACCAGCAACCTATGTGGTCAATATTTCCAGCCTTCAAAAGTAATTTTTACTCAATCCTTCCAAAAGAACTTATTCTCACTACATATAAATGCCAACAGTCTTTTGAATAAAATTCATTTCCTTAATGATTTATTGGATGAACTAAAAATTCTTACTCATTTTATCTGTATTACTAAAACGTGGCTTCAACCTAACTCTTCTTTGCATATATCTCAATACAGCCTAGTTACTGAATGACGCCAGAATGGTCGCGGAGGTGGAGTGGCAATTTATATACATTAATCAATCTCATATTCTAATTATAATTATTGGAGTAGAATATTTCCATATATTGAAATCATAACCACAAAATCTTCTGGAATCTTTATTTCTACAATCTATAGACAACTGAATGGTGGTGACATTGGGGAATTTTTAGCTTTCTTAAAGGCCTTTATGGATTTTGTTAACACTGAAAATTTGAAATTAAATATACATGGAGATCTAAATATTGACATGAGTTCAAACCAAAACGTTAATGCTAAAGATTTAGAAGATATAGCTCATAATAGCGGTTTTCATTTTACAATCAATGTCCCTACTAAAATAATATCTCACTCCCAAACTATGAATTACCTCTGTATAACTAATACTTATCCACACCTCAGGAGTACTCACATACCATATAAGTGATTACCTAAATATTTTTATAACAAACAGTATTTAAGATTTTCATCGTAATAAATTTTTAAACTGTTTTACGAAAGGGATCTTTCGGAAAGTAATCTAATCTTATTTAAATCAGAATTAACAAAAATCAATTGGACCACTTTACTTAATTCGAATGATGCTCAACGAGCTTACAATCTATTTATTTAAACTTTTACTAATATATATAACAAATGTTTCATTTTTTAAAAATATTTCAAGAAGTAAGCGGATCAGAAAACCATGAATCAATAATTTTCTTCTAAAAGAAAAAGAAAAAAATAGACTTTTCTCAAGCTTCGTACAACACAAATCATCTAATCACCTAACTGCATTTTGTAAATTTTGAAGTAACTTAAACAAATACTAAAACTGGCAAAACGAAACTACCTCGAAAAATTCTTTAAAGGCTCCGATCAAAAAAATTTGGTTGGGATTAAATGAACTTCCTGGTAGAACTAAATCATCTAAAAACCCAATCAGTAGCCTTGTTATTGGGAACCAAACCATTACCAACCAAAATCAAATACTTACAGCCTTCAATAACTACTTTATCGATTTTCCGTTTGGATTGGCACAGGCCCATAATACAATGTCCTATTTGAATAGCGGATGCTACAAGTATGACGTTAAAGATTCACTATTTCTTTCATCAGTTACACCGGCTGAAATTGCTAAACTAATAAAGGAAATTAACCCTAATAAGGGCCTTGGACATGATCAGATTCACCCGGCTGCCATTAAATATGTTTCAGATATTATACTGCAGCCTCTCACCCACATTTATAATCTAATTATTTCCATAAGCATTATTCCACAAGATCTTAAAATTTCAGCAGTTACACCTGTATTTAAAAAAGGAAGCAGATCTGAGATTGCCAATTACAGACCAATATCAGTATTGACAGTTTTTGCCAAAATTTTTGAAAAGATACTCTATAAAAGATTATATAGCTTTTTCTCATTAAACAAAATCATTCATCTAAATCAATTTGGATTTATGGAGGGTAGATCAGTGGAACAGGCTTTAATTGCAGTTACAGATTTTATTTACTCTTCTCTGGATTCTAAACAAGCAGCAGTTGGTGTGTTTTTTGATCTGTCGAAGGCCTTTGATACAATTAACCATGAACGTTTACTATATAAGCTTAGTCTAGCTGGTATCCGTGGCCCTTGCAATACCCTTTTCAAAAACTACTTAACTAACAGACAACAATATGTTCACATGAATGGCTGTCGCTCTACACTCCGCGATTCATTATGTGGTGCGCCCCAAGTATCTATTCTTGGACCATTATTATTTAACTTTTATGCCAATGACATTTTTTATCTACCAACATCCTTCGAACCAATTTGCTTCGCTGATGACACAAGTATCTTCTCTAAACATACTGATATTAACAACCTAATCACAATAGTTAATGAAGATATTAAACACATTATTAACTTCTTTAACATTAACTAATTAACACAACAAAAACTAAGTGCCTTTTAGTCACAAATAAAAGAAATATTAATCTAAATCATTTTCATCTTAATATTAATAATGAATCAATTTCATTCTCAACAGAAATTGATTTTATTGGTATAACATTTCTATCTAATTAAAAATGGGACACCCATGTTAACACCATTTGTACAAAAATTAGTAGAAATTTGGGAATAATAAGAAATATTGCATATTATTTACCCACTCCAATTCTTATAAATCTTTACTTTTCTTTGATTTTCTCTAACATATATTATTGCTTATTGATTTGGGGCTGTACCACAAAATCCAATCTCTCACGAATTACTGCTCTTCAGAAAGGTTTTATTTCGCTTTTGTCTTATAATATTCATGTGTCTCACTCCTTATCTTCCAATAATACTCAAATATTATTAATTGAAAAATTACTAATTTACAGTATCTCTATTTTTATGGTTAATGTCATTAGAATCGGTTTATATCCTAATCTTATGCACTTAACCCAATCCGAGCATGACCACTTCACAAGAAATTTAAATAATCTAATACCAGAATTCTCCAAAACCAATCTTGGATTGACACGCATGGGTTGTGTGGGCCCTAGGGTGTGGGACCCTCTGCCTGACAGAATTAAAATTTTGAGTTCACTTCCCTTTTTTGAAAAATACCTACATAAATATATTTTGGAAAACTGATTTTTTGTATAATTTTATTATTTTATTCCTGTTATAATTATTTTAATGTACATAGTTACTGTGCTTCGGGCAGCTGGGGCTCTGTCAGACTTTATAGTATCTATCCATAACTGCCCGGGCAGATCGATTATTTGTATGCTTTTTTATACTGTAATGTAATTGTATCTGACCAAAAATAAATTTGAATTGTATTTGCCCGAATTGAATTAGCGCGTTTTATTAAAACCTACCCCCTTTTAAAAATTAGTAAAAGCTTATCGTCTCGGCTGTTAGATTTGCTAATAAACCAGACTAATTTCTAATCTCTTATCTTTCTTTTTATGTTTGCTGCTAAATCTCAAAACACTCCTTCCTTTCTTCCGTATTACTTTTCCACTTCTTATGATGTTTGTACTGTCCCTGATGTTTTCCATACTTTGCTTTATATTAAATTTTGTACATTTTGTTTTGTGACCGGCTTTTTATAATGAATATTACATATTGTGCATTGTATTAATATGTTGGGTATTGCTTTTTACAATAAATTTCCCTATTATCGAAGTACAAAACGGGTAGAAAAGCATTGTTAAAGTTAAAAAGACGTTAATAGAAATTATGTAATTTTACATCATATAATTACACATATTTCGATTAGCTTATGCTTCTATACAAACTTTTCATAGTATTACGCGCATTTTAATTCGTATATACTTCTATACAAACTCTTCATAGTATTACACACATTTTGATTAGTATATACCTCTATTCAAACTCTTCATAGTATTATACACAATTTGATTAGTATATAATTCTATACAAACTCTTCATAGTATTACACACATTTATTTTGATTAGTACATACTTCTATACAAACTCTTCATAGAATTACAAATCCTAATGTACGCAATTTTTTTTTACTTTATTAGCACTAGGTATGAGTAATAATAAAATGTATAGGCATTGTGAAAAATTAGCCAAAGGGAGACCGGAAAAAAAGTCGACATAGCGACTTGACAAGCCCCGGCCAGCTAAACAGAAATTGTATATTTAACTCCATGTAGTATATTAGTCTGGACCGCAAAATTATACAGTTAACCAGAAGTGGCCGTTAATTAGAATGGCGTTATTGAAAGAAATTACTGTATATTGTTCTTTTATGTTGTATTTTTTGTGAATGCTGCAGGAGATTTGGGAAGAATACTGTATACTTGTATTGAAAAAGGGACAGAAAACCTTGTTGAGCAGAGACGTAGAAATGGCTGTAAAACTAAGCGTCTACGCTGTCTGCAAAAACGCCTGTCGGGATGGAAGGGATGCGATCAGTGTATTCAGGAATAGTTTAAAAGATAAATATATGATGCTATACAAGATTAATCTTTTATATATTCTTCTTAATACGAATTTTTTTTTAACGTAGTTGTTTGTTGGGATTTTCAAAATGAGGTTCACTGTACCACATCTGAGTACATAGAGAAAATAAAGCACCGAAAAGTAGAGGCAAAGCTTTTAATATCAGTTTGAAACAAGCTACGTACTCTAAAATAGAAAAAAAAATAAAAAATGTGCAATTAGCTATTATAAACTCCTGTTTGTAAAAATTGAAACACTATGAAGAAATAATCGGAAGGGAATGAAATATATTCCACGAACCATCTGTATTAATACAAATGAACGATTTTTGCAAAGCAAAACAATAAATAAGAAATAAGGTTGCGTCAAAAATCAATATTTTGTCACAGCTACCATGCGCTACAATAAGTGCTTGTAAACGAAGTGGCATCGAACCAAACAGATTTTGAATTTATATCCGAAGAAGAGAATTCAAGAGCTTTTATCCGAACACAAAATATCAGCCCAGGGACGAGTGTCACGTCAACTGGCGGAATCCTGGACATGTTCAATATGCGACATAACCGGTACATAGACAGGTCGGGGAAGAAGCTGTATGTGTTGTGATGAAAAGAAGTCTTTAACATTCCTAGCAACATGTGGACAGGAACTGTCCTGTTGAAATGCAGCCTCAGGAATGCGTTGAAGAAAGACTTCGAGCTCCAGAACTTCTCTGAGATATAGGTTTCTGTTGAGATTACAAACAATTCTTAGAAGCTGAAATCGTCCATGATGCAAAATAGCGCTCCTATCCATCACGCTTGGCTTTCGTCGATTATGGCGTTAAATAATGCACTAAGAAAAGCGGCGTCTAAAACGGATACGGGGATCACTGTACCACAAGTTAAAGCGGGATTCATTAGAAAAGACGACTTGTTGCCAATTGGCACGGCACTCTTTATGTTGATAAGCCCCTAATAGCCTCTGGTGTTAATGGTTTGTAACAGAAGAATTCTTATACAATAATTTTTGCCACCCACGTATTTATTACAGCTCAAACTAGAGCTTATTGGTTTTGGAGAAAAAGAGACGCTTTCCCCATCCTGGATTCGAACCAGGGTCCCTCCGTTTAGCCCGGAGTGTCTTGGACCGCTAGACGAATGAGGACAGGAAACAACGCTCTCTTTCTCCGTATGTAAAGATGTTAAGGTATTATTACCCTCCGCAGGGATAACACAATTGCCAAATATGGTCAACACAAGAAAGCCTCCGGGGCGAGATTTTTGTGAGTTTTCGTGGGGGAAATTTATTATACTATAATTTTTGCCACCCACGTATTAATTAGCTCAAACAACATCTTTACATACGGAGAAAGAGAGCGTTGTTTCCTGTCCTCATTCGTCTAGCGGTCCAAGACACTCCGGGCTAAACGGAGGGACCCTGGTTCGAATCCAGGATGGGGAAAGCGTCTCTTTTTCTCCAAAATTACATAAGCTCTAGTTTGAGCTGTAATAAATACGTGGGTGGCAAAAATTATAGTATAATAAATTCCCCCACGAAAACTCACAAAATTCTCGCCCCGGAGGCTTGCTTGTGTTGGGTGTGTTACCACTGGCAGAGACGTGTAGGCTATTTTCAACGTCGCGCCACAACTTTCTATTTATACGCAGGGGCGGACTCGATCTTCTCAAAGAGCCCATACCCTGGATTTTCGGGGGCGCGAGTCCTTGAGCATTCGAAGGCGCCAGGCTTATGGCCCATGAAGCGGAACCAGCCCTAAAGCCGGCAACCCCGTCCGCCCATGGTCTCAAGTAGTTTTATAACAGTTCATGTGACTTGGCGCCAAACTGAACAACATATTTTACTACACAATGAAGCTCACATTTCCTACACCACTGTTTACATATCTAGCAGAATCCCGATTGTCCGAACTTCGTTTAACCGAAATGTCCAGCTATACTTTCTTCTTATTATTGTTATTGTTTTAGTAGATACTCGTTCAATACCTTCTGTAAAAATGCTCATACTGCCTTTCTAATGTACTCCGGTCTAAAGAAAGGAATAAGTACAAATCATAGATATTGGACAAACAGCGGTATGTATTTTCTTTTAAATACAGGGCGATTCAGAATTAATGAGACAAACTGAAACGGGTGGTAAAAACCATAATTGGCGAAATTTCCATGTCCGCAAACGAGCCAGTTTGGCTGTTGAGTGAAAGAATTATTTATATCCACATCGTTGCTACAAAGGCAATTACATGAACAAAAAAATTTTTTTGACACATAATTTAAGTGATTGACCTAATAATGCAGCAGATTAAAAAAAATTCGAAAATTCCCTTCTCTGGCACTGAGTACTGTTGCCATTTAGTCATCAAAGGTATGGAAAACGATTGTTTTATCGTAGTGGAGGCAATTAGGATTTGTCAATGATGAGTAATAGGCGAAGGACATCAAAAGAAACAATTTTGGTCCAGTAAACCAATGTCCGAAAATGAGCAGTTCTGGAACCACAGGGATGTTGTTATTTGCATCCACATTAGTTAATCATGTAATGAAATTTGGAAAATTTGCCGTTTTAGCCTAAAACCATATTGGAAAATGTTAAATGTTCCGCCATTTACTGTTGTACAAAACAACTTCCCATTGCTATATTTATGCAATTCAAGAATTTATGGCCCAAATGTGAGCCTAACGTTTGGGCCATAAATACCATAAAGTTTTTCTTAATGTAATATGTATAAATTAAAGTAAGTCGTCTAGGGTCTGCACATTTTCATTGAAAGGAGCATGTTATGAAAATCATTCGTTTCGCTTCTTTTTTGGTTTTACGGCTCAAAGACTACAATGGTCATGCTGCGCCGGGACCTACTGTTTTCCGAGGAATCCGAACCTCTTAAGGCCTAGGGAACCAAACCCCGGACTACAGTGAGCAGTGCGATCTTTATGAGATCTCTGAGTAAGCGTTCTTTGCACTGCTGGGAGTCGAACCCGGATTAGCGGCGCACTAGGAGAACGCGTTACCACACTGCGCCACCGCAGGGCCGTTATGAAAATCAGTTTTACAGAATTATATACTGTATTTTATATACGAGTATAAATGATAAATATTTTTAAAGGTTAAAATATACGTATAATGTGGGTGCAAATGTGAATTTTCCAAAGGGGCAGCAGATTGTTTCCAAAACGTAAAAGTATATTTTTAATGAAAATTAGACATAAAAAATGCAAGTACTTCAGATATCGGTATTGAAAGAGAAGGGGGCAAGTTCAAGACCACTTATCGTCTATACTCGCGTTCATACACGGGTCATACGATTATTTGGAAATATATTAACATTTTCTCCTGAACAGTATTTATATAGATTGATAATTTTTTAAGTTATATGTTTTATGTAATTTACGTATATTTTTATGTAAATGAATATTTCCTTAAAATATATAAAAGACACGCATAGATTATGTTTGAAAATATGCTGAACTATTTAATTTTTATAATTCAAGCAGTACAAAATATAATTACGAATTGCTAACAACTCCGTTTTTCGTAGAAGTTCTATGCAATAGCGATAAGTTGTAGCAAGAGCTTACAAAAATTTCTAAAAGTAGCTCATTACCATGCAAACGGATGCCCTTGTATTATATGCATTACATGAATTATAAAACGTCTAAAAAGTCAAGATTTAAAAATCTTTTCTAAAACAGTAATTAAAGTTTTCGTGTTTTTAAAATAGCTTTTAAGCATCTACCACGCGTGATTTTAAAGAACCGTTACCTTAATTTTACGCCTGGTGAACGTCTAAAAAGATGAGTTTAAAAAAATTATTTTTTGCAGAGTTGAATTTAAGAAATATAGTAACAATTTACGAAATAGTTAGATCTTGTTAATAACTCGTTAAATTCCGAGCCCGCAACACCTTATTTCACTGAAACGGACTAAATTTTATTGCATCTAAGAATAATAAAAGATTGCAAATAAATTTAATAAACAACTCACTTAAACGCAATAAATTTTATTGCATCTAAGAATTATAAAAGATTGCAAATAAATTTAATAAACAATTCACCTAAACGCAATAAATTTTATTGCATCTAAGAATAATAAAAGATTGCAACAAATTTAATAAACAACTCACCTAAACGCAATAAATTTTATTGCATCTAAGAATAATAAAAGATTGCAAATAAATTTAATAAACAACTCACCTAAACGCAATAAAATTGCATATAAGAATAAAATTCAAATTTACGGCGCTAGACCCAGAAATCTGCAAAATGCAGATTAGTTATATGCGGGTCTTACTGATGTGCTTTTTTTAATTTTTTTTAAGAGCGACCGTAATTTCGGCACAGAAATCAGAACTATATATATAGTGACGTAAAGACATAAAATGGAAGTGGAGACTAAAAAAATTAAAAAGGAATGAAACTAAACTGCCGAGTATTAAACGGGCGTTCCCTTATCTTTGTTTTTCTCATCAGTAAGTACCCATATATCCTAAATTCTTAAATTCAGGTAAGGATTTCATTTAGTAGGAACAAACTAGTTTTTGTAAAATAAAAAAAAGATTTTTGCAACCCCGGAATCGTAATGGCAAAAAAGTTCTTTCATTATTAATATTATTATTTATTTGTTAAGGTCTTGAACGCTTTATCTACTCATGTACACTAAAGTGCCAGACGATCTCGTACACCAATCTAAATCTTGTAGGCCGCCCCCCCCAACCTCCGCGCGCACGCAGAAGTGCCGCAACACGACGTGGTATGGACTCGACTAATGTCTGAAGGTATCCTGGAGACAATTCACACCAGGAATCCTGCAGGGCAGTCCACAAATCCATAGGAGTGCAAGGTGGTAGAGATCTCTTCTGAACAGCACGTTGCAAGGCATCCCAGATATGCTCGATAATGTTCATGTCTGGCGATTTAGGTGGCCAATGGAAGTGTCTAAAGTCAGAAGAGTGTTCCTGGAGCCACTCGGTAGCAACTCTCGATGTGTGGGGTGTCGCATTATCATGCTGAAATTGTCCAAGTCCGTCGGAATGCACAATGGACATGAATGGGTGTAGGTGATCGGACATGATGCTTACGTACCTGTCACCTGTCAGAGTTGTCTCTAGACGTATCAGGGGTCCCATATCACGCCAACTGCACACGCCCCATACCATCACAGAAGCTCCACCAGCTTGAACAGTCCCCTGTTGACATGTAGGGTCCATGGATTCATGAGGTTGTCTCCATACCCGTACACGTCCATCCGCCTGATGCAATTGGAAACGAGACTCGTCAGACCAGGCAACGTGTTTCCAGTCATCAACAGTCCAATGGCGGTGTTGGCGGACCCAGACGAGGCGTAAAGCTTTGTGCCGTGCAGCCAACAATAGTACACGAATGGGCCTTCGGCTCCGAAAGCCCATATCAATGATGGTTCGTTGAACAGTTCGCACGCTGACACTTGTTGATGCCCCAGCATTGAAATCCGCGGCAATTTGAGGAAGTGTTGCACGTCTATCTCGTTTAACGATTCTCGTCAGTCGTCGAAGGTCCCGTTCTTTCAAGGTCTTTTTCCGGCCACACCGCTGTCGGAGATTTGATGTTTTACCGGATTCCTGATATTCACGGTATACCCGTGAAATGGTCGTACGCGAAAATCCAAATTTTGTCGCTATCTCGGAGATGCTATGTCCCATCTCTCTTGTGCCGACTATAACGCCACGTTCAAAATCACTTAAATCTTGATAACCTGCCATTGTAGCAGAAAGAACCGATCTAATAGCTTTGCCAGACATCTCTTGTCTTATATAGGTGCTGCCGACCGCATCGCGTTACGCTGATTGGTTGCAAAGCTCCGTTATTTGCATACGCACGCCTGTACCAGTTTTTCTGGCACTTCAATGTATATTTACTCGAGATCCGCTTCACACATATGTTAGCATTAAAAAAATTGTTGTACTCAATAATTTGGAAATGAATTATTTGTAATGTTGTCTATCTTAAAACGAAATAACGATTCACCAGGGAGTTCCATGGAGACAGAAGATTTTTGTCACTGGAGTAGTTTATTATTAAAATAAATAACATAGACGTTTCGGGAGAAACCTTCTGATTTTATCGAGTAAGGAAGGCTGGAAAAAGGAACGATGGTAAGTAAAAAAACAAATACGGCATACAATTTGTTATTATTATTATTATTATTATTATTATGTTATTATTAATGATTAAAAAATTGACAGCTTTTTTCTCTTTTCGATATATCGGTTCATTTGTCACACCCAAGCAATTGTTGATAGACAAATGTAATGTTTATTCTAATACAAATTTAATAGTTGTATATAAGACAGAAAATAGAAGACCTTAGCAATACCATACTTAGCGAAACATGCCATAAAAGGAAAAACATGAACATAAAAGAAAATGCTTGGACATGCACATAAAAGAAGATATATGAAACGTGTACATAAAAGAATATACATGAAATACACACATAAAAGAATATACATGAAATACACACATAAAAGAATATACATGAAATACACACATAAAAGAATATACATGAATTACACACATAAAAGAATATACATGAAATACACACATAAAAGAATATACATGAAATACACACATAAAAGAATATACATGAAATACACACATAAAAGAATATACATGAAATACACACATAAAAGAATATACATGAATTACACACATAAAAGAATATACATGAAATACACACATAAAAGAATATACATGAAGCATTATATACATAAAACATGCACATAGAAAAATATATTGTACGTGAAAAGATACACATAAAATATAGAATACAGATTCAAAATTAAAGAAGATTTTGTTGAAATATTTTATACAAAGGGAATTCGCTTCGCTATAGTTTACCTAGCTACATAATTAATATTCCATTTGCTAACGCTCTAAACCCTGTCACGTGACTAATGGAATTTCCTCTCCATAGTTGAACATGATAATGTTTCTCATTAATTGGACGATCGCTCTGTTTCTAAAGCTAATTGTATTTTAATGAATCTCGTAAACTTTAGTCATGCTCGGCAGTGCTGTTCAGTGAGTAATGGGTAAACGGTTAATGCAATTATGAGATGGGACTCCTAATCTCGTTTAAATGCGTAAAAGTGTTCATCAAGTGGTTTTAAGATTGCCAACTATTCCTCTGCTTTTTTATTGTCCTCTATTTTTCCATATTAATGGTTTTCACTAAAATGCGTTTGTTGAATTTGGTGCATATAACATCACTCATGCTTTCACCATAACATTGATTATAGTATTCTGTATCGGAAGATGAACAGTTTAGAAAATTAATGTAGGCTAATTTTGGTACTCAATAATAAGTCTTTCGCTTTAAACAATATGGTGGTGGTTGTTTTGGTGAATTTTATGGTAAACGAAAGGCAAGGGTCATTTTGTACCAAACAATGTGATAAATAATATGAATTTTTCAAATATTTTGGAAATAAAAGTAATTTATTTTATTCTTAAATATTCATTCAAAACTTGCTGGCCTTTACCTTCATACTTCGAGAAATGTGCCGTTATACAGAAGAATTAACATGAACCCAACTTGCATAAACTAGACAAAAGCCACTCTAACCCAAGTAGGTAGGCGCCAGACAACACAAACATACACTCGATATAGATATATTTGTATGATACTGACAAATCGCGCGAACCGTATCACCAGACAAAAATGCCACTTTCTCGCCTCAATAAGTAAACTTAAGGATCTAGTAGGAGAAGATTTTCAACTCGCCTACTTCAAATATCTATCCGCCAATGGCAACTAACGTATCGCACCCTTGCGACGAAAGTGTTACAACTCAGAATAATCCAATCGTCAAAAAACGCAAAAAACTATTTCTGGTTGAATTGGGGGACGTTGTGTTTAGTTAATGACATATGCTATCTAGCGGGAACAAGAATAACTTACGGCGTAATATTTTGTACGGAAGAATGCACAAGAGTTTTCTGCATCTAGTTGTAACATTAAGTCATTTTCACCGAATTTTGAGTTGTAACACTTTCATCGCAAGTGTGCGATATATATGTGTGCATAATTTATACATGTAATAAAAACAACGCACAGACACCTATCGCATAACTTCAGAAGAAGAAATGTGGGGGGCAATAGTCTCTAAACTCCAAAGCAAAACCATACCACTGTGCAGCCCCGAGTAACAAGCTACAAAAGCAGACGCATTCATCACCTTCAAATGCCCTCAAAATCGACTTCAGTATATTTTAATCGGTTGACTTTTCTTTGTTTCTTCTTAGAGCTAAATCAGAAATGTTTTTGTGACAGCAATATTTGCATACAAAGCTGTCGACCACTGATATCCAAGGGGTAGAAATATCAACCCTTTTTCTAAAATAACCAAGAGGAAACCTCCACTCCCAAAATTAAACTGCATGCAACCAATGTTCAAAAAATAGTCTACGATCCATTAAGGGGAATGTTCAGTCAAGAGCTTAAGCACTTGCCGAGGGAAAAGCAAAACCCATTGCCCAAAGGAGCTGCAAAAATGACGCCCTTATAAAGTTTGAGCGAATTGGGCTGCAGCCAAACAACCTTGAAGAGATTAACAAGGAGCTAGACTACAAGAGCGAGCCATTCCTTAAACGAGCTTTAATGCCTTTAAAATCATACCAACGTCTTGCGAGGCGCTTTGAAGTTTTAGAAACGATTTGTAACGCTCTTGGAGCTTAGTGAGTGGCAGAAACTACACCAGCTGTCGGCGAAAACGTTTGCATAAAGTTCTGTTTATCAAGGTTTAGAAATATTCTTTATGCTTTCCTGCTGGAAATGTAAAACTGTGAAATTTAGCACGTAATTAAAAAAATACTCATTAAAGACTTTCATGTTGGAACTCACGAATTTAAAGGAAGTGCTTGTTTTCTCAGCATATTTGTCAGCAGTATAGTTTGTATATATAGCAACAGGCAAATGTACTGGCAAAACGAATAATCCTGTGAGTGGATTGTGTAATTTAATGTGATTGACTTGAGGGTCGTGCTGGGGATAGTAAGAGAAGAAAATAGAAGAGAAGAGCGGGAGCAGCGTACGGAAAAGGACGTCTCAATTTGACGTGAACTTGGAGTTCGGTCGGAGACTTCAAGGCAAGCAAAGTCGCAGGTGGGAAGACTCACAACCTTCCTACTTGAAAGTATCGCACGGGCTCCACTTGGAAAGTTTTTATTAAAGCTCCAAAAATTCTCGATTCGCTCACGAGCTACAAAATCATACGCCACAGCTGCGTAGAGTTATATTCATCGCCACTGCAGAGTGAAGAATTCCGGCTGACTATAATTATTCATCGTTGATTTTCGCATCAGCAAATCCTGACGTTTGTCCAAAAAATACGTAGAGTCCTACTGAACTGATGCAGCAGCATCCTGTCTGTTCATCGTTGTTTTTCGCATCAGCAGAGTTAACGTTTATTCATAAATACGATGAATCCTACGGAACTGACGCCGAAGAATCCCGGCTGTTCATCGTTGTTTTCAGCACCAGCAGAGCCTGATGTTTGTCCTTAAAATACTCCCAGTCCTACTGAACCGACGCAGCAGCATCCTGGCTGTCCGTCATTGTTTTCCGCGCCAGCAGAGCCTAATGTTTGTCCATAAAATATGCCGAGTCTGACAGGAGTGGAGCAGCAACATCCCCGCAGCCCCGTAAATGTTTTCTCATCAGAAATTGGATTTTGAAGTGCACGACGAGCCACAGCGTAATGCACCTGCAACAAAACAACGGTCACGTGACTGCAACACCCCATCATAACAGTCGCACGTGAGTCAATATCCATTTATTCCCATTTGTACGAGGTGTACCATTATTTAGGTTTAATTTGAAAATTAGGTTATGAAACATTCTATTTTTCCCATTTGCCCTTGCTTACTCAGGCAGTATTTCTTGCATTGTTTTAATTTAATATCTGGCATACGTTCTCAGTATTGGTGTAATTTATTGTATTGTCATATTGCAATTTAGACAGATATTGTTGCTGAGCCGTTGATTTGATAACAACCTGTATTGATAAATCACAGCACCATAGCAAGAATATCAGCTAGACATTTATGTTTCTTTCCATGTGGAAACTTTCGCCATTTATATAACTGCATAGAATTTTTAGAGTAGTAATTAGTCATAATTAAATTTGTTACGTTTGTTTGAATTAGTTCTCTCCTTTTTTGTGTTTTGCATCACTGTGCTGATTTCACGGCCATTTGACAATCATATGTTTCGCAAAGAAACTGACGGGTTATTAAGCAATGATAAGCGTAATGATAGGTGCATTTATCCAAGTTAAGCAATTTGGCACATTATTATTAACTTAATAATAATAATAATAATTTATCGTCTCCTTTTGTCACAAAGGCACGATTTATTTGAACGCATCTTGTTTTAACACGCATCACAAGTTTGGTAAAATAATACCCTTGCATTATATTTGTATCCTATAGGGCAAAGACATCTAAGGCATGCCACGCTAGGACCTCGGCTTTCTGACGAAGACGACTCTCTTTTTCGAAAAGGGATTCAAACCCGAGATAAAATCTGTAGAAAATTCTGAATATTTGATTAAATTAAAAACAAATTAGGTGTTGAAAAGGTATTTTAAAATTAGCGGAATCTAGGGAACTATTTTTGTATAAAAAATTAAGTACAGAATATTACAAAACAATGTGCCGGGGGGAGGGAAGGGTTGTACGAATTTGAACACAGAAAAAACGTTTTCAACGTTAAAACCAGCAGGGACTGGATATTTATTGGAATCGCACTCAGGTTATTCAGGTAGCATCCTAACACGCTACCATCACGCGAGCACGTTTGTACTGAGTAATGTTTGAAAGGTCGAAACACTCATGAAAAGCATTTTACTTCAATTCTATTTACAGTAACATGTTAAAATACGCTACCACCATCCATCAATTAGCTTCTCAATCATCTATTAGCTCAATCATCTATTAGCTCAATCATCCAATTAACTTCAATCAATCCTCCATCAGAAAGCTTCTACGACTCTCCACTAACACTGTGGCCTCCTCCACACATTAATGGTCATACACCCGACTGATGATATTGTTAAGCACTTTGCAAAATGTTTTAGCATGTTTTAATGTTTTGACGCAGGCTTTCTATTTCTCAAACTAAAGCTCATTATCCTACAACTACAATTTTTAGTGAGCAAACAGAAAAAAGGCATCGGAGCTAGATCCACACCAGCGATCTCTTTGTTCAATTGGCATGCTATTTTGGTTCTAACCAAGAGTATGCTTGTCTGACTCAAACGCAGGACGATGCCTTTTCCTCCTTTACGACTTGCCAAAATTTGTGACTGTGGGTCAAGGCGATTTAATAATAATAAATCTTTACTTGCTTTCACCATACATACCCATGCATATGCACATATATTATACTATAGTATAATATATATACTATAGTATAATAGTATAATATACTATAGTATAATAGTATAATATAATATAAATAGTATAATATAATATAAATAGTATAATATAATATAAATAGTATAATATAATATAAATAGTATAATATAATATAAATAGTATAATATAATATAAATAGTATAATATAATATAAATAGTATAATATAATATAGTAATATACTATATATAGTATTAATAGTATAATATACTATAGTATAATAGTATAATATACTATAGTATAATAGTATAATAGTATAATATACTATAGTATAATATATAATATACTATAATATATAATATACTATAGTATACTATATCTATACAGCACACACGTTGTACATACTTGAGACCTTCATGTAGAGACCACAGTTTGAATCTAGGTCGGAGACGATGCCACTTTTACTCCTATAACAAAAAGCTTTGGTTTGAGCCAAAAAGCATAGGTGTAGGAATTATTGCGTACGATTATTCCCCCACGAAATAAAAACAAAAACTCGCTCTGGAAACTTTTCTGTGTTGAGCACTACGTGGCAATTGTATTATTCCTGAAAAGGGCAATAATATCTTACAACCTATATATACGGAGTAAAGGAGCTTCGTTCCCCGTACTAGATGGCCTAGCGGTTAAGGCGTCGTCCTCAATGGAAAGACCCTAGTTCGAATCTAGGTCTGGAACGATGTCCCTTTTTCTCCTATAACCAAAAGCTCTAGTTTGAGCTAAAAACATGGGTCTCTTAATAATCGCCAACAATTTGTATGTAACCCGCGACCCTACTTCAAGGTTGGAACATCGATGTTTTTAGAATATGAATGATCCAATGATTTAATAGATGTATCGATTAAATTTTAATTGGTTCATATCGATGCTTATTCACTACTTAGATGGCATTATTGCTTTAACGTGGCACTTCAATTTAATAAATTTTTTCACACAAAACTTATTATCAACATTGCCAACGAGCAAGAATTTTTGGGTAAGATAAAATGCTAACCTGAAGTTCGCCTGAAGGTGCGAGAATCATCCGTTTTGTAGTTTGCTGCGATTGAACATGCTTAAATTCTGTTTTCATTTAGTTATGAGATGTACCATCATGTTCTTGGCGCGGAATCTTACTGCAAATATTTACCATTAACGTTTTCTGGAAAATTTTAGGAAATATCTAAAATATTTACAGCACAATTCCGAATTTTAGGAATTGTTTGCCCTCCATAATAAAAAAAAGTAAAAAAAGAAAAATAATAATAATTATCGGGCCATTCATAACCCTCTCGCGACCCTACTTCAATCTTCTGCGACCATGCTTGGGTCGCGACCTGAAGTCGCGAACCGCTGAGTTGATGGAACCTTGACTAGTGATTGGGTTAGAAATGAAGGAGAGCTGAAACCTACAGTTTGTTACGAGGCTCTCCTCCAGATATGTCGTATACTACGTAAATCGTATCTTATAATTCCGTTTCTCTGGTTTCGCATTTTTATTATTTTATTATTTAATTATTACTTACTGTTTTATTATTATTATTTAACTTAAAGATGAAAACATTGATTCTGATATCGTTAGATAACGCTCTTGCCAGCCATCACTTCCGTTGGTAATTGTGTTAGTCCTGAGAAAGGTAATAATATTTTAAAATAAGTGCCTTTCCACTTTACTTTTAGTCCTCCGGTCAAAGTTTAAAATACAAATTTTTTTTCATAGACAAAAATTCACTACTTTTCGACTTTGCGGCAACGATTAAGAGGTTTATTTTAATTCATGGACATAAACTTATGTTCATTAATATTTGGTACAAATTTAAACATACTACAGAGAACTATGTTATTAGCTATGACGATTTGACGACTGCATTAGTGTTCGGAGGGTTTTTTCGAGTAAGCACCAGAAACGTATTATATATTTATTCGTTATGAGTAAATTGTAAGTAAATCCTAAGTAAGTAACATTTCAAGAGTAATTAAATAGTTACGTGCCTTTTTATTTTAATTCCAAAAAGAGGTCTTATCTATTAACAACCATCTTATTCATATGTGAATGATCTTCGTGATCTTACATTTACTGTTATATCGTATGAATAATAATAATAATATTGTTTATTGTATGCCATTTCTTTTCAGCGAACGCTTTAAACAATTACAAGGAAGATGATGGCTGCATTATACTTTGTATTTAAGATCAAGTCTCTTGATGCACTTTTCGTCTCCGAAAGTATAATTAACTAAGCAGCATTTACTGCTTCCAACGTTAATAAATGACCCTCGTTAACACAAAATGCGCATTAGTTAAGTAGGTTAGACAAATAAAGTAGATGGACTAGGTACATAGCCTGATGGAAACATCAATATATCAACTTTAAACTGTATTTTGACACGTTTTCGTTATAACTTATCTCTTTAAGCAAAAGATAAATCTTCGTTCTTTCAAAGATGTTGGTAGGTTTGAAAACCATGAACAAATATTTTACAATATGTGCTCAGAACAAATTAAACAACAGTAAGTAAAATTTTTTTATAGTGTTATCATTAATGATACCTATATCACACCAACGTAATAAATTTATAGAACCAAGCATTTAAATCCCATACCAATACCATTAAACGAAGTCCAATATGTATCCGCATATACTTATTATTGACTTGTCATTACTGAGCTGACATTGCAATTATTAGAATTAACTTTTTTAATATTACAAGGGTTAAACCTTACTGAAAAAATAGCAATGAAAAAGATCACTCAAGCTTTCGGACGCATCAGCAGCAGTCCTTCATCAGGAGTAATGACGATGTTATGTTTCTGTCTCTTTTTTATACTTGAAATTTCTGGAAAACCCTTCATCAGAGCGTAATTTTTAACCTTGTATTTTTTGTATTTATCTTGCACTCACATCTACATACAGGGGGTAAATTCATAATAACATGGTCGACATATATACACAGGAAGCGGTAGATGAGCAGCCCCATCTGCCTGAAAAGGGTTTACATATAATTCTTTGCATATATGTTTCTTGATTGTTTTGCTATTCATTATATATATATACCTGACGTTTGTTATGCTATTTGATTTGTATGTCTAATGTTTTATATAATAACACTCTGAATCTATGCATATCACAAATTTTACATTTAGAGAGGGTAATTTACCTTTGGGCATAGCCCGGTGTGATTGTCATATTGAGAGTGAAGCCACATGGTTAGCACGTTATCCCCATGGCTATAGGTTTTGGTAAAATAGATGAAACTGTTCCGCGTCAGATAGCTAAACATTTTAAAATTATAAAGATTATTTTTAAGAAAAACTTAAATTGTCTAATCCTTTAAAATTTAACAAATGCAAAGACAGGAGATGGGGCATCTGTCTTCTTGCTAATGATGAACAAGTGCATCCAGTGCAAGATAAATATGCTACTAACTTTTGTAAAGCTTTCAACGTTATCCAATAACATGTAAGATCTGTGGATTGAGATATGTTGAACAGACTTCTAATAAACTAAATTTGAGAATTAATAATCACAGATCTCTGGTCAAAAGAGTAGGTGAGATATCTAAAAACCAATATGAATTACACCATTTCTATATTCATGATTTTAATAACGTTAAAATTTCTATATTGAAAAGCAGAAGACAGGTACAGAGTTATTACATTCAGATTTTAAATTCGCTGTTTCCTTTTGGTCTCAATGTCCAGTATTTTGGAAGAGAGGAAATCTACGAAAAAATTGTTTTCAAACATAGAAACATTTTAAAATATTTTGACAAAACAACAGTTTTCACTACGAAAAGGCATGCACTTTTATTTAAGAAATCTCAGCTTTAATTGTCACTACAGTAGACGTATACAGAAGTCAAAATTTCGTTTGTAAAACTACTAAACTTCTGTCTTAAATATAACGTGGTATATAATGGCACTGGTTATTATAAACAGGTAAGAGGGCTTTCTCAAGGGGGAGTATATTCTTCTGTAGCTGCAGATTTATACTTACATAAATATGAAAGTTTATCTTCACCAAGAACGGATTTATTTTTTGGCAGATATATAGATGATATAATCTGTATAGGCTATGGTATGGAGCATCAATTGGACCTTGATTTTTATCCCTCAGGATTAACACTGAAAGATACCTCTGTATCTAGAATTCGAGTTCACTTTTCAGAGCTACTTATTACTATCAATGAAAATAATAGATTTGTCTTTCAAATATGCGATAAAAGAAAACAATTTTTATTTGCTTTTGTTCAGTACTTGCAATATGACACATGTCTCAGAAAACATGTTATAAAAAATTTGATTTTAGGTGAACTCTCCAGACAGAAAGTGCTTTCAAATAGAGTTGAAGCCATTTCTGAAGGCTTAAGATCTTTTAAAAAATGTTTGGTTTTAAATGGTTTTCCAATGAACTATATAAATAGAACATTTGCAAATTTCATCCCTAGAAAGAAATCTTAAATGTTTCTTATAAAGAATAATCATTGCAATTAAATACATCTAATCGCAGTTCTCAAATATAGATGGAAGCACCTGTTCATTACTCCTTTTGGATATCTGGTATTGCTTAATTTATAAGATGTGGAAACACTTTCAAAACTGCCTTCAACTGATCATGTGCTATCTTTTTAGTTACGAGTTTGAATTTAATTTCTACATTACTGCTATTACAAGGTAATTTAACCACTTCCTATTTTATTATTAATAAAATATGCTTGCAAAAACTTAGCTAAAAATGTTCAAAAATAAAGAAATTCTGACAATGAACTACTTCATCTATAGTTTTTTGCATTTGTGGTATTACTTGAACTGAGTTTGTTGAATTACTACTTGTAAGTTATTCAACAGTGTTACTTTGATGTGAGATGTATCGACGACTTTCTATTTCTTTCTATTTTTGTCTCTTTCAAAACAAATTTTTTTTTAATCTCTGCCACATGGATGGTTATAAACAAACAGGTCTTCCTGTATAATGTCTGCATTGAATGGGGAATGTTGGATTCTTAAAACACTCTTTAACCCATGATTATTGGCTCATAACGCCAATCAATGTCTACACATTGCAGGTCCAATTCTTCTTTCTTATTCAGACCAACTATGATCTGTCTAAATTTATTGATTCTTCATTTATATATTAAATGGAGTGTTAAAAATGCTGTGTTTTATAACAACTCCATTTGCATCATTTAAAATGTGTACATATTGGGCAGTGGTTAATGGTATTGGTATGGGATTTAAATGCTTGGTTCTATAAATTTATTACGTTGGTGTGATATAGGTATCATTAATGATAACACTATAAAAAAATTTTACTTACTATTGTTTAATTTGTTCTGAGTACATATTGTAAAATATTTTTTAAGGGTTTTCAAATATATATGTATACGTAATTTTATGTACAAATATATACCTAATATATTAGTAATTATATATTAGGTATATATATTATATATAGGACATATTTTGTAATTTTGTCGTGGGGAATTTTTGTCTTTTTTATCTCTGACACCCATGCTTGAGTTTAAAGTAGAGCTTTGAAAGTATAGGAGGAAAAGAGACATCATCAAGACCTAGAGTCGAATTAGGGTCTTTCAGTTAGATTTGAAGTGCCTTAACCACTAGGCAACCAGAGAAGAGGAATGATGCTTCCTTTCTCCGTATATAAGGTCGTAAGATATTTAATCCTTCTCAGGATTAACAAAATTTGCAAATTGTCAACAAATATGGCGACGATTTAAAACGACGGACGCTTGATCTCCAGTTTCAGCTCAAACATTGATATCGGATATTACTGCCTATAAAAATTTCCCGCGGAGAAAAATCACAAAAGCTTGTTTCGATGGCTTCGCGTTTTGAACGTTATTTGATAATTGTGTTAACACCAAGCAGGGTAATGATTTGTTATAAATTTACATACGGTGATAGTGAGCGTCATATCTGGGTCTCGGTGGTCTCGCTTTTATAGCACTCCGTGTTCAACGGAGGAACCGAAGTTCGATTCCAGGCCTGGACAATAGCTCTTTCTCGTATACTTTCAAAGCGCTAGTTTGAACCCTAGCGTGGGTATCAGGGACTACTACCTTTAAAAATTACCATTTTCTACTCGAACGTATGAAACTACCTCTCAAATTGATGGAAACCTACATGATATGCCAGCGTTAGAAATTAAAAATATCTTCGGTTTTTGATAATCTTCCACAAATACCAGCTTTTAAGCCGTTTACTTATCATACGGTGCAATGTTTTATTCAGTAATGCTCTCGCAGAGCCAAAGCGTTCAAGAAATAATCCTCCTACAGCGGCTAGATGGATTCCAGTGGTTTAAAGCGATCTTGTTAGTACCGGAGTCACGTACTCATAAGGCGCCGGAAGAAAAACGGACGGAAATGAAATTACGGAAAGACGGCAATCAATACCAGTGTGTTTGGGAATATCCCTTTTACCTGCTCTTTCTTTTCGTTTCCAGTTTCTTTCATACTATTTTACGGATTAATCTTAAGAGGCAATGTTTACTTTCAGGATCAATTCCTCCTTTAGTTTCAGGTTTTTCTCTTTCAGGCTTTTTATACGATTTGCGACAAAATTGACGTTAAATTCTTTATTCTTAACAAGAACTGAATAAGTGAAAATTAGCTACATTTTCTTGAATTTCTAAATCTCTTTCACTAATGTCTCTGGTAATTAAAAAGTATTTATACGTGACTTGCAAATTTGGACGTATCACACGGAAGAGAAAAATTTATTAAATTTTAGGGGAATTTAATCTTGTACATTGCTATTAGTTTATAAGTGATATATATATTTGGGAATTTAAAGATTTTATATCCTTTATTTGTTAGGATTTTCTATATGTTCTTCCAGAATTTATTAATTAGTTAAATGCTTCTGATAAAAATTATCAAATAACAAAGGAAACTGAAAGTTCTGAACAGTAAATACAAGTCTTAACCTAATATTTATCAAATAATTTTATGCAATAACTACACCGTATGTTTTAAATTGGAACTTAAATATAAGATTATTTAATATTATATAAATGGCGAATACTATTCACCATTTTCTTTCAAATCAGGCACCTCTTTTATATGAACCATTTCAGTAACCAACTGATATTCCGTAGCTTTTCATTAGAAACGTTGTGGAGGGGAATATAATCTAATATATTAGACTAGAACCGATAACTTCCTCAGCTTGTAAGTTGCTTCCACGTTTCTTAGTGCCTTTTGATGCCTATCCACTACAACACACGACAAACGCAAAAGATTTGCTGTGAATTTCTTGCGAACCAATGGCCTGTGATTGAAGCCAATATTAAATCTTTATTCAACGATTGATGTTCCGTAATTTAATATTATTAAACATTTGAATTAAATTACTTAATTTTTTTTAATTTATTAATTTTTAAATTATTATTTTTTAATATTATATTTTATAATTAGAGTTGAAATTATTCTCGAGAGTTAAAAATAGTCATTAATCTTTTCTTTGTTGGACACTGGAATGTAATAAGAATTTATGCATTTAAGGAAAGGGACACTAAATACATTTGAATAAAAACGATTTATTTACAGTGAAAACTGCACTTGATTGCAAGTGAAAATTAAAAAAAGGTATTTAAAAATAAAACGAAACTAAGCTAACTGCTGATCGAAATTTGACTTGCTATGCAAAAAATTCATTGCAAAACGTTTTGAGCATGTACGTTAATTATTATACTAAAATAAACATTATTTTATCAAAAATTGCCTATATATATATATATATATGTGTGTATGGGAATAGTTTCACAGGACTTCATTAACATAAACGGTGAAGATAAAAACTGCATAAAAATAATTTGGAAAACACGTGTTGTTCTCTATTTTTGCATCAATTTCATTCAATACGGTGTCTTAAAGTGTGGTTCTCAATTCTTTTTGGTTCGCGGCGTCCTAAGTGTATCAAGATACTTTCTCCAGCACCCGTAGAATATATTCAAAAAATCACGTTGGCTAAGAGTGTATTCCGTGGTGAAAATCTTTTGCCATACTCCAAGGCGTCAGGACGTATAGGTATAGGAATCACTGTCTTAGATATTTGCAAATTCTCCCTATTAAAATGACGGCTGAAGCTAGGTTTGAAATCTATCCATACCAATAATTCTTAGGATGGCCAGATAATTTGTCACGGAAAGACCAGTGATCTAATGGAATTTATTATAAGGGTCCACTCTAATGGGGACCACACTCCAGTGACATGTAGATCCATCGTTTGCAACCAGTATAATCGTCGCTTCTCGTCATTCACATCGATGCCGATTAAACTACCGTTTCAGTGAGTTATTAGGTCCACAGACTTGTAACTGCTGTTCATAATTGCTCCTCATTGCGAATTCCGATTACGTTATTATGATGTACTACACAGCTGCCTTATTTGAATGTTGAACAATATTATTGCAGTGTGAGTTGGTACTTGTTATGAGATATGTATTGGGCTCTAATGGTATCTATGGTGGTTCGTATGGCTTCTGCTATTATTGTTGACGATTCTTAAATGAATTCACTGATTAGGAGTCTAATATCTCATTTATTTGAAGAGTGTTGAATGTCGCACGTTAGGGCCGTAGACATGGGACAGAAGGGACAGATGCTCAGAGGTCAAGGATCCTAAGGGAGTATGGTGTTTCATCTAGGAAAAAAATTAAAACAAGGCTCATGGCCTGACAAAAGGCCACATTTTGGTGCTTTACATACGCGAGTATTGATGATGAACATTCGCGGTTCCAGTTCTACTGCTGTTTTACTGCTGCTAATTAATTTAAACAACGTCTTAATTTGTTTAGTTCCTATAGTTGCTTTCTTTAAATTGCTTAGTTTTCGTTTATAGGTAAGAATTTTTTGAAGTTTTTTTTTTGTTCCGAGTGAAGTGTATGCGAGAGGCGAGGGGCCAGTGCGCGTGATTGCAATCTAACGGCAGTGTTGCCAGATGGCAAGATTAAAAAATCCCAACTTCATACACAATAATTAAATTTATATAATTATAATTAATAATAGTTAAACAATATTCTATACTATCAAACAACGACCAATCAACGTTTATTGGCGTAGTGATACCAGCGTCGATGTTATGGCGTGATTAGATGGTGAGACGTCCGAAAGAAAAATGTTTCTGCGTTTGGTGGGACCTGAACCTACGTCCTTCCACCGTTGTTTGATACAATTTGCGTGGTGTTCGATTTGTATAAATAAATCCTATACTATATGACAAGTAAGCTTCATAAAATAGGGATGTAAAACATGCTTAATTTAGTGCTTAAAGACAAACAAATTGATTTTAACAAAAATTTGATCTCAAAAATACGTGGAACCGCTAACGTTTATCGCAGTAGTCCGTGGTTGAAAGTCTGCAAACCTGGCAACAGTGCTTTGTTTACAAATATTCGCCAGCAATTTCATTTTGCCAAAACCATCAGTGTTATTACGAAAATGAAATAATGAAGTACAAAATTTTTATAAATCAACAAATTTCGTCACGCGTTTTGGATTCTAACGTGAGAATTTAAATTATATTCAGGGAAGGATGGTGAGTTATTTTCTGGGGGCTGGGAGGGATATTAGCGCACAAGTGCCGACAAGTTGAAGGGCAGAGCGCTTAATAGGTTGGGCGGGGCGTTGAACCTTTCTATTTTGCTTTAAATGAAACATTAAAGGTATCCCGGGCACTAAACTTTTTCATTTTTTTAATTATTTAGGGGAATTATTAAAAGAATGATGAGCTTGACAGTCCAGTCTTTAACTCTTGAAAAATGGTTGGTGAACAAAAGTAGCGAGAGAGAGGTTGATTGGGGGGGGTCTGCACTTGTTAAACCGCATACGCCCCCTGTCTCTGTGATTCGTCTACAAAGAGCTGTTTCTGAAAAAGTGGACTCTATGTGAATGATCAAAGGAAACGAAATGACAGGTGCAAATTTTGTGAAAAAGTGTCGAACTAGTTCACCCTCTTTCAATTGGAAAGAACATACATAGGAATGTATTACGTAAAACGTTACCGAAAATCTGTAACACAGCAATTCAAAACGCATGGGGTGATAAAGAGCCTTTAAAGAAGGTCTATTTAAGACACTATCTATTTAAGACAGGAAATAAGTCCATAAGAAAACAGAAGTGCATTAAAAACAGCCTATTCTTACACTAAAGGAACCAATTCGAGACTACGGACTTCCTACTACATAGAAGCAATAGATGAAAAGGTGTTCTCTACTTACAAATCACATAACAAGGAATATTTTAGATACACTTTATTCGCTATTTTCAGACTTTTTACAAGACGTGACTATACTAACAGTTGCACCTTTTTAACATTGGACTGGCGGACACCGATTTGTCCATACTGCCATGTCAATGCCCCAATAGATTCAGATCAGCTAGTTGTATACTGAACTTTCTGACACGAGAGCCAAAATTAACTCAAAAATAGACACTATTTTTTCGTAGAAATATTTTATATCGGGCCGCGCGTCGTCAAACAGTCAACTGATCAAAAACTGATTTTGCATGAACAAAGTCAAACAATCATCTTATTAATTATGCTTAATATGTATTACTTATATATATATATACATATATATACATATATAGTTTATATGTATATATATACATATATAGTTTATATACACACACATCAATCAATGATGGTTCGTTGAACAGTTCGCACGCTGACACTTGTTGATGCCCCAGCATTGAAATCCGCGGCAATTTGAGGAAGTGTTGCACGTCTATCTCGTTTAACGATTCTCGTCAGTCGTCGAATGTCCCGTTCTTTCAAGGTCTTTTTCCGGCCGCACCGCTGTCGGAGATTTGATGTTTTACCGGATTCCTGATATTCACGGTATACCCGTGAAATGGTCGTACGCGAAAATCCAAATTTTGTCGCTATCTCGGAGATGCTATGTCCCATCTCTCTTGTGCCGACTATAACGCCACGTTCAAAATCACTTAAATCTTGATAACCTGCCATTGTAGCGGCAAGAACCGATCTAACAGCTTTGCCAGACATCTCTTGTCTTATATAGGCGCTGCCGACCGCATCGCGTTACGCTGATTGGTTGCAAAGCTCCGTTATTTGCATACGCACGCCTGTACCAGTTTTTCTGGCACTTCAGTGTGTATATAAATGTGTATAGTTAGTAGCTGTTGTTATAAATGTACTAGCAAGATTTTAGCACATTAAATAATCCTATATTTCCAATTGTAATATTGACGTAGCGGATGATTTCCGTTCCCCAAATTTCCCAAAATATAAATATGTGTTTAAACTACATAAACAGCGAGAACACCATTTCGTTAAATTCAAAACATCGAATTTCAAAATATGTCGACCCTGAGGATTTCACCCTGATTTAAATTTTCCTGGTATTCAAGAGTTGAAAAGAACTTCCTCCTCATTTGCAGTTTGTCTCTTTTCACTTGTCCTTATTAGACAGAGAGTCCCCAATTCCCAACAATAATTAAATGGAAATAATTAATCACAAGATTGCACTTCGCGTGTGCTACATCTCCCATTGATAGGTGAAAATTGGATAACCGCACGTACGACAAAATGATTGTCTTTCACTGTGGTTTGAACATTTCCCTTCTCCCATATTAGCAGACTATTGGAAACGTTTTGCCGATCAATGCACATTAAACTGCTAATTGTGCTTTAGTGAAGAATTTGGTGAGCAAGTGGTCTATTTCTTGAAAATGACTACAGTGTGATTAACGTCTTCTCTTTACCGTATGACGTTAGTACAAACAAAATTGCTGTATCTTGTAATCCGAAGTAAATAATACAACTATTTAATCATAAGGTATACGCCCGATTACGTATCCAACTATGACAAAGCAAATTGTATTTATGAAGTTAATTAAATTGGAATTTTTTAACTATTAATTAAATTATTGCAAATACAGTGGAACCTAAATACTAAAGCGACCACCTTTGTAAACTGACCACCAGGATAATGTGACCACTTTTTATGAGAGAGAATTGGTAGAAATTTAGTCATGCCTGTACATTAATTCTCTTTAGTATAATGACTACTCGTCTAAGGTGAACATTACATCCAGTCCCAAGGGTGGACACTTTAAGAGGTTTCTACTGTGTTATACCACTGTGAGTGTTTGCGTCAACGAAGTTTATCTGACTATGTTTAGTTGTGTCAGTGCTTGATTATGTAATTATTCAGATGAATGGCCTTAGCGAATTGCTATTGGCCAGAAGGAATTCCAAAAATTATACAGATTATATATGAAATCTAACAAAATGATATTTCTAAGTTCTTTGTTTGAAATTCTGCCCCAAAAGTATCAGTACGAATATTCTAAATTTCAAAATAATCCTTTTATTCGAACACGCTCTCCACTTTTAATAACTATAAATTAATATAAAACATATATTTCTGATGTAAATATTTGTAAACAGAGTTTATATAATTTATAAGCACGCTAAACATTCATATAAAATTTGATTTTTGCTAATGTGAAAAGAAAAACCCTACAAATTGTTAACCGTGACATCGACCCTTCCCTTGTTTCTTATCTAAGGCGTCTCTATGGGTATCCTATCAACCAAAGCCATCCATATACTTAAGGGCTTTCCCGGTATATCATTTGTCTGTTTTCATTTGTCTGTTTTCACTTGCCTGCTTTACTTATTTTTTGTAGTAGAAGGCTCCCTTTTTTTCCCGCAGAATATGCCCATACTATCCATATCATATGATCGTTGAATATAATAAAGAAGATTATTATAAAAGAAATTGTAAGTACTTTCCTTAAATTCCTTACGTGAAAAAAGACCCAAAGTCAAGTCTATTGCGCAGACCTTCGAACTCTTAGATTGTACCACCTTTCCTTACACCGAAACAGAATACAAAATGAAAATAAACATAAATAAAAAAATGGTGGCAAAGTGTTTAAAGGTTTGTAAGTTTTTAATGATGTCAGGCTTACCCTAACGGTTTTGAGATTTTGCAATAAGCTTTGCCTGTTGTCGTTTAGTATTTTGATCTTAATGATACTTTCTCTTAACTTCACATTTCATCTTATGCGCATATTTACCCATTTAAATGGGTATGTTTACCGAAATATACATATAACTCTAATTGTAGTTATTAATATAACAATAATATAGCTATACATATAACTATATATATTCCACCCCTTTTAATCCAACCATATTTCACCTTTACTTCTTTCCTTCCATTCGTAACAAGCTATAACTGTCTATTCTCGTCTACTTCTAACCCAATCGGTTGACCTTTTTTTTATCCCAAAAATATCAACGAAATAGCAGAAATGTCGCGGAACAAATGTTTTACCAAAACCTTACACAGGTTGAATAAACTTATCCTATTCTAAAGTACTCCTTGTCAGCTTAAATTGGATACATGCCAGAAACGCAAATGGACAGCTGGTTGTTTAAATACTTGTCCTTGACTTGTAAGTTTTCACTTCGATTTTCTAAAGGGATACGGCTAGAATAAAGGTTTTAAAACGAATTCTAAATTATTATTTTACGTAAATCAACAATAAGCACTATTATATGCTTATGAAAATTTTTATAAGGTATGATTTATATAAAATACGTTTTGGCAATTTTTTTTACAAATTTATGTGGATCATACAAAGGTTTGAATATTAAAGGCATGTTTCTGATTTTTTATAATCACGCCGTTAGTCTATGGAATTCATTTTAAGTAACTTTTAATGGAAATTAAATTTGACGCCTCCGTTTTCAACACAAATTTGAAGTTTTTGACAGGATATAAATCATATGTTAACGATTTGATATTATATAATATATTTTATAGATATAATTGTCTTTTACGAAGTCTGTTCAGTTACCAGAATGTAGTTGTTAGTTAATCACGGCCGGTAGGAGGTGGGATAACATGTGTCATAAAGGAGGAAAAACCTCCTCCAGCGATTTCTTGGTTTGTCGCTGGGTAGAGTGTAGTCTAAGATGAGGTTTCTTCTTTTTCCGGCAAGTAACAATAATAATAACGCTAGATTGGTTGGATGTATTTTTATGGCGCAAGGACAGTAAGGATCATTCTCAATAATAATAAACATCTTATTTGTCTCAGAGTTACAAATAAATGTATAGCGTCAATAATAAACAATGCAATGCTATTTACAATATACAAAGAAAAGAAAATTTTTTTGCACCCTCAGACAAGAAAAAAAAAGATGTAACTAGCTAAGGACATTATTGAACCGCTTGCGTACTTTCTCCATTAAAAAAAAATATTGAAAAATTTTCCTATTAAAAATTTTTTGACAATTGTTGTCCTGGATACAACACCTTGGATGTTGTTCCATTATCTTAAGCTTTTACTTCCTGAATGTAACTCTGAAAAATTCGCGTGTTGCAACGTAACTCTTAACTATATTTTAGTAATTATTCCAACAATGGGAAGGACAATATCCAACATGGTAATTTAAGAATCTACGATCTCCAGTTTGAAACCAGGGAACGTGAGTGCAGAATTTAAATTTCATGATCATTTTCAGCAACAACTCGTGATTAAAATGCGACTCTAAAATTAATTATTTTTATTGGAATAAAATATGCAGAACTAAAATCATAGGTAATGTATACCTATATACAGGTGATCCATATATAGGTCTATACGCCCGTAAATGTTTACTATAAATGTTACCTTAAGGGCTTTAATTTTTATGGCACAAGACTGAGGGTCTAGATTGTGGGGCAAGATGTGCATCTAGATTGTGCGACAAGACCAGATTGTGGGACAAAACTGTGCGTCAGATTGTGGGGCAAGACTGTGGGTTTAGGTTGTGGCACAAGACTGTTCGTCCAGATTGTGGGAAAAGACCGTACTTTCAGATGTTGAGAGAAACAGTGGGCCCATGCTGCGTCGGGACCGTAAACTTTCTGAAGGATACGAACCTTCGTGGTATACATAATCAAACCTCGGGCTACGTTCAGTAGAACCATCCACGTCTGGTATTCTGTGTACTCAAACTTCTTTATATATGTAGACGGATTTGTAGACAAATGCGTCATCTCTGAGTAACCACTGGACTAAACATAAGCTTCAACGCACGTGTCTTTAACATGCTCAACTAATCAAATAACTACATTAATAATAAAAATAAAAGCATGGAAATAACTCGTAAAAGACGTAAAAGAAAGTTAAAAAATCGCAACATGGACAAAAAAAAAGAAAAGAAATAGAATTTAAAATTCAGTTGCCTAACGGATAGAACAAACCAGTTAGATGCATTAAATATGGATAAATCCGTAATCACTTTTAACCACGACTTTAGCAATTTTATTCATACACAAACTTTTTAATTTTTTATTTTGCTTGTTCTATTTTGGTTCGTGTGAGATAACGACTTGTCCAACGCAAAATGGGATGTTTGTAAGCGATGTAAAAAGTAAAAAAAAAAGAAAAAGAAAGGAGAAATCGGGGAAATCCTAAGAGAGGAAAACACTCACCGCTTTCTAATTTCGTAAATTTCAGATATTTATAAGCCAGTGTCCCGACTAACAAAAGTACAGAATTATTCCCATCGCTTTAACAACTAAGCCTATACGTACACACCTTTCACATGAATTCGAGCCTAATAGAATTTATAAGGGTACCAGCAGTAGACCACGCAAGGGACTTTACTGCCTATTAGTGGACATTATATGGGTACTTGGGTATTAGTAAGGCTCCTAAAGAAAGGAGCCGGCGAATATCCGCCATTTTGTTGCCATTTTATCACGTGATCCTGGTTGCAAATTGTATTTATTGGCGACATTTTAAAAGCTGAGCCAATCTTTACATTGTTTGGATAATTTTGGATAATTGCGGAATGTTGATTATTTTTAAGCCAAAATAACAATCATTGCGCCAATGAGGAAAATCTTTATCGTCAAGATAAATAAAACCGGAATTGCACAAAATGGCGGCTGATGCGTTGGCTTAGACTTATAGGGGATTTAGTTACAACTACGGAACTTTATTACGCAGTAGACTTATATGGGTACTCAGTAGGGCTCGTACTAGAAGAAGTATTATATAGTGAGCTTCATTACGCATATATATATATATATATATAAGGAGAGATAGAGAGGGAGAGTGTGTGTGTGTGTGTGAACTTCGTTAATTCGAAGATAAAGGCACAAAAACTGCGCTCAAAGTATCTATGAATACGAATTAGAAAGTTTTATATAATTTCAGAATCACTGGGACAGGAAAAAAAAAATCCGAACTATCCACGAATTCGAATTATCAGAATTACAGTCGACTGTGAAATCTACCTGTAGCGATAATCCGTCTATAACAGTGGCGTAATGTACTTTCAAAAGTGTGCCACCTCCAATCCTTCACCAGGCTCTTCTTAAATGAAAAAGTTTTATATTAAACGTACTTCATCATGTTGAAGATATATTTTTACTTTATTATTCGAGGGGGAACCATGGGAAGCTATTAAAGGTAGCTCACTTTTGAAGTCATATACACCACTGGTCTATGATAATATATTTTCGTGATTCCGACAGATATAAAAGTAACTTTTCTTGTCCCCAAAGTATCATTAACGAGAGGCTTCACAGCATGTTGTCACTTGGAGCGCCAGCAGTTTCTAAATCATCCATTTGCGATATATAGAATTTTTTTGTTTCTTTCTAAACTTATTTTAATGATTGTGGAATTCTACGGGCAAGGATAGCAGGGGTCACGCTGCGCCAGGAGCCACACTTTTCTGAGGAATCCGAACCACTTACGGCCTAGAGAACCAACCCTTTGACTGCAGTGAGCAGTTAGTACGCCTTTGTGGCATGGTTGACAGTTGAATCCGGAGTAACCGCGCGCTTGGCGAACGCGTTACCACTGCACCGCCACCGCATATCCTCATATTTCGATGATATTTTTTGAGAAAACGAAAGTATATTGAGCAGTTAGGTAGATAGAAATAAGCTCAGTAGACAAGTAAGAAACCAGATGAAGAAATCCATTGTAATGAAGTAGGCTGGAAAATAATCGAGCAGAAAAACATAGACAGACTGTAGCCACATAATTGAACAAGCCAGAAACAGATGGCAGCTAAACATTTCATAACCTAATGGTGAAAATATCGCTCATACAATTTTTACACATACAGCATATTTGATACAGCATATTTAATACAGCATATTTAATACAGCATATTTGATCCATAAATCAATAACTTATTTTGAGTAATTTGAGAAGTGGTGTTAGCACAACATTTTTGAAGCTATTTAGTCTCATTGATACAAAATTATTTTCTGTCCAATCAAGTTACAGTATCATCGGTTGCTGAAATATGATTGAATGTTTTTAAATAATGAAAATGTTTCAAACCTGCTTCTTTTATTTTTAAAATTGGTGACTGATTTTAATTGGCACAATAATTTCAATGACTTCACTTATATGTAATTTTATTTAACGTACCCTTAACAATAGTGCCATTCGAATTGTTTTAGTTCTGGATCAATCGTTTTGAAAATTCCTCATTTACTCAAAATATTTTACTTAAAAAGAAGCGATAGATTTATTTTCTGTAAATATACAAAAAATACATGTTTCTTCTCAATTTAAAGATACCTGATGCATTTTCAGAGGAAAGTTGTTTATAAATGTTTTTTATAAAGTTGTTTATAAATACGTTTATAAATTGAATGCAATATTTAATGAATGTTCATGAACTAAAGCTATAATCATCTTCAATCAACCGCAAGAAATATTAGCTCAATTGCGAAAAATGTTAAAGCGTTGCTAAATTAATTCTCCATAGAACTGGGCGATATCAAGGAACAGCAAAAATTCCAAAATTCCTTTATTATTAAGTAACAAAAAGTGAAATTGATTTCTTGAAAAAATATGCACATCATTCCTAATGTGTAAGTTAAAATATTTTCTTAATTCGACTCCCAACTAACTAATAATGCTCCATAAACGCGGGATTTATGAGAGAAGTAGGCTTTGATGTGAAAACTTCAGTCCAACAATTTTTCTCTTCCACCTTTTACGATTTTGATATTGTAGAAACCTTCTTTTCCAAACTTAGCTCAACTGAAAGGGCTTGCTTCACTTACTGTTTTATTACCATTCTTCTTATTTAAGTAGACACTCGTTAAATGTCTTGGACAAACACGCTCATATTTGCTTTTCCGTGCACTCAGGCCTTGCGGGAGGAACCAAGAAAAACGGTTAATACCGCATTTAAACAAGTACTGTATACAGGATGGTTAGTAAAGTCCTAATACACGCAGATATAACTATCGAAAAGAGAGAGCTATATATATATATATATATGTATGAACGTGATGTGTAGGTATAGTAAAGTGACTATGGCTACAAGATGAGACTGCGTGCAGCGCCCCTAGCGGAAAAATTCAGAATTTAAAGCTGCTATCTCCAAACTATTCAAGATAGACGAAAACGGTCAATTACAAAGTTGTTAAGCACCAGCTAGTTAGTACGAAACGATTTTTTTCACCACCTTAATAGGGCAAAAATCGTGATTTAGGAAGTTTAAGTTATACAGAACGCCCTTGCATAACAGCTTTCCCTTCGTACAGCTATGCATAGAGGGGAAGCTTTGGGTAGGGGCGATACTTTCATTGCACACACAAACTCGTCACAAAGCACATGCTATACGAATGTGTACGCTACGTCATACGTCATCTGTAGGCATATAATAATGGCCAGGCAAGGAGTGTAAGCCGTGTGAGAAGTGAAACCGTGCATTAAACGTCTGTAGTTACATAGTACATTGTGAAATATTCCAACAAATATTGTCAGATGGTGCTGTTATATGGGGAATATGGTCGTAATACAAGACAAAGTGCATGACAATATGCCGTACGTTTATCTGCGGAAACCGCAATACGTTGCATTCGGATACATTGCAATTTGCAATAACATTGCATTCGGATGGAATGCAATGTTATTGCAAAAATGGTAAATGCAATGCAATGTTACAACTGCAAAAAATACAAAAATTTCGGGCTCTTTTCTGAGCAGTTATTAACGAGTGTAAGTAGTTAATTATGATGGCATTTTTCAACTTCAATATACTAATTCTGTAATACGTAAATAAACGTCTGCTTTGGATAAAAGTTATAGTCCTTCCGAAAATTGAATTAGCGAATTACTTAAAATTTTCTTATCAAAAATTGGTCTACACCTTTTACTTCGGACAATATTGTGCGTTTTCTATTTTTTAAGACAAAGTTTAAAAATCTCAAAGAATATATCTTAACATTTAAAAAGTTTTGAGAAGCAATATGAAAGATTTGGTAAAATTTTTGATTGAAACCATGGGATAATTACATTGTCAGTTATATGTAAAGCCAAGATTACATGAACTAAAAAGTCAGCTGAATGTGCATGCAAATATACACTAAAAAGCCTCAAACTATAATCACGTATATGCACTTAAAATGAATAAACGTGAACTTGAAATAAATACGCACTTAAGATGATTTTCTTAATCTATATGAAAAATACCCTGCGTTTTAAAATAGATTTATTATTAACAACGGAGTAGAAATATTCTCTGTATACATAAAATGTTATGTTTTATACTGCACAATTCCTATGACGGCATATCACGATGTATCTCTCGATATTTCGAACAGCTAAGCTTTGTCTTCTGTCATGCAATTGCATTTTTATGGCGTAAAGTTTCCTTTCCGGAGCTATGGAAATTAATAGACAGCACTTGCAAAGTTTAGCCGGTGAGTCGCTTACATCAATTGCTGATAGAAAATAATGCGGAATTTTACCCTGTTGTTATAATTATTTTAGTCCGAGCTTCAATCCACTGACACTAACACAATACAGCCGAATATTCTATTTCTATTCTAACAGGGACATTGTCTATAATTTACCCAGGACTATATTATTGACACCCTAGCAAATAATTAAACTCGTACGTACAGAAATTCCTTCGTTTTTCTGATCAGACAATTACATGCACTGAATCTTAAAAGGGCTAAAATATGCAATTCCGTGCGCATTTGGGTATAATCCGGGATCTAATTATATATCGGTAAACTAATGTGGCTTTTCCTGTTAGACTTAAGTGTCGATATTTACAATTTCACGGTCGAAGCCGGTGGATCTGCAAGATCTGCAGCGCCGACGAAACAATCAAAGAGAGAGTCTAGCAATGAAGAAAGGTACCCCATTGTGTTGGGGATAATACAATACTTGGTGAAACCTATCAAATACAACATTGGAAATATTTCTATGGTAAGAAAAAAAACGTTCAGAAAAAGTGTAGATTATTTCTAGGAATATGTATATGTAACAATAATTAAACTCTTATAAAAATAAAATATTCCCTTTGAGGATATGAAAGATCATAAGTATAACAATTGGGTGAATATAGAAGGAAAATAAAGGTTAAAATTTTGCTCCTAAACAAAAACCCTTGTGCACTTCACAGTCAATCGCGGATTAATGATAAGTTGGTAGAAAGCGATAATATTCTATCACCGATTGACACTTTGTTTAAAGCAGGTGTAAAAATGAGGTAAAGCAACATGGTGTTGTTAACGTAAACATAAACTTTTAAACGTAAATGAGAAATAAAAGTATCCTAGACCGTAGCTCAGTTGGAAGAGCCTTTGGCATGATTCCAAAACATCCCAAGTTCGGAAAATCCAGGAACCGAACCTGGGATCTTTTGGTGTCAAGCCAAAGGCTGTTCTAACTGAGCTACGGTCTACGATATTCTCATCTCTGATTTATGTTTACAATTATGAACGTAAATGAGAATATCGTAGGCCATAGTTCAGTTGGAAGAGCCTTTGGCATGACACCAAAAGGTCCCAGTTTCGGTTCCTGGCGGTTTGCAGAAGTATGTTTTTCTCTAATGTTTGTACACAATTTTCTAAAACAAATATGTATTTATGTTTATTTTCTTCATGGTTTTAGCTGTATTAGACCAATGTAACCTCTTAAGAATTGTGAATTTTACTTAATATTTAGGATTTTTTAGGTATGGATTACGATTTCAAGAAATAATAAGATATTTTATATAAATTTCGCCTTAGTAATAGTTTTCTATTGGAAATCCAATGAAAATATATATTTTTAATTTTATTGTAGAACAAAGGAATTAAAAACTAAAAATGCATATGAAACTCAGAAATATATGTTAACAATAAATTTTGAAATATATTTTTCAGTAAAAGGAAGAATACTCTTTCATAGCCAATACATTTTTAGGAGAAAAATTTAGAGTTTCTCAAAAGCATTTGGAAGTTTCCAAATAGGGGTTCCAGATATATTGAAAAAAAAAATGTATAGAATGTGTATATTTTATTCCGTTGGATTTATTTTTTCATTTCTCTTATTTCACATGGAGGAAGATAGAAGGAAAGCATATGAAAATATTTTTATTCAAGGTGTTTCTCAATAGCTCAAATATTCTTATGTGCGAAGAATAAATTTTGACCTTCCTCAAACGGAATTTTTATTGCTCAACTTTTTGCTTTGAAACGATGCAAGAAGAATTATCAATTGTTAATTTTCTGCCCATTAATTATTGAAAGCCACAAAATTTGTTTATGTAAGTTATATTATTTTAATTGCAAATATTGACAATTACTTCCAATAAATATTTCTAAAAATAACTGGCACATCATATAATAAAATATAATGAAACTCCTACATTTAAAATTTTACTTATTGGATTTTTTTGCATGATACATGTGTTTACGTGATCTCATTTTTATAATTCAGTCATCCACATTTTAAAATTTAATTCGTTACAGATAAGTTCCTCTGTTAAGCAAAAGAAAGTGTTTTTTCTTATTATATATAGTAAATTAATTCAGAAAATATGAAATAACAAAAATAAATATATATACATATTTATATATATTAAAGGAATTAAAAAGAATAAATGAAAAGAAGCATAAGCAATTCATAAAAGGTGACTGCGCAAAAGCAAGTGCATTTTTTATGATAAAAACAGTATTTTTAGAAATGTAAGAAAGTTATGAAAAATTGAAATGACAGGAAATTGACAGAAATAGAGATAGCAGAAACACAGTAAAAACATTAAAAATAAAAAATAAAAACAGAATAACAATAAATTAGCAAAAATATTTTCACTGCCAATAAGTTTAACAACTTCATAGGAAACACAAAAATAGAGTCAGTAAGTAAAAACAAGCAATTTGAGATAAGAAACGGAGATAATTTGACGAAAATATCATAACAAATGGAAAATGAAAAAAGAGACCCTAGGTGTAGGAACGTTTTCAAGGGAGGCTCCAAATACGTGGGCCCTAAGGAAAGGAATGGAATGTTTCTGTATGGAAAGTAGCTTAAGCTAAAATTTCCAAGCTTCCCGACATTTCAGGAGCAAAAAACGAGCCGAATTAAAACGAATAAAATTTATGAAAATGATAAAAAATTGGGGGATATACATTGGGATGCAGACGGAATAACGATACAGCGAACAAGGTGTGAACAAAGTTAGGCTTAAACGGAAAAGAGTGGAGGGGAGGATAAAACGTTCAGACGTAACATTTTATTTCTTATTTTTTTAACAGGTTCAAAAAACGAAAAGATTGCTCTGAAATCTGTCCATTTTGGAGGCTTTCCTAACGCTTTTGGCTTCCTTAGCTTTAGGCTGGCAATTCTGCTGCAATACCTTCCGCTCTTTTCCGTTTAAGCCTAATTTTGTTTACACCTTGTTCGCTGTTCCGTCTGCATCGTAATTTAAGACCCCCAATTTTTATCAATTTCATGAATTTAATTTGTGTTAATTCGGCTAGTTTTTCTCTCTTGGAATGTCGGGAAGCGTGAAAATTTTTTAGCTTAAGCTACTTTCCATACAGAAACATTCCATTGCTTAGGAACGATGTCTCCATGTGTAGGAGCCTCCCTTGAAAAAGTTCCTACACGTGGTGTCACTTTTTTCATTTTCCATTTATTATGCTATGTTTGTCGAATTCTCTCCGTTTCTTATCTCAAATAGTTAGTTTTTAATCACTTACTGTATTTTTATGTTTCCTATGAAGTTATTGAACTTATTGGTAATGAAAGTTTTCGCTAATTTGCTGTTATTCTTTTGATTTTGATTTTTAATGTTTTTACTGTGCTTCTGCTATCTTTATTTCTGTGAATTTCCTGTCACTTCAATTTTACATAACTTTTTTACATTTTTAAAAATACTATATATATGTGTAAATGACTATTTTTAATCCATAAATATCCATTTAAAGTCCACTGTAAATCTATAACATCTTTATTTTTGTAACATGATTTTTGTTAAATGCAGAGAAAACATGAAAATCACAAATAACGGTAATGTTTTCCATTTGAATTAGTCATTACATTAAAAATAAAAAGTGCTGTCATGTAAATTTATTAATTGCATGTAAGTTACTCCAAATAAAAAGAAAAATATCTTACGAAAATAATTTGCGCAAAAATACCAACATTTATCAACTGGGGAAAAATAACCCTTTTGAACTAATGATGGAACAACAAACTATACATTATCTATCATCTAGACAGCGACTTAGAGTAATTGAAAACATGCGAGAATATTTCAGGGAAACGCATGCAAAAAATTGAATTTAATTTTAATTTATCAAATTATGATCTAGCCTGTTTTATAACTTATGACACGTAGCGTGTTTGAATCTGAACGTATATTAATAATAGGTATCTGCGAAGAAATGTGCGCCCAATGGAAACCTGAAATGAAAAATTAAACTGCAGACAAATTAATAACAAACAAGGAGTTAGAAGGAAATGCTGGAGTAATAGTTTCTCATGGAATATATAAAAGAAAAAGAATATAAAATTGGGGGGGGACGCAGTTGAAATGAACGAATAAAAACAAACTCCTCATCCATTCAACAATTCGTCCCTCGATTATTTTTTTTATAATGTTTATGCATTTTAATAATAATCTGAAATATTTAATATATAATATTTTCAGATCATATTTGGTCTTTTTCTGATGCTTCCATCAACAGCCAAGCTAATAAGTTTAACATTATCAAGTACCTTTTCCGATTCTGTGGTTGGTCACTAATATGTCTACATTTTCTTGTCTTTACTCGCATGCATAATGTCTCCTGTGCTTAGTCTATTCCAAGCCCTTAAGTCTTCTGTTCATACTCTTCTTTTTCTTCCTCTAGATCTCTTCCCAATAATGTTTCCCCTAGAGTGCCTATTGGGGAAGCTTGTATTTTTCGCTCCTCGATATATGTCCGCAATATGCTAATTTTTTCTCCGAATTGAAGTCATGATATTTCGTTTCGTATTGAATATGTTCAGAACTTCCCAGTTAGGGACATTTTCAGTCCATTTAATCTTCAATAGTAATCTAAGGACACACATTTCAAATTTTTAATTTTGTTCTTAGCGTCTTTTTTAAGCTTTTTAAACATCCAGGTTTCTCAACCCTCATGCAGAATAGGCCAAATATAGCATCTTAGAATTAAGATTCTAAGTCGCAGATTTAATTTTCTATCACGCAGAACCTTTGCATGTCTTTGAATTTCTATATTGCCAAACTAATTCGGCAACTAATTTCTCATGTTTTGTTTTTGTTATGGCAAAAACTGTTTTCCCAAATAGCAAAAGAAATTTACTTGTTCTATGGTCCTTTTTTTACAATGAGCAGTGATGCTGAAGCTCTTCCTGCTAAGATACATCTTTTTTTTGTTTTTTCACACTAATGGTAAGTATCATTTCTTCGTTTTTTAAATCACTTTCACTGATGAGCGCTTGCAGATCTGCAGCTATTAGTACCACGTTTTCAACAGATCTCAAGTTATTTACAATAGTTTCATTTACCTTTAACCCTTGTTTCCTTTCATTCTTCCATGACCTCTTGAATTTTTTTCCTTCTGGGTAAATAATAGAGAGGGTAGGAGAAAGAACGTACACCTGTCTGATTCCTTACTTTCTTTTTTTTGCACCTATTTTGTTTAATCGTTTTCGATTTTGGTTTTAGGTTCCAATAAGCTGCTATAATAATATGGATAAATTTAGCATCCAGACCTGTCTTGAAGAGCATTTCTATCAGCTTTCCATTATTTATCCCATCAAAAGCTTTCTCGTAATCCACAAAGCATAGAAAGAGAGGGATATTTATTTCAATTGCTTTTTCTGCCAACTGCGATAAGATGCCGATTTTTCTCTCGTATAAAAACTGGTCCTTAAACCAATCGTGAATTGCCAATTCCCTTATCAGTTCTTTTAAATTCTCTTGTGGGTGAACATTTTTAGAAAAATTTTGCTTGTATAATTAAGAAGGCTGAACGTTCAAGGTTCTATGTACTTGGTAGTTTTAGATTTCTTGGGAATTGGAATTTTTTTTTATTATTCGTTTTGTTCTGCTGGGGAAAAATTAACATAGTATATTAATTTGGAATCATTTTGTTGATAAATTGTATGTTTTATAATGCTTGATACTGTCAGTTTTGTGTTTCTTGTAACAATTTTATATAGTAACATTATTGTATATTGTAACATAATTTTATATAGAATGGTTTTTATCTTAGGTTTTGTAAAGTAGTAAGTAAAATAAAAAATATACACATGACGATATATGTACGATAACATGTAACGATATGTAATGATATGTAACGATATATAATGGTATGTAACGATATATAACGATATGTAATGATATGTAACGATAAATGTACAACGTACGTAACGAATTTCGAACAAGTCATTAAATAACTTCATATTTCTTAACCCAAGCTCACTAAGCAGACATTATCGATAGAGATTTATTTATATAGCAAATTGCAGCTCCACCTGTTGTGGAAACGGAAAATGCTTTTTGCCAATACTTGTGGTAAGAAATGCTGTCCACTCTGGTGCCTATAGATCAATGTGATTTTAATTGCGCTTGCATCTTTGAATCTTCACAATAGAGAAATTAAATGGAAGGTACTATTCCTATCGCTCCCCAATATACGCATTTCTGCCATTTTGAATATGTACTTCACTGAGTACATGGGTACACGTGTCAGTACACATGTCTCTCAGGAAAATGTGGAAGGAAATTTGGAATATATTAAAACCAAACTTCAGCGCAGAATGGAATTTGTTGGCTCAATTGTTACATCGATAAAAAAAGGAAAGTACTAAAAAAATGGCTATGGGGAAGACTGGACACTCCATTGGTGAAAATTCAAACTGTGTTTTAGAAAATAAACTTCTGGGTTTCAGACTTTGAAAAAATTTCTGATATCTTTACCGAAGAGGCATAGGAAATTAATAATTGGAGACTACTCCAATTGCAGAGTAATAAAAATGTAAAATAATTCTTTGGAAAACCTCAGTGTACTAGCATAACAATAAGAAAAAGGTAGTTAAAAAAAAGGTTTAAAAATTGAAATAAAACGAAATTTAAAATAAAAGCAATTGTCCATTAATTTTGTTTTTATTTTAATTTTTAAACATTTTTCTTCAACTACCTTTTTTTGATTGTTATGTTACTTTATTGACGTTTCCCATAGACTTAATTTATTTTTTTCACACTCCGCAACCATAGAAACCTTCAATGATTAATTTTCTATTTTAATTTTTTTTATAGTTTCCATTTTCAACGAATTTTCGTGCCACACGATGTTAATGTTTGCTGACATCGTTAGCCAACAAATTAATTGTATTCATTCTAAAGAATATTGCCTATGTGCTATTGAAACGGCTGTCAATGAATTAAACTTTGACTGCGATAATTTGTGTTTATTGTTTGCTTGTTTGAATTTTTTATGGCGCAAGAGCATCTGTCCTATACTGCGCCAATTGTGTTTATTGTATTATTTATATAGTTTTGCGCAATGCATGAATATATGACTTAATTTAGTATTTTCCCTAAAAGCGTCTAGCCATTCTATACAATGCCTGAATTTCATATTTTGCCGGTAACATATATATTACACATAATTTATTTTTAAATAAGGCGAGGTTTGATTTGGTTATTTAGTTTTATTTAAGATATGTGGCAGTAACAACTAATTAAATACCCCGTTTATATAAATTTTTCAAATGCTCTTAAATTTCATGAGCTCTTTCCCCCTAGTTAGCCTTCAACTTAAAAAGCTTAAATGGCCTCACTCTATTATATTTCTAAAACGATTCGCCATATACCACTCAAAACGCTGATAATGCACATGGCGATATGCTGTCAATAATGTCTTGGTGCTTGGCAGTTTCGTGTATCGGTTTCGTTATAGTACATTTGGGAAGGCCAAAATGGAGGATAACAATAAACAAAATAATCTGAAACATCGCCAAAATTATTACATAAAGCAAGGTGTGGATTCTTAATAAAGATAGAATCTCGGGAGATCGAGGTTTCGTTAAACTTAGGTAAATGGATTTTTTTGGAATTTCCTTTTCAAAACTCTTTCCTGGCGTTTTCTTAAAGAAGAAAATAGGAGAAATTTCAGTTTAAAAGAGCTTCAAAAGCCCTAGTTCTACAATAGTACACTGGCAGTGATAAAACATTTTATTCCTTCCAGTGGAATTAAGCAATTTATCCTTTTTATGTTAATGATAAATGGAGAAATAGTATGCTAAAACAAAAAAAAATCGATAATTTCTTGAACTCATAAAATCTTCCATTCGTCATTATTAAAGAAATAAGGGTATATAAGAATTTTGTGATATATTTTCAAGTGAAATAACAGCTTATGCCTGTTACATTATTTCTCTGAAATTCCTGGTTTTCAATAATTCAAGGTTGTCCCGTTTAGCTCAAATTATCGAGAGACTACTGTAAGCTTGTCCGGACACGAAGGCGCAGAGACGCAACAAAGAGTCAAGAGTTAATTTTTTTTCAGATACTGGTTTAACATCCTATCAAACAATCCGATCGATTCCCAAAACAATACGACAGATACACTATTGCAAAAGGTAAACAGCCAGTACTTTTACGTTTATTAGGTTTCAGTATGGATCTCCGATATGTATAGTTTCAAGCACATTTTTCGCTTTTCAACAGAGCCAGCTTTTTCTTGACGAACGAAAATAATGCAACGAAACCTCTCCGAAATATCGACCATTTTTCAAACAGCTGCTTGAAACCTAAGCCAGATCTATTGAATCGTTCGCTGCAAGGTTCGCCCTATCACAAGATTTCAGGTCTGTTTGGCGGTCTTACGATATCCTTAAATTCGGTCTTAGAAAACTTTGGAAGCAAACCAGGATTCAAAAGACCCTAAAATCGATCAGAGGTTTCTGGAGACAGCTTATTCGTACTGATGAGATCAGCACTTTCTCCGACGAAGGCATTTCCCTAATCCAACGAAGATAAATAGATCTTTTCAAATTTTGGCACCATTAGCTATTTAGTAAGAATAAAATAAATAGAGCTGTGGATATAATGAGTTTATTATCTCGGGTTTTACTTAACCGTTTCCAAATTAATATATTGCAAAACTTCATCTTTCTATATTTATACAAACTATATGTATTAAAATTGAAAAATGAAATATATTTGTAAATTTAAAAGATATAAATTATATCAACTCCCTAGCAACAAAGTTGGTCGTTATCAGAGGTCGCATAAAGCGCAGTCTCATCTACATTAGCTACGTTTTACATCTATTATATACTTACACACGGTGATCAACATATTTAAGCAAAAATATCAACATTTCGTTCAGTGACGTTTACATATATTTAAATATATTCGTTATGCATAAACATATCGTTAACATCAATAACAATCATCACAAATTCAATTCAGGATGTCGGTCTTTCTACCATTACGTCTACACGTAGTACGGTGAAAGAGACAGAGGATTTGACCTTAAGATGCTTATGCTAAACACACATGTTAGAGTCGATCCACAGTTCAACAAGAAATCCCAACCTCGGACTCAGAGTTGTGAGGTCCCATGTTGTGGCCTTGGTCTAGGACACGTATGAAATATCAACCTCCCATCTCGTAACTTTTCTTGTTGCTACAAATTTGGTCACAACAGGCAAGGGGTGGTATTTCCAGGAGAAAACAGCTGCGTCACATATACAAGTATAGTTATGCGCATATATATATATATATGCGTTCATGCGGCATATACAGGGTGTGCAAAAAACACGGTACTAACTGCATATTTTTGCAATCCTTATGCCATACTGAGCAAACTTGCAAACGGTTACCCTCTCGTAGAAAACCCATATTCAAAAACGTTTCCTAATGAAAAAGAAGGAACCTTCCATTCTTTTGAACGAAAGGACGAAATTTTTGCATTAGTTGTCTTAAGTTGACGTCAATCTAGAAATTCGAGATTCTGGTTTAGGAAAAAACAATCTTATTTTTGGTGTGTATGATTAAAAAAAACGCCAATGTTTTGTTTAAAGTTAAACACTGAACTGTAAAAAAAAACACGTTGAAACGTTTTCAGAAAAATTTATTCACAATTTGTAAAAACGTAATATTTGAAAGTTGAGCATGGATGTTAGATTGTTATCGTTTCGAAATCCCCCATGATGAGCTTGATGTGTTGTTTCCCCTTGGTATGTAGCTGTTTGATTTCTTCATAGAATTCCTCAACCTCCTCGTCGGTATGGCTTGATGTTGGTGCATATGCCTGTACTATCTGAAGTTGGTATCGCTGGGTTAGTTGAACAACGAGCCTCGCTGCTCGATCTGACGTGCTTTCGACTTCAAGAAGGTAGTCTTTAATTCTTTTGTTGATTAAGAAGCCAACACCACTTGTTCTTCCAGTTTCCGTTCCTCTATAATAAAACAAATGTCCACTTTTAAGTTCCACCAACTCTTCACCTTTTCTTCTAACTTCACTGAGTCCTACAATGTCCCATTTGATCTTGTCAAGTTCTTCTTCCAATTCTTGAAGTTTTGCTTCAGAAGCAAGGGATCGTCCATTATACGTTGCCAAGGTCAATAACAAACGGCAGCCTGGGCCATTCCAGTGATTCTTAGCACCCCCTGCTTTCATGCCACGCTGACCGCTGCCTTGATCAGGAGCACTCCAGCACCTGGAGACTAGGGGCCATGGTTTTTGGTGTATTAGCATATTGGAGGAATTAGCCATAATTTCACCACGCTGGCTAGACGGGTTGGTGAATTAGCCCTCCCCTTCCGCCTTTCTATCCGTGTAGCAAATATTAATTTGCCACATAAATAGAAAGCTCAGCCTGCACCACTTGAAGGCGGGGTAGGACACTAGGTTACTGGCCTGGCCGGTTCCACACATCGTCACATACGTTCAGCGTGTGGGTCTCCTTCCAGTTAGATACCAGCAACCCTTTTGCAGGCCATATATATATATAATTTTTTTATATGAAAATAATATATTTTATATAAAAACAATTTTAGCAGTCAGCAATTTAGAAAAATTATACAATATTCACTCACATTTTAGTTGTGTCCATTTAGTTGAAACGCCATTCCATTATTCTCATCTTGATGAAAAATACGGAAGTTGGTACATCATGTTTCTTTTTTTTAAATTTAATTTAAGAAGCCTTAAATTGTATAAATTGATTAATATAAATTTTCGTAGGAACCATTTTCCAAAGGAAAAATATGGATCATTCAAAGAAACGCTCTCAAAAAATAAATGTGGAAACGTCTGACGCTGGAATTTTAAAATTATTTTCCCCATTTAAGTTAATATTAAAAGAAAAATAGGGATGTGAGGATTGCAGGGAATTATATTTGTGCTGAGATCCATTAACTCGACTTAAAAAATAAAACGGTTTCGCTTAAGACATTAATGTGAAAGAACACGCGGCAAAAGTAGCGGAAACCAGATTGAGAATGCGTTTTTCCATTAAGGGGTCCGAGAAAAGTCTATTTTAATAAATTCTTAAGCTAAAGGCTATACGAAAGCTCCTGGAAAAATAAATTTTGTAGCGAACAAAATGAACCAACTCGATCGGTGTAAATTGGTACTGTTCACGGATAAGTTCAGAAAGACGGAGTAGCACTTGAAACAGACGCGATTTCCATTAAGTTGGAAAACAGTATTCGCTAAACAAATTCTAGCTCTGGAAAGTTTAAGGAACTGTTTCCTCTCAAGTAATGTCCTTCAAATAAGAATTTCCGGCAATTACTACACGACACTCTTTTCTGTGTTTCCGGCTTGGAAGAGTCGAAAGCTTTTCACTTTCGGATTGAAGAATGTTGAGGGTACTAAATACGAATGGTCGAATGGAAATATTCATTGTTGCAAAGTGATCTCGTGCAGAATTAAAGCCGTTAATTAATTTAAGTGTAAAACTTGTGTCGGGAATATGGACGGGAGTGTAGGTCATTATCTCCGGATTAAAATTAAAAGCTTTGTCTATTTGAAAAGCTCGAGTTCCTATCCGTTATCCTAATACCGTGAACACATATCTGTAACCTAAATCATCAGCAAGTTCTGAGAAATAATATGCAAAAAAGTTTAGAAGGCAACACGGATTATTGCAACAAAAATAAGCGATGCGGAAAGTATAATTATTTATTTGTAGAAAATTGTCAAATATTGCTCAAGTGTATTAAACATCGAATCGAAAATTTTACTTTGCTTCGCAGCAAAGCATATTTAGAACAAATATTAAGATTTCTCAGAAAGAAACAACTGGCATTATTTTGTAAAGACTTCATTCTAAAAAAAGTTGGTATGCAAACATTTCTCAGTTGAAAAATTTTACAGATAACTGCATAAAGCGTGTAATAAAGCGGACAGAAATTTATTAAACATTTTTCAGCAAAATATTCAAAATATGGCAAAAAGAATAACTTGTGTAATTAGTGGAAAAGTCAGTTTCTTAAGAGAATCTATTATAATAGGTGATTCAAGGATTGAATTGTCCGAATTTATACTTAATTGAATTGGTAATTAGATTCGAATTAATTTAGATTGAATGTAAATTGGATTAGACAGACTCAGATGATCAAATTTAAACGATTGGATGTAAATGCTCGGATTTGTATGCTTTAAACTAATTGATTATTAGACCAATATATTAAACGACTAAATTTACTTGCTAACAGAAGCAGAATGAAGATGTGGCAAATTTTCTCCTATACTTTAAAAGCTCTAGTTTGAGCTGAAGCGTGGGTTTTGGAGATTCCTACGTATAAAAAAATCCCCATGAAAACATTACAAAAATACGCTCCGGTGGCTTAGTGTGTGGACTATTATTTGGCAATTGTGTGTTTTCCGTGCGAAGGTTAATAATATCTTACAAGGATGTTAAATAATGGTAATAATACCTTAACATCTTTACATACGGAGAAAGAGAGCGTTGTTTCCTGTCCTCATTCGTCTAGCGGTCCAAGACACTCCGGGCTAAACGGAGGGACCCTGGTTCGAATCCAGGATGGGGAAAGCGTCTCTTTTTCTCCAAAACGAATAAAGCTCTAGTTTGAGCTATAATCTATACGTGGGTGGCAGAAATTATTGTATAATATCTTACAACCTTATATATGGCGAGAGGGAACGTCGTAATCGTACCGCGGTGGCGTAGTGGTTAACGCACTCCGGATCTAACGCAGCATCATACTTATGTGATCTGGCGCCGTTGGCAGAACCATCCAGGTTGAGTCCCCTTAGCTACGAACACATTCTCCCCCGTGAATTATTTCAGCCGATTTTACGCTCCTGGTGTGGGCCTCCAAAGCCACCCCCTAGCCACGGCTCTAATCTAATATAGGGATCTAGTTCGACTCTGACCCTTTTCTCCTATTCTTTAAAAGCGTTAGATTGAGCTGAAGCCTGGGTGTCAGAGATTTTTACTTACGTAGCGCGTAATCTAAAACATTGTTTCTCAAAGTGGATTCCGTGGATCCCAGGATATCTTGATGAGATTCTAGGGTAGAGGTCTTCAACCCGAGGGCCACTTGCGGCCCGCTGTCTCATAAATACGCAAATTATTTCGTACAGAAATAACGGCCCTTGCTCCCTCTGTGTCTGAAATCGATGTATTTTATTCTGTTCACATTTTGTAATAAATATTTTAAAACGCTAGAGAACTAAAGTAATACGCGGTCCTCCCTCAATTGTGTTTTACTTTAGTTTTCTAGCGTATATGGGAATTAGGTTTAGTTTTATTGATTTGCAGTGCAACAGTGACTTAAACAAAAAAATTCAACTTAGGACATAATTAAATTATTAACGAAATGTGTCGATAAAAGCAATCTGCCCAACCATCTTACTGCATGCGCTGAAAATGTCACTGTTCGGGAGTACTTATATTTGCGCATGGGCATAACCAGGAAGGTTATAATGGAGGTTAAAGGCATACATTAAGGGGTTACAGGGCTACAACTCCATATATTCATATGTATATATACAAAAATTTCATCGCAATGGAGGTTATTAACCCTAGATCCGTCTTTGATCAATCATAATATTGCTGCTACTGTTCTGCGGCCCACGGATTAACAAGAATAAACAAAATTGCCCCTTGGACGAAAAAAGGTTTGAAGACCCCTTCTCTAGGGGTACCAAAATTAAGGTAAACATTATCTTAATATCCTAGGAAATCTGAGGTAATACCCCCTTTTAACAACCCCTTATATAGAATTAACTAACCACTATCAGTACCCTGAAACAACAGAGAAGTAATGCCTACTCTCTTTATACTGATTTATTACTTAATTTTATATTTAGCTCTAAGTAGTGGTAAAGAATAGCCATTAAAACTTTCCTTGAATAATGCGTACAGAGAGGCTCCGTGGCTGAGCTTGTTTGCCTAGTCACAGAGTCCTTATTCTATGAACAGGGTTCCCCAAGGTAAGGAATTCGAGAACTACTGCTCTAAAATGAACGAAAGGAATAGATTATACACACGGTGGTTTCAATTAAAGTCTTTATGTTTAGAGCTTCCTGCAGCCCGAACTAATAAGAGGAATTTTGAGCATATATTATTCGAGGGAAGAAGAGAAGGATTCCGCAAAAACGAAATAGTTCCCAAATTCGCCCATAAGGGTAACCGCGGAAGGTAACAAAAAATAATTCACATATAATTCAAATATAAAATTATATTCTCATTTTTAAGTTGATTCGTTGCAAAAACTAAAAGAATCTTACCTAAATTATCACGGGAAAGGGTTTCAAGGACAAAGTTTATGCAAATTTCTGTACTGACGTAGGTTTATTATTTTTATTTTATTTTCAAATAAAAACTATGGGGAAATTTATGTAAATTTCTTTTAATTCTTTCAACAAGTTAACTCAAAAAATGGAAATATAATTTTATATTTTTCTTTATCATTAATTTTCTTGTGTTTTATCTACGTTTTAAATTATTTTTAAAATTAGTACAGTAAATAATTTTACATGTTACCTGACAGCGAAGAATGCGCTAAAACACATTCTTTCGCATATTGAGTTAGTAACCGGAATATTGGGAATGAAGTAAAATGTTGACAAGTTGCACTGCTTTTCTTCCCCCCTCTACTTCATCCCTGGTCCTTATCTTCTATGTACTACATATATATATATATATATCATCATCATATTCAACCATTATCTATCCACTGCTGGATGAAGGTCTCTCCAAATGCTTTCCACACAAGTCTATCCTGAGCAATTCGCTTCCACGTCACCCCAACCTGTTTTCTTATTTCATCCACCCATCTAGTTTGAGGACGTTTTCTAGGTCTTCGGTGGTCTCTTGGAATCCAGTTCAGAATTTCTGTTGTCCATCGTTGATCAGTTCTTCTTGCAATATGCCCAGCCCATCGCCATTTCAGCCCTTTTACTTTAACAATGATGTCCTCTACTCTAGTTTGCTCTCTCACCCAAGTGTTTCTTTTTCGATCTCTCCTAGTTATTCCAAGCATGCACCTCTCCATGCTCCTTTGCGTTGTCTGTAACTTTCGTATTGCTCCAACTGTTAGACTCCATGTCTCTGATCCATAAGAGAGGACTGGCAATACACACTGGTTGAAGACCTTTCTTTTTAGACACAAAGGCAATTTCCCCTTCAGGATAAAACTGTTTCTTCCAAATGCACTCCAGCCAAGTTTAATACGTCTGTTGAGTTCTTTCATAATGTTGCCATCCATTGAAATCAGCTGGCCAAGGTAAATATATGAATCAGCAATTTCTAGCTCAATGTTGTCAACTTGTATTTTTGTTTCCTCTACGAAATTATTGAACATGATCTTAGTTTTTTGTAGGTTCATCTTGAGTCCAACTTCTTTACTTCTAGTTGAGAGCTCCTGTACCATGTCTTGGAGTTCTAATGGGTTCGTTGAAAAAATAACAATGTCATCAGCAAACCGCAAATGATTTAAATATTCACCATTTATTTTTATTCCCTTGTTATTCCAATTTATCTGCTGAAAAATCATCTGTAAAGCTGAAGTAAAAAGTTTTGGAGAAATGGTATCTCCCTGCCTCACACCTTTACCAATTTTGATAGTTTTGGTATCTTTATGTAACCGAAATTTTGCACTTGCATTTTTATACACACGTTTCACCATGTCAATGTACACATCCTCAATGTCTGTTGATCTTAAAGAGTTGATGACTGCTGATGTTTTAATAGAGTCAAAGGCCTTCTCATAGTCAATAAATGCCACACACAATGGAAGTTCATATTCATGTGTTCTTTCAATTAATTCTCTTAATACTTGAATATGGTCCACTGTACTGAATCCACTTCGAAATCCAGCTTGTTCTCTTGGTTGAGCTGCATCTAATTTTTTCTGCAGGCGATGTGTTAGCACTTTTGTGAAGATTTTATAAATAGCAGGTAACAAGCTAATTGGTCGGTAATTTTTCAAATCCTCTTTATCACCTTTTTTATGCAAAAGAATTACTGTTGCAGAATCCCATTGGTTTGGTATGTTACCGCTGTTAAGACATTTGGTAAAGAATTTTGCAAGTATGTCTTCTACATATTCTCCAGCTTCTTTTAGGATATCTAATGTAATACCATCATCACCAGGGGCTCTTCCTTTCTTCATACTTTTTATTGCAAATGAAACTTCTTCTTTTAAGATTTTAGGAGCTGTTCCTTCGACTATTTCAATGTCTTCGTTTAATCCACTGTTACTTTCGTATAGATTTTTGTAGAATTCTTCAACTCTTCTAAGTATTTCTTCCCTATTTCTTGTTACGGTGCCATCCTCTCCTTTTAATGCAATGATGTGTTTCTTCCCAACAGATAAACTTCCTTTAACAACCCTAAGGCTCTTGTTATTTTCAATGGCTTTCCTTACTAGCTCACAGTTGAATTTTCTTATGTCTTCTTTCATGCTTTTGCGCAGAGTTTTACAAAGTTCTATGTACTCAATCCTGGAACTGGTATTTTGATTGTCCACCTTCATATCTCTTCGCCTTTTCATGAGCTGTTTCGTCTTCTCAGATAATTTGCTATTGTGCTTTTTACAGGTTACACCACCAATTTCCCCAGCAGTTTCAACTATTGTCTTAACAATGTTTTCATTTGCTTCTGAGATATCACTTTCATCAATAAGTCCTTCCAGTGCAGAAAAGCGATTTTTTAATTCCAACTTGAATGCCTCGGTATTTTCTTTTAATTTCTTTAAATCCACCCTCTTACTTACTTGTTTCCTAATGAGCTTCTGTCGTTCTAATTTAGTATTTAAGTGCACTTTACATCTCACCATTCGATGATCACTTCCAGTATTAAATCTGTTCAGTACACTGCAATCTTCAATAATTGATTTCTTGTTTGCCAGGATATAGTCAATTTCACTAGTTCCCCCATTTGGGTGTTTCCATGTCCATTTTCTTTGCGGTTTCTTCTTAAAAAATGAATTCATGATGCTAAGATTTTCAGCTTCTGCAAATTCGATGAGTTGATCGCCACGTTCATTCCTTTCCCCATATCCGTATTTACCAACCGATGTCTCTCCTTGTTCCTGTTGTCCAATTCTTGCATTGAAATCCCCCATGATGAGCTTGATATGTTGTTTCCCTTTGGTGTGTAACTCTTTGATTTCTTCATAAAATTCTTCAACCTCTTCGTCGGTATGGCTTGATGTTGGTGCATATACCTGTACTATTTGAAGTTGGTATCGCTGGGTTAGTTGAACAACAAGCCTCGCTGCTCGATCTGATGTACTTTCAACTTCCAGAAGACAGTCTTTAATTCTTTTGTTGATTAAGAAGCCAACACCACTTGTTCTTCCAGTTTCCGTTCCTCTATAATAAAACAAATGTCCGCTTTTCAGTTCCACCAACTCTTCACCTTTTCTTCTAACTTCACTGAGTCCTACAATGTCCCATTTGATCTTGTCTAGTTCCTCTTCCAATTCCTGAAGTTTTGCTTCAGAAGCAAGGGATCGTCCATTAAACGTAGCCAAGGTCAATAACAAACGGCAGCCTGGGCCATTCCAGTGATTCTTAGCACCCCCTGCTTTCATGCCACACTGACCGCTGCCTTGATCAGGAGCACTCCAGCACCTGGAGACTAGGGGCCATGGTTTCTGGTGTGTCAACATAATGGAGGAATTAGCCATAATTTCACCACGCTGGCTAGACGGGTTGGTGAATTAGCCCTCCCCTTCCGCCTTTCTATCCGTGCAGCAAATATTAATTTGCCTCATAAATAGAAAGCTCAGCCTGCACCACTTGAAGGCGGGGTAGGACACTAGGTTACTGGCCTGGCCGGTTCCACACATCGTCACATACGTTCAGCGTGTGGGTCTCCTTCCAGTTAGATACCAGCAACCCTTTTGCAGGCCATATATATATATATATATAACGTAGTATACTTGATTGTAGTATGACTTGAGTTACTGAAGACAAACAGGTAGAAAAACTCAGATGAATTCTTAGCATATGCCATGACTACAAGATGGTGTCTATACGTGAAGTATGGTTATGCTCACCATATTATAGCTAAGGATACAGTTAGTAAGCAACTAGAGTACAGATACCGAAGTTCAACCAGTGATACCTTACAATTCATTAATACTAAACTTGTGATC
>QLNU02014176.1:42449154-42471419 GCA_006491805.2 Dysdera silvatica | reverse complement strand
AATATATATGGAGTATATAACGCCAGAGGAGCCAGTGGATAGGTAGTTCATAGAGGGGAAACAATGATAGTATTACAAGAGAAGACAACGATTGACCAGGGCTTACCATAACAAATAAAATTCTGTCACTGTTCTGAATGCCAAAGAAAAATAGAAGAAAATATATAGAAAAATAATTGCAGTACAGCAGAAGAATGGGGATAAGTTTAGTAAAAGTAAAGAAAGGATGTAAATAGATCGTAAAAAACGCAACACTTTTCCTGATAAAGGGAACAGTTGTTCTCGAAATATTGCGGAAAATTTTCTTATGATGTTGGATAAGTATTGCTTATGTTTATTAACTTTCTATTGAAATTTCCTTTTAGACTTCTTCCTTTTTCTTTAATTTTAATATCTTATACCTATTTTACATTTCTACCTTTTTTCTATTATCTTTTCTTTTTATTTCACATTCATATTAGTGATAAAATTTTACCCGTTAATGATATACATATTTTGTATCTATTGTATATGGTAACCTGCTACCGCAAACGTTCACACGTATAGGCTCAATCTAGCGAGGGCAAGGCGGCAATTTTTCCGCAGGTTTTTTTAGAAAATAGGAAAATTTATATTTTTTCAACACAATTTTGTGATATTTTTTTGCTGCCGAACAGTTTACATTATATTAAATTCTCAAGTTACGCCTACGTTTACACTTATTAATGTATTATAATTGTTTATCTAGAAATGTTTACAACATTCAATACCAGCTTCAAATTTGCCAAAATCCATGGGATGACAGAGGAATAACGTGATGAGGTTTATCGAAGAAGATTACATTCTTATCTAGAGGGAGAAACAAATTATTTCTTGTAGTTTTGATGGCATATTGAATGGCATTTCGATTGAAAATCTTTACAGAAATCAATTGTTTGTTCAAGGCTAAATTTATTTCATGCCCGGAGAGAAATTTTAGGTAAATTTGTTGGAAAATGAAATATTCCCCACTTTATGTTCATTAGCATGAATATTCATCATAATTCATAAGATAGTGCAGGAAAAATTGCTTAAATCAAATTAATCCGGCATACAAATGCCTAAAAGGAATTATGTGGATTATGGGGGGTTTCAAGAGATGCAAAATTGTATTTCTCATTAAACACTTTAATTGGACTTTTCTACTAAAGGAAGGAGATTATAAAGTATTAAAGAGTTTAATAGATTTTTGAATAAAATTACCTGAAATTTTCACACTCATTTTTGACAAATTTTTCTCAGTTAATGCAGCAAGTAAGTGTGTGTAAAAAAATTTGTCGATCGGTTTTGAAATTCTGTCAAGTATTTCTAGAGTTGTGCTTACAAATATGTTGATTTAACTTAAAAACAGTTTCTAGCAAAACAATGCAAAAATTTCTCCAGGAATTCCCATAGCAATTATTTTAAAGTTGACGTAAGTTCTAAAACACGGAGTTTTGAGAGCGAGCTGCTCACTTTGTTAAGTGAAGGACCTTCACATACAAAGGGAGTAGTTGGCTTTCCAAACTTCTTGTTTTAAACCTTATGCCAGTGTTGAAATAACTGTTGTTATTGACAACAGTTGGAAAAAGAAGAATTAAAATCAGTTTTCTTATATACGGAATACCCCATAGTCAAAATGCTTGGGACCGGAGTAAACAACACGACGTACCATTAATAGAGAAAAAATATGTACTTTGTACCTACCCCTGCATTTGTTTAATGCCACCCATTACAAGAAATCATGAGTCTAAATTTTTCGTTTTCGGTACTCCAAAAATTATAGATTTTGGAACATTTTGGGTTGGGAATAATCAACTAGCACTTCGCCAAAAGCACTCATTGAGAGATGCTTTTAAGGAGACTTAATGCAAAAATCTGGAAAGGACTGGTCATTATACGATTCACAAGTTTAAAACGTTTTTTATTATGACGATTAATGATCAATAATTTGATTTTTATTGTTTATAAATTAAGGTTTTTGACTTTTAATCACTGAACTGCATCCTAACCGTTTTAGATATTGTTTGTTTGTTTGGATGTTTTATGGCGCAAGAGCATCTGGGCTATACTGCGCCAAATTTAAACGTTTTAGATAGTGATAATCTTCCTCACACTGAGAGGCGTATAATTCAATAATTATATGATTCCAGTTCATTATTCCATGACTACATCATGATTCTAAAGGCATGTCGTTCCATAATTTTGTGACTGCAGAGAGACATTATCCTAGAGAAGAATTTTCCAAATATTCTGTACTTTAGAGTAGTATCAGCAAAAGCTTTATTTATTAAAAATTGGGATATTGATGTTAATGCTCGTTTTGTTACCATAAGAAAAGCTTTCTTAAGGTTTTTTGCAAACATATTTTTCGTTGTATTCGATTTTTCAACTGCTTTATACTTTTCGGTAAAGGAAATATCACACACCATTACTTTTAAATCCCAGAAAACCTGGAGAAACTCAAGTGAGGCACCTTTCCTACAATAAAGCCTTAACCCGGATAAACGTTGTTGTTGACTTCTTTGAACGGAGTTTTCTTTTAAAATATCAGTGATCATTTATCAAAATATCCATTTTTCTTTTTAAGCAAGGAAGCAAGAAGCTAAAAGAAAACTGTTGAAATATCCGGGATGCGAAATACCCAGCAGTTAAAAGAAGGGATTCAATACAACTAACGGCTCTTTACACATTATTAAAACGGTTGGGTTCTCGAATATTTTAGGCTCGTGGAGCCCTTTTTGAGGAAAAATTTGACCTCGGAGACCCACGTTTTTCACTTTTAATACGCGTTTTACAGGTAGGACGCATATGTAAGTTAGTTTCTACACCACGCGCGTGATATTAAAATAATTAGGTAGTAATCATAATGTGACGAAAAATGCTTTTCAGAAAATTAGGATCATTCATTTATTTTTTACTGAACAAATGAATTAAATTTTTCTGAAAGTGTTCTTTCATTCTGAATTTCCATTTCATTTCAATTCCACTTTATTTTTTAGCGAGGAGCCCCTAGCCAAGCATGGTGGAGCCCTTTGGGCTTCGCGGAGAACATTATGAGATTTTCTGGGATAGAAAATTAAGAATGAAAATCTGTATCAGCTGAGTTTTTGTGAGCACGTGGTCTTCATGGGGCATTCCCGTTGAACATCATATCCCACTGCCTTTCTTTCTGTTTTATAAATGTAGTATATACCAGGATAAAAGGTGGTAGACAACAGTAGTGAAAGGGTGATTTTTAGCGTTTTGTTTAACGAACTACTACCGAGAGCCAGAAGAGGCTTATTAGAAATAGCGAGTTGCTCTTTTCGTAGAGTCCAAGAATTTAAATTCGGAAGCATTTGTTATTGTATTAATTTGGAAATTAATTCATGTTGCTGCTTCTTTCGATATGTATGTATGACTTACTCCAAGGATAGAAAGCGCTCATCCAGCATCCGTCTGAAACCAGGGGTGCCGGCTGAGTGATGATGGGATGAAAAATGCGATTTACTCTCTGGGCTACCGCTGCTAAGACCCACTAAGGAAGGAAAATGTAAAGACTTGGTGAAGTACTTTTTCGTTATTAGACTACTAAATGTCCAATAAACGAATGACTGTTAAGTGAACCGTTTAAATCTTTTTAATTAATTTGATAAACTATAGTTAGCGCTGATCATAAGATTTAGCTAACCAAGTGAAAGTTGATTCTGGTATGTAATTTCGACATTCGGGTTGATATTCAGCCATTAAAAATAATATTGTGGTCAATATATTAATGTATTTTATTATGTGACCTACTTCTAAGTAGTTTAGTAAAGAGTTTCTTACAGAAGTGATGTTTTTTGGTATAGTTATGTTATTATTACTTTCTGTTCTGTTAAGGTTATTATATGTACGATTGGTTTATCCCGGTGTATGGGGCTAGTGACCTTTATCGTCCCTTTGGGTTTTACATACGTTAACCACCAGCCATTTCTCCTAACATAACAAGGCGCAGTATAGCCCAGATGCTCTTGCGCCATAAAAAAGCCAAACAAACAAGCATCCTAACATAACTAAGAAAAGGGAACTTTTCTTACCATTTCTTGGAAACAGCTATTTGCAGACCAATGAAAAAATCCCACTCCCAAATTTAATGCGTAACAAACATTAGAATATTTGATTGGGTTTACAAACTAGGTTGTTCTGCGCACAAACGAAAACTAGTACGAAAAACTGGATTTCTGGTGTGATGGGCGTAACATTTATCAAGCTTAAATCAGCAAAAATTGCGAAATCAAAGATTTTTTAGGCTACAAAAACAAGAAAAAGTTTTATGCCAAAATTTATGTATACGGCTCCGGAGCCTAGCTAGTTAAAAAATAACTGATTAGCATCAAGAAGTACTGCCTGTTTGAATGTAGTACCAAGAGTTACATCAATAGAAATATATGACTGTATGGTCGGAGAATATGGATATTATATTAATCAAAGATAAGTCGGAGGTACCGTTTCGTCTGAGCTGTCCTGTGCATTTACCAAGAAATCTGTTGTATGCCCTCTATGAGACTGTTAATAAAGCTTTTACCGGACCGGTGCTTGGTATCATCTTAACCTAAGTCACCTGACCGTTGAGGCAAATGGATTTTATTTTCGTATATTCATTTACTTCGAAAAAGTCTTTATTATATTTCTTGCTTCATAAAAGTTAAGCATAGTACGTACTATTTTTTACAATAATACATACGGCAATAAGACACAGTTTTGAAGTTTTCGTCAATTTCTTAATATTCTGGTTTCAAAATCGTGGCAGAATATTAAATCAAAATAAAGAAAAATATCCTAATCTGTAAATCACTTTTAGTAATGACCAAGGCATTATTAGAAAATGAGATCAAAAGAATTAACACTATTTTAAATAGGTATAATTAAAAATTGATAGCTGTTTCGGTAGCCACATGTTAAATCGTTAGAAGCATAACTGATACAGTTCAACGTCCGATGCCAGGTATCATTGACTAAAACTGTGATCACAAATTTGTGCTCAGAGAAATACCACAAATAGGTCGTGGACTGTAAAGGCGTCTCTTGCTGTGAAGTAGTTTTTCCCAAAGAAATAACACTAAAAAGTAACTGATCATAAACAGCGGCATCAGCATTAGGGGCAAATGCATAGTCAAAAGAAATTGAGGTTAAATGGAGGACAAACCTTTTGAATAAATTACCATTTATTGACTGAGAATTTCTGGCCAGCTTCCCAGGAGTGTTTGTCCAGAGCTAATTTATAGATTTATTGTTTACAGACGTAAGCTTCGCATCCTGTAAGCCTAATAAGGACCGTCTTTCGGCAATGTAAATATGATCACATTGGCACGGGATGGAATAAATTCCCCGAAAATCAAAATCCTAAAAGGGGGTATTCGACTTTGGAGAGAAATCCAATTTATTGACAAGAGTGAATACAATCCGAAAACTAGCAAAAATCTAGGACATTATTTTGATATCGTCAGCATCCATAGACGTCCGAAAGCAAGCACTGTTTCTGTGTTATATTCAAAATCGCCAAGTTCGTTACCCATTCAAAAGACCCATATAGCATTCTACGTACAAATATTCGCATCTAATATCATAATAGAAATTTCTAACACATTTTTAAATCATTTTGTTAGTATGTGATATTTGTTACATTAAAAAAAAAACAGGACATGTGTATCCGTTTAAATTAATTTTAGGTGAGTTGACTACTCTTTACTACCTGCACAAATAGCTGTGTTTTTGTATCAGTTAACCATCAGTTGTTTGAAAAGATTTGTAATTTTTAGAACTACGAAAGCATTGGATAAGAATAAGAGAAAGCTGTTAAAGGAAACAGGAAAATAAACGAAAAATAAAAATAGATCGAAATCGATACTTTACCGCTTTAATGGGTTCTGAACTTTTATACTTTGTTTATATTTTTACAGAGTTTTCACATTTTTATATCAGTTTTTACGTTTACATCAATTTCCATTATTTGAGTATTGGTTATTTTTATGTCTGTCTGCTTTAAAAAAAATAAACCCTTTAATAAATGTTCCTTGAAGCGATATCTGACTGAACCCTTTAGCTCAACCATTAATGTAATACCGATATCTATAACTGTCACAGATCGAAAATATCGATTTATTGATAACTCATACATTTTTTAGAAGAGCTCGAACAAGATACTCCTGCATAGTTCAAAACCACGGAGCGAAAACTTACAACCTGAAACGGAACACAACATATTTAAATATTTTATTATAGAATGTGTGTATTTACAACTAATTATTTGATGCGAAAGCATAAATTTGAAGTAGTTTTTCGTACTTTTTTAGAAATAGCTGCTCATACGAGCTTAGTAAGTAAGCATTAGCTTTTAAGAATAGATAATCATATGCGTTTAGGAATAGGTGATCATAGGCCCTTACGAATTGGTAAGCGTATGTGCTACTGAATAATTAAGTATGAGCGCTATTACATAGGTAAGCATACTTGCAACTGAATAGGTAAGCATACGCACTTAGACTTAGTTAAGCGTTAATTGCTTATAATTTCATATTCATATCACATTCAGCTCTGTCTTACATATCCGTTGTGGAAGAACTTTTAATAATTAATAAAAATGAGCCAACACCTATTGTTAATCATTCTGATGATTCCTGAAATTCGTTTAAGCTTTTAAATTTTTGAAATAAACGACATATCCGAGTATTTCACTATTTGTTTCGCCATAAGTTGTTGTTTTTTTTTTCGTATACATGTATCTGACAAATCCTAAATTTATTTTGAATTGCGTCTCGAAGCTCATTTAAATGCATTGAAATTATTGCATATAATCTTAATAGCCAGCTTCAAAAGCGTAATCTGGCGGGGAGCCAAGGGGCACTTGCCCCGCTTGATAAAAAAGGAAAGAGGCAAAATTGTATTTTTCCCCCTGTACAAATTTGAGTTTTTTGTTTTTCTGCCCTTTCCCCCAGTTTGCGCTATATTTAACCCTTAATTTACGCCTATGGCCAGCTGCTATAACGGCACAGTTCGGCAGTTTTTTCCCTAGTAGACGGATAATGGTATTTATGCCGTATTTAAGAATTGCACATATATAATTTCCTTATTTTATTTTACTTGCCTTCTCAGAGGTCGCCATAGTAACTGTTAATACAAACATGCTACAGGCTGACAAGGCCAATAATAGAAGAACATCCAATAATAAGTCAATGTATAATTAAATACTAGTGATACAACAAGTAAGAAACTCACAAACCGAACTGCTTTGGCACAACATGGTTTCCCACAGTTCAATAATGATAATTACATGTAAGAAACGGGAAAGAAGGAAGACGAAATAGCAGTATGAAGACTAATAACAATTATTATGTTAATAATTGTATGTATCTTTGACACTAATAATTGTGAAACCAATAACACCATAATATAACAAAACAGTCAGCAAAGCAAATAGTTTTTAGAAATGAAAAGAATCAGAGTATCGTAGGCATATTCCTACCTCTACTTGCTTTTGTGTTCCCTTCATCTGCAGATGACACTTTTGCAAAATTGATAAATTGCTCACATGTAAAAAAGTGAAAGAAATATATCCAAAAAGAGTGTAGATGCTCTGATTTTGTTTCTACTTTTTTAGAATTATATTATAGAGGCTAATAAAAATTCTCAGAATTCATTTTTTTTATTTATCGGCAACACATTTTTGCAGAGAGTTCATGCAATAAAATCTTTTATCTACAAATCTATAATTAAAAATATATATTGTCCCAATGTAGCAGCATTTTCTATTTCTAATTTAATCATTCTGTTTTCATGTATATGTTACGGTGAAAGACCGAAATCTGGCGAATGTCAACATTCACATAGCCGCTTCGTATATATCTGAAATATTTGCTTCTTTTTTCTTTTTGCAAGGGTTTCATTGGGAAGGGTGGCCGCCGGGGGCGGCGCTGTAATCCCAGACAGGACGCTTGAACAGCGTAATCAGCCGCCGAGGCGGCTGAGGGGGAGATGGATTGCCGATCAACACGGCATTCATAGATGCACGTTCACGTAAAGTCGTCATTCAACTGAAATATTTGCTAAATATCATTATTTCTGACTTACACCGGTCAATGTCGATATTCAGCATGCACTGATGGTGAATGTTGAATAAGGTTATTTTTTTTTTACTTTTTAAATCATTTTTAAATCATATTCTATTATTAAAATATATAATGAAATATATGTCAAAATAGGAGAAAGCTGAAGTAACAGCACATATAAATAAACTGTTGAACCTTAAAACGAACAGTACATTCTAATTCTAAATGAGAAAAGAAAATAATACCAATAATAAACTTACTTAATTATATGATTAACGGTACTCAATCTTATTTATTGCAATGACTTAAACTGTTATGACACTTTAAATTGCACAAGAATCCCTTGCTTTTACAACTGCATTCAGTATTAAAACACTTCTTTTTGCAATTAGAGTTTGTATGGCACAATTAATTTCTCTTCATCATTAATGTTTAAAACGTCAAAACGCTTTAACCGTCTGTACTCCAAAGGTGTACTGCAGCACTTAGTTTTAGCAGAAATCACTTCGGAAAGTATTTTAGAGCACTTTTCTTGAGAAAAATAAAAACAATTGTCTTCTCGTTTATTCGTAATTAACGCACGCAACGTTTAAGAAAAAAGATCACGGTTCACTGCAGTAGCCATTCAATATATAAATTAGGGTATCGGATAAAACAAAAATTAAGCAAACGTTGCACACACCAGCAAACCTTGCATCAGACTGACAAACAGCAGAGTGTTCGAGAGTCTAACAAATGAATGCCACCTGACCTCAATCGCGGCAGAACAAAAGATTTGGAGTTTTTGTCGCCTCTGTCTGTCGCATCTCTGTGTTTTCGTTTCGACATTCACAAGAGCGTATCTGTGCTTGTCGACCTACACCGGCGATAGCCCGAATATCTAAGAATATAACAAAATATTCGATCTTTCACCAACGACATTGGAGAACGTCGACATTCTCCAAATTCGGTCTTCCACAGTAACATATGTATCACATCATATTTGATTGTTTTTTATACATTACTGGAGCAACATCTCTCAAAGTGTCCTCTGTACTTGCCAATTTGTTTCCATGATATTCCAACTTAATTTAACTTCTTCCATTTTTATTCCCCTTGTGATGTTTGTTTGGCCTTAGATGGTTCTTAATAATCCTTTTCAAATGTTACTCATCTATCGTTGGCCAATTCCTCTTCCGATATCTCTGTCCCTGTCCATTTTTTTTCTGTTTTACTTCAATAATTTCTACAATATAGTACAGATATTGAGCATAAAAATAGACTGAAATATAGTTTCTTGATCAGTTTTATTGAAATGATCTCAAAATAGGTTAAGCATTGACTAATAGGTAAGTATATTAGGTATAGACCTAATATACTTACCTATAAGTAAAAGTATATATAAGTAAAGTATATTAAGTAGGTTAGTATATAGACCCTAATAGGTAAGTTAGGGCTTATATATATATATATATTTTAAATATTATGAAAGCGAAGTACAATTATATTTAAATCTGTAGCTTCTTTTAAAATAGAGCTTTTTTTCATATAGGTAGTACAAAGCATGAAGTTTGAAACTTTAGTTTAATTCCCTTCGCTCAAACAAACGCAAATTCATTTTAATATATATATATATATATATATATGACACAAATTTAGTTTTAAATACTATTTTAAATGATTATTTAAGGTATTGAATAGCGTTGAACTTGAAATGATAAGAATGTTTATAGTAAGTTTTAAATAAAGATAGTAAAACAGAAACATGTACACACATACATACACCAGTTTCTCATAATTTCATGTATATTTGACATAATAAAAAAGAGTCAGTTAAAATCATAATGACATTACTTTCACACGATAATAATAAATAAAAGTAATTTTTAGTAAGAAAGCATTCAGCTTTAAAGGCAGTTTCATTGTTTTCAAATTATTATACGTGATCAAGTTATGACAAAATTATAGTGAGTAACCAAAGAATATGGATCACCGACGCTTGTTATATACTTCAGATATTTATGTATTTCAAAACACTCTTGCGGTTATTAACGTGTCATATAATGAATGCTATATTATTATAAGATAGTTATATACACAAAAAAGCTTTAACTCACCACATCGGCCCTGGAATTTAATCTGGATTTCTCTCATTTCTTTACACGAAGTTCTTCGAAGTTCACATACGTTTGGATAGTCTCGTCCATCAGTGCCGCAGACAGGCCTGGAACCCCTGCTGTCACCATACGTGGCACATTTGTCTGGGCACACGCATTCTGCTGTTCTTCCGTCGATACTAGGTCGGCACCTTGCGCCAAATGGGCACTCTTTCTCCCCGCATGGATCCCTCGAATCTGCAGGAAATTTATAGCAACTATCGGTCATTCCAAAACACAAAATGCCTAGTGAACAGAACAGCACCACACCAACAAACATGACTGTTCGTAAACGTGTTCTTAGTGTTTTAAGGTACACATAAAAGCTTTTCTATCTGTTGGCTACAATGTTTTATAACGGTGGGCCACATTTAATATCATGGGTTTCACCTGTGCCATGCTATTGACATGTAGCCAAGATTTACACTCAACTGGTCATAAAAGTCAAAAGCAGAGAATTCTCAGACGGAAATTTACAAGAATACTTGTCATTTTGACACTTATCCGTTCGGAGTGAAATTGTCAGTAGAGTAAAAATCTGATCACCGTAAAAATCGTCATCAGTTTCAAGTACGTTTGGAAGCGATCATGATCCTTACCAATTTCCTCAACGTGTAGTGTAAGGTAATATATTGGAATTCCCAAAGCCATTTAGCAAAATCTGTTCCCAATAAAATTGAGGAAAGTAATTGGAAACTGTCTTGATTTTTCTCCTTTCATGTCAATCCTTTTCAAGACCACATTTTCCCTTTAGAAATACGAAGTGAGTGTCCCGCATTTCTGAAAGCTATCGTCTTAGAACTAATTCCACAAACTGTCAATATTAATGGCCTCCCTTGCAACGATAGAGACCACGTTCAAGCATTCACACGCCGGAGAAAACTTAAGATGATTGAACTAAGCTGGGTAAATTTCATTTCGATTAACGATTGGTCGGCGACAGGGGAACGTGATAAATGTCGTACAATAATGTTCGACGGCATGTCTTGCGCTGCACTATTACAGCCTATTGAAAAGAGGAAAGCAGATTTAGATACAAAGTTATACATCCATCTCCAAGAGCGTGAAGAAGCTAGAAATCATCTCCGTATGATCTGGCGTCCGCATCAGAGAAGAGATTGCTACCGCACTGCGCCGGTGCAGTTTCGAACGATCGCCGGCTGTAATGACGCCACGGCGCGGCGACAATCTGAAACAGGCGTCGGCGGGGAATCGGCTGATAAGGTCACTTTGATGAGTTCTTTTTTGGAGTCTAATATAAAGAAAACCATCAAAAGGTTTACCATCGTAAGGTCCCTAAAGGGCAAACGCAGGATTTACTTGACTTTTTGGGAAATTTCTATTTACATTTTAATTTATTTATGTATTTATTTTATTTTCCCTTTTCATTATGCTCAAATTTTGACGCTAAGTTTGAGTCGTACTTTTTCCTAAAATACGGTTTGCCATTTCACTTTTGTATTATAGGCGTTTGTGTTGGGGTTATATGCTCTGTAATTAAAACCTCTTTCAAACTTTCGGGATTATAATAAAAATATAACCTCCTGGGTAGTAATATTGCCTTTAATTATGAAAATGATGGTTATATACTAGTATATGATAATCATATGATTAATGCTTCATTTTTGTATAATGTAGCTGTCATTACAAAAAAGTAGACGGCAGCTCAATTTCTCACATTTCCACTACTACCTAACATATAGTTATCATAAATAAAAACTAACCATAGGTAAAAAAAAAAAGAGTAATTAGCCAAAATGGCAGTATTCTATTTATTCTGGAAGAACTGCGCCAACTCAATAGAAAAATAATTAAACAAAATTTATTTGGTGAAGTTATACTGCAGGAAACGATAAGAGATGTTTCGATAGACACATACTATACTTACCAGAATACGACACTTCTGTTTATGCGAAAAATGCGGCTCCGGAGGAGTTTCTAATAGGCGCATTGGCAACTGCAATCCGCCTTACCCTCAAAAACAAGTCGTCAGGTTCCGATGAAGCTAGCACGTGGCTTTCGAAACCGCTGTTAACATTTTTCTCAGTATAATTGCATCAACAAAATTGTGTGGAATTATTATTCTATTGAAATGGCAGTATTAAAACAAAATGCCAGTAACAACTCTTTATAAGTGATGCGTTCATTTATAGCGTCTTTTTTTTAACTAATATGAAATTTATTATTAAAATGTTCCATAAAAATTTAGTTAAGAAATGTTCTTCATGATGTGTTTTTATCATTCATGCGTTTACTGTGTGTACTAGTGATGGTCAATATTCCTGCGCATACATACGCAGGTCAATATACCATGTGTGCGTTGGCTTCGCGAGCCTCAGAATTTGTTTAGTTGAGCCACTATTTAAAAATATTTTCAGTCATAATGAATTAGTTATTTCGAGATAGTAATTACAATTATTTGAAATTGTAATTTAGTAATTACAACTATTTGAAATTGTAATTGAGTAAATACAATTATTTGAAATTGTAATTGAGTAATTACAACTATTTGAAATTGTAATTTAGTAATTACAATTATTTGAAATTGTAATTGAGTAATTGCAACAATTTCAAATAATTGTAATTATTAAATTACAATTTCAAATAATTGCAATTACTAAATTGCAATTTCAAATAATTGCAATTACTAAATTGCAATTTCAAATAATTGCAATTTCAAATAATTGCAATTACTCAATTACAATTTCAAATAATTGCAATTACTCAATTACAATTTCAAATAATTGCAATTACTCAATTACAATTATTAAAGTAATGCAATTAATACAATAGTTGCAATTTAATAATTACAGCTATTTGGAATTGTAATTTAGTAATTACAACTATTTGAAATTGTAATTTAGTAATTACAATTATTTGAAATTGTAATTTAGTAATTCCAATATTTGAAATTGTAATTTAATAATTACAATTATTTGAAATTGTCATTGAGTAATTGCAATTATTTGAAATTGTAATTTAGTAATTGCAATTATTTGAAATTGTAATTTAGCAATTACAATTATTTGAAATTGTAATTTAGTAATTACAATTATTTGAAATTGTAATTTAGTAATTACAATTATTTGAAATTGTGATTTGGTAATTACAATTATTTGAAATTACCTTCATGCGCCGTTTTGCAGATAGGAAAACGAGGTCTCATGCAAGATTACACACACATGAACAATTTAAAACGAAAATTTGAATAAGGTGCTTATGGATAAATTGGTGGCATTAAAATTAATACAAGTTGATGAGAACAATTTATGCGCTCATTAAAAGAAAAAGTACATGAGAACAATAAAGATGCTCATGGAAACAAACAAGTTCATGAGAATAATGTGAGTGCTCATAAAAAGAAACAAGTTCACGGAAACAAATTTTCAATTTTTGTGAACTTGTGTCTTTTCATAAACTCTGAGGAATTTTGATATTTTTAATAGATTTTGAAAGTCATCATCAAGTCAGTTAATATGTTAGATAGATTTAATAAATTATATTTAATATATTACATATCTTTAATTGATTAGACTAATTGATTAAATTTAAAAGATTGGATTTAATAGGTTACATATATTTAAGAGATAATACATTTGATAGGTTAAATATATTTAAGAGATAATACATTTGATAGGTTAAATATATTTAAGAGATAATACATTTGATGAGTTAAATATATTTAAGAGATAATACATTTGATAGGTTAAATATATTTGAGATAATACATTTGATAGGTTAAATATATACAATTCATTGAATGAATTTAATTATATAGATATATAGATTTAATAGGTGATCAGTTATTAAAATTCACGAATAAGTAGCATTCCACTATCTTTTCGAGCGATTCGGTCTTCTTCCAAATATGGATGAATTCTGCTAAATTTACTTACTAGGCAAATGCTGAAAGTATAGATGGAGATTCTGATAAGGTGTATTGTTGAAAGATTCGTTACAGCGGGTATTGAAGTAGTTAGCCAGAACTATCATTGCAAATCAACAGTTGAAAGATGTCTCTAAAAGAAAACATGGGGAGTTAGCACTGCTGGGAAAGCGAAGTGCAGGGACATGTAGAGATGCAAAGCATACACGCGTTAAAATGATATTTTGAATGCATGTCAAAGATGCTCCTCAACATCACCAGTTTTTCCCCATGAGAGTGGTGTGGTATGAAATGTGAAAAACAAAATATTTGTTTTACAATAAGCATTCTTCAAGAACTGCAAACTCTCGCATTCACCATGTTTTCTGTTAGCCTGAAGCACACCTGTTTTACAGACTAACACAGCTTAGGATGCAATGATTTCAATAGCGATTTTCAAGGCATATCTTCCAATCACTTCCAACAGTTGATTGTGAGGTAAGTATTGTATGTTGTTAATAGCTTTTCTTGTTCAATTTCTCCGCAGATTTCCTGATGAGTACGAGAATATTCCACTATTCTCTTTACCATGTGTTTAAAATCGCGAAAGGTTTAAACATCTAGTGGCTTTGAGTATTTTGTTGCGATAGGAGGAAAAAATGCAACTTCTACGTCATCTCCCATTTTTTTTTACTATTTCACTATCTTTTGTCCCACTCCACCGATCCAAGATCAATACAGCGTGCTGTTTGGTGATGATCTGCTTTAACATTTCAAAGTATTTTGCATTTAATTGCTTGTTTCTCTTGCCAGGCTTGGAACATACGGCAAGAAGATTGGTATAGTTGAATACAATTTATTTCCTCTGATCCATTTTCATCCATTGTCACAGTAATTTTAACGTTAGCAAAACCAAAGCAGCTATTTTCTAAGAAATTTAGCATGATTTTGAAAAGCCGTTGACGAATCTCTTCATCTTCTTCTACCTATGTGACTTCTCCATCAACTGGTGGGTGGGTGGCCGGCTGGTCAAAGTGGGATATCAAATGATGTGCTAGGTGGTGATGAGAAATTACAGCCTTGTCGATGATAGCATTACAACATGAAGGCTAACTTACTAACCGACCCCCAAACTGGGCCCGACTTCGCAGGTCACAGGGGCTCTGGCCACCTCCCCTGAACCAGCGCGACTGAAACACGGGCCACAGGTACTGCTAAAATTCTTCATGGGTGAGCGCCTAAGGAATCTTCTTCCTTAGGACCTGCCTATGTCCTCTTTTTGTGCCACAGAACCAGATAAGTTAGTTCCTTATTTTTAATAATGGACTACTGCATTCTAGGCCTTTACTGATGTCATTAATTATATTATATGCACACAACAACATCATGGCGAACTCGGATGATATCACAGACCATTCTTGACATGAATATTAAGCATTTAAAATTTCCTAAAGCGTTTATGCTTGGTATTCAATATATGCCCCTGCACCATGCTTTTCCAGCAATGAGGAATTCCTTTTTTTCTTTTAGCAGTATCTTCTCAACTGTTGCATTGAGACGGGTAGTTCGTTAACTTTCGTTGACTACATGTAACGATACCTTTCCAACGACGCCATTTTTGTCCAAACCAACGAATTTCACCTCGCGGAGTTCTCTAATTAAATCAAGGACATTTAATGTAAGTTTGTGTGACGTGTGCTGGGGCTTTTCAGAAGAAAATATGAACATTCATCAGGGAGTTGCTGAAGAAGACTAATACTTAAAACTATTTCAGTTTATTAGTCTTGCTATCGGTCCCACGAAACGAACGAGCATGCTGCTCGCTTGCCTCATTTAGCCATCACTGGTGTGGATGATCGTTCATAATCACTTTAGACGATTTTATTACTATGCAGGAGAACATTTCTTAATCGTGTAACAAACCCATAAGAAATTTAAAACATCGAAATCAATCTAAAAAAATAAAACATAATTCTTCGGTATTGAATGATAAAAGATTTCAATATAGACGACAATTTAAATAATCACTAGCCATTTGTATCTTGTAATATATCATGACTACCCGTTCGCAAGTTTAACACGACTGCCAAATAATGGTCAATATATGAAGGCACCGGTGCGTATTTTATAATTTGTATGAGGAATTTTGATAAGCAGAAATCTTCGACACCTACACTTACGTCCAAGCTTTTAAAGTATAGTGGAAAAATAAAGAAAAGATATTGCCCGTGCTCCGAGTCGAACTAGGTCACGTGGCGGTTAAAACCTTCCGGGTCTAACGGAGGGTCCTTTGTTCGATTCTAGGATAAGGCTCTGTCTCTTTCTCTCCTGTATTTTAAAAGCTTGAGTTCAAGGGTGCGTGTCGGAGATTTCTAGTTATTTATATTTCATTAAAAAATTATATGTTGGATTGGAATACCGTTTAAAATTCTCTATTTAGTAAAGTAGAAGGGAAATTTGCCAGGTCCTCTGCATGTACCTAAACTAATATTAGCTTTGAAATTTAAATGGGATAATTAGTATCTGGCATATACAAAACCAGATACAACTGGATTCATGTGTTGCCAAATGTACTAGCTCCATACATCCATAGAATATTTTTCAGAGCAATTATGAAAAGTGATGGAACTACAGAGCTTAATTTCGGCCAAGAGAAACACTAGAGTTATGTACGAGGGTACGCAGATCAAGACTGTAGCCAGAATTTAATTTCGGGGGTTTCAAAACATTTTACACCATGTGTATCGATACAACCACAGCATGCAAGGTCGTAGCCAAGTCCCACTAAAATTTAGTTTCGGAGGGGGGGACCGGTCCCTAAGATCCTACCCTCTGGATATGGGAATGATGAAGATGATGGAAGTATTCCTATTGTAAGGTATGAAACGTAAATGGAGAGAGAGAGTGCTATTATAAATATGAAAGGTAATAGTACATGCTGTAAAGTATACAAATAATGCACTGTTGTAAAGTATTAAAAAAAATGCAGTACTGTAAAATATGCAATGTAATGCGACACAACACTACAGAGATTAAGTTTGAATGCGAGATTCAAAGTAAAAGAACAATAACTATTTAGCTTTATATTAAACTTTGAAGGAAACCTCTCTCTCTCTCTCTCTCTCTCTAAAAGAGCTGTACTGGACTTTTATCGTTAACTTGCCTTTTTCATTCATATACTATCGGTTAATAAACCAGTGAGACTCTAAGATATAACCAACAAAATGGGGAGCAAAGCCCATGAATTAAGCCACATGAATGCCCGGGGAGCTTTCCCCATTGGATGATCTGTGCTAAGTGTACGGAGTAATTGGCCAATAAGAGGACAAGTGAGGAACGGCAAGCGAAAGAGTAAAGCAAAAATTAAAACCTTTGTTCGTGAGATCATAATCTGGACGGTTCCAGAAGTGTACTCAGAAATTTCATAAGGGGTTACAGGCTTAATGGGGGTTATAAAGCTACGTTCCATTTATTCATACGTATATTTACAAAATTTCATCGCAATGAGGGGTTACCACTCCCACCAACACGCACTGCGTAAGTGAGTGAGCTATTTGAGTATAGTGCATCTGCCTCTGAAAAGCTTTATTAAAAATTTGAATAGAATTTGTTTGTCTTAATAAAGCTATTGATTTTAAATATTTCGGTTAATTAGAAAAGAAATCCGTTTGATGCTTTGCCCAGAAGATAGAAATAGCCTGTGTGCTAAGAAACAACCATATTTTAATTTCACTCCCATAAATATGCATTAGTAAAGACTTTTCAGTGCGGAATCTGGGTTGAAGAAATTAGGATAAATGCCATATATGCCTTCCGAACCCACGGTTAACGAAAATTCAATCCATAAATACAAGACGACATCTGACAACATTTTTTCTTCTTTTATTTATTAGTTAAGCATGAATATATTTTATTTATTACGTTCTTTGGTAGTATTCTTTATTGAGTAAAAGAAAATATCAATTTAGTGTTAGAGTTTGGGCTGCCATAAATAAGCAAATATTCTTAATATTATGGCATTATATCGGATGTGATTTAACGGATATATTATCCTTGCCATATCCACATTTTTCTATCATCTCCATGCCACTGGCTTGATCTATATTATTCAATTACCTCACGCATCGTCAGTTGATTCAACTATTTTATTCATTCTTATAAAACCCTCTATAGTAATTAGTATTTAATTCATGTGTAACTTAAAATAATCGTGAAATGTAATAGAAACAGAGACTGCCCTGTAGAGGAGGGGAGGGAAGGAGCGTATTCACAACTTGGGTCACTAATGCGCAGAAATTTTAGGTTTGCCCTCCAACAGCGTAACAGTATATATGCTATTTTCACGCAATTGTGGGGTGGATTCCCAATACAGAAGAGTTTCAAACCCTTTGTGTATAACTACTGTTGATGCAAGCTATTAGCTTTCTCTATACAATCGAAGTCTTTCTAAAAACGTGGCATACAGATTAGTGGTAGTCTACGGCTACTTATTAAGTAATTCGCAGGATCAACACCAATTTGAGGAAAAAAAATGAACTAGAAATTGCAGGCGTCGCTAGAATTTAGATTCTGGTGCGATTTAAAAATATTTTCATAAATATTACTTAACTATAAACCTTACCTTACAGCGTTTTTTAAAGATTTGAATCCTCTAAATACACCCATGCTGTCTACATTGCTTATTATTATTTAATTTAATTAATGATGTCATTTTCATTGTAAATTTGACAAAATAAGATCGTAACTCTTACTTTTTTTATGAAAGGGCGTTACTCTAAAAAATCATTTTATTTCAGGTGGGTTTGACAAGAAAATCATATTGCAATAACACGGTCGGAGATTTTAGAGATTTTCTGCCAAAAGCTAGTGTTTTTTTAAAGCAGAAAAATATTCTAATAAGCTCAAAGTTTGCTACATAAAAGTTAGAATTAACTACAAATTATGTTTCGAAGGATGAATAAATCTCTATTGCCGGAACTGTTATATACGTATATAAGCCTGCCAATAAGTCACATAAATAGAGGTTTACTTTGGTTATGTTGTTCCTTGGAGGAGGAGGGGGGGGGGAGATCAGTATGACGGTGGCGAAGTAAAGCTTAATATCATTGAACATAGTTGGCAACCTTAATTTTGGACGATGTATTTTTCTTGGGGAAGAAGTGGTAAGACGAAATTTGAAAATTCTCTTTTTAAAATAAATAAATAAATAAATTATATCTAAACACCCAGGATCATATAAATAAATAATAATAAAAAGCACACTCTCTCTCAATGTGTATATATGTATGTTTGATAAAAAAATATTTGTTTTTTCGATATTCTACCGTTCTTGTTTTTAAATATTCCAGATACAATTGTCTACCTCATAACAAGTTTTGCACCAACCTCTATGATGATATATTCCTGGAAAAAAAGTTCCTGCCAACAATATTCTAGTCATTAAAAGAGATGCCACAAAGTTCAAGGATAAATAACAAATGCTTGAATTTTAAATTAATTTGACTCTTATTAGGAAAAATATAATCCCTTAAAAATTCTATATATAAATAATGTACATATAATTAAATTTCTTTTCTTTTTAAAAGCAGGACCCCCATAACATACTAACCCACCTTTTTGTTTTTGTTCTACATATTATATTTAGTTTTTAAAAGCCCACATTTAACACAGAAATAAAATAATTTTGGCCTATCGGGGCATCCAAAACTTTATAATTTCTCTCTGCAAGATGTTTAATTTTTGATCAACGTTATGGCCTTTTAAAGGATGAAAGTTAAACAAATGCATTACAAAGTTTAAACTTTGAGCTCAATTTAGACCTCGTAGACAACACAATCGGACACCTGGAAAAATCAGGTCACGGCCGGGTTATGGGCTGATAGTGTGGCCACCTTTTTTAACATGGCGGACGCCATGTCAGCCAACGTTAACATGAGCCAAGTTGAAGTTGGCTAATAATTGGCGACCAAAGATTCTGGCGGTCCTTAACCAGCACACCAAGTCACAAGATGGCGAAATGTGAAGAGCCATCGAAAATCGACATAGAAAGTGTTAATTTGCGAGGGAGTGGTCACGTTCAGATGACGAGTGTGATGAGCGTTGGAGCCTTAGATGTATAATGAGATCATCGCCGTATTGCCCTGGAACAGTAGAACTTAAATATGTAAGTTACCTTCTTTTTCTTCCTTTCAATTTGTAATTCTAAGTGCCTCCTTCCCACTAAAATTCTAATATGATTAAGTTTTATTTACTGGTGGTTTTTGTACCCCAGTATGTTTTGAGAGTATGTATGACCTAGTTGGTAATTGAATTTGGTTTCATAATTTAAAGTATCAGGGTGTTTTCAATTGTAAATAAACATGTTTATACAAGGTTTAAGCCTACTAAAGGATATGTTAAAGGAAACTTTTAAAGTGTATATGTTTGTATAATTACTTGTAATCTAGAAATTTGTAACTGGTCCCAATGCTTAAATCCATGTCACAGTTAAATTTTTAAATCCTAATTCTTGCTTGTCTTTTTATTGTTGCGAATTTCTGGGTTATTTTTCTTTAATTGCGGATTCTAAATAAAACACAACCATACAATGTACTTCAGTTTAAATTTTTTACAAATGGCTTATTCACTTTTCTCGATAAATAAACTTAATATTAAATGTAATGGTATTGTAAGGTTTTCAAATAGTTAAAATAACCAATAAAAACATTAACCTTAAATTTGCAAACTTAATTATAAGTACTTTAACTTCATTTTAACTCTGACATTCTAAATTTCTAATCCTAAATTCTATAAATTGTAACTTTACAACCTACGGTGTGTTCAGCACCACCATAACAGAAGACATTCTCCCCTGTGGTCCGCGAGAAATAAAGGAATACTTAAAGTGGTCCGTGAGCGAGCAAAGTTTGAGGAACACTGCAAGTGAAAGTAGATGAATCAATGAACGAAAAAGAACTTTCCGTGGCATTGTGTTATAACGCGTTCAGCTATCTCGCTGTTAAGCCAGATGAAGCTCTTATGATGTCGCAGAAAACCCGTCATTTCTGCATTCACTGTATTCCAGGGTTTAATGCGGTAGGTAATAAAGATTTAGATTCATCGGAAAACTAGGTTCTAGGGTAACACGACCCTTGTCTTTCCACCGAAAACAGGGCCTGATTAATGCACGGGACTCTGGGACCCCACACTGTTAAGGCCATAATTTTGTATTTTTTGACAATTGAATGGAAAGTTTAAAATGCGAGTTGAAGCCGGTTTTTTTTAATGATATCTTCATGATTTTTTAATATTAAATTTTTCTTAATTATAACTTAGGCGTCATGTAAAATGGCTTTAAGTGCTTGAAGATTTATTATATATATAACAAGAGTTCGCATTTGTTGCTTATTAAGTAATTTTGTTGCGACTGTGTGAGGAGGGTCCCTGGGTCCCACTTTGGCTCGATTAGGTCCTGGCCGTAAAACAAAACCTAAACAATCCCATGACACTTATCAAATTTTAATTAGTGAATCAAGTTTCATACAAATTACATAAAAATTAAGAAATTTACACAAAATTACCATAAATTAAAAATTAACGAATGTGTATGTTATATCCAGAATTTTCAGAGCTTTCATTGATCCGATTATGTATTTTTTAAAAATTGCAGAAACGCATAGAATTTATAATCGCTTTTTCTTAAATGTAGTTGCTTTTGAAAGATTCGTTTTCTTACGAATTTGAGCACCACAACTCTTATCTGCGACATTCGAGAAGCTGGCAGTGCGTTGAATTGTGATTTTCAATGACTCGTGTTTTAGAGGTCAGGCTGCATCGTTTCTGTCACAGGCGACACCTAGTGTCATAGGCGTACGCAGAAATTTCATAAGGAGGGGATTATGACCTCAAGGGGGGGGTGTTACAGAGCTACAATTCATGTATTCCTATGTTAAGTATACAAAATTTCATTGCAATGGGGGGTTACAACCCCCATCAACACCCCCTGCGTACGCCAATGCATAATGTAGTTCAATGACATGCAATATACAAATTCATCTTTATGCTAGGCATTAAATGCTATATTCCATTTATTTTCATAAATTTAATACAACACTTCCGCATTCGAGCTTCCGTATATCAAAATCTATATCGCCGTTTCCTGTATTGCCGCAGTCTTATTGCATGAAAAGAACTTCCTGCATATCGAAAAAATTTCTATAT
>QLNU02014176.1:42423210-42449054 GCA_006491805.2 Dysdera silvatica | reverse complement strand
CGGTATCAGCAACATAAAGTTATTATAAAACTGTTAAAATATAAACGTCAATAAATGTCGTGTTGACCAGTATTACGTATACACCATAGCCCTGTGGGGGGTAAAGTCATGATTTGAGGGTTATTTATTATCTCAAAAACTAGAACCAACTCGCCAAAACTGAGGTTATTTTTGAATTCAGCACAATTGATATACCCTAAAATCGTTTAAACAGCTTTGGCAATTTGACTTTTTTTTTGTAAGCTTGTGTTATCATCGACATTTGTTGTGCTTTAAGAAAATAGAAAGTTTATTACACAAATATTACGAAAAATTCATATGCATTTGGTGTTTTCAAATTATGTTCAGCATACGTTGTTCTCATCAATTCACGTATCTGATTATTTGCATATATATAACTTGTACATATTATGATTTGTGTTCACTATTTATAAAAAGTAGGGTATTGATTAGAAACTGAATCTGAATGCAATGCATTATGCAAAACATATGCATATAAAAATTATTTCTATATATCGAAGTTTTTGATGGAACTGTCTATTTTGTATACGTATTTTGGTGATTACACAGCAAATAGTATATGTTCTTGTATTCAGTACACAATGTAGACAGCTGCCCTTTTACATATAATCTCAGCAGCACCAACCAGTATTTTCGTCCTAGCACACAGTAAGATTAGCTAAGCCAAATACTGCTGACCAATGACTTATATTATATTATTATTACTATTATGACTTATGACTTATATTATTATGACTTATTTTATAGCAGATAATCTGCTATAAATATAAAAATATCATTGGAATATTTACTTTTTCTGTTGGTTTTTTTTTATAGTGTAAAAAAACATAGAAGTTAAATGTTACAATGCTGATCACCAGTGATTTTCAGGCTGCATATACTCCAATTGAAATAATAGGCAAGATATGTAGGGCTGGATTAATGTTAGCTATCAACCGAGCCTTTAACTATGAGGCACACCCTACGTAGAGCTTAACTTTTGAGGTTGGGGGATTTTTTTACTATGTAAGAAAGAAGATAAAAAAAGCAAATTGATATTGAGCATTTGTTCGTGTAGCATTTATCCTGGTTTATTAGATAATTCGGCTGTAATTGAGAAAAGGGTCACATTTGAAGATTTGGCAACATCCCAGAATTCTCTGAATGTGAACCCAGTTTCATTCTTAATTTGGTACCGAAGTTTCAAAGTCAACCAAAGTATCTCAATAAAAAGAATCGAGTATTACCAATAAAAAATGTAGCCCATCTTACATATTGAATAATAATTTTGCCTGTTAGTCATTACCTCCAAAATTCTTGCTTCATTTTTTATATTTCATTACTTTTCTACTTGGCAGATTGTTTGAAGTGACCATCTCAAATGATTTATAAGGATGAAGTGAAAATTAATGAAGTAAACTTTTGAAAGCGATCACTTTGCAGCAGTGGCATAACTGCAAATTTTAGGCCCTTGCATAAAACCATAAAAGGGCCCCCCCCCACGAAGAACTTTCAACTTTGGGGGGCTGGTAGAAAGTTATCAGCGTTTAGCTGTCTTTGATTTTGAGTGTGCTTCTATTTCCTTTCTGCTAATGACAGCGGAAGTAGGGGCCACTGTACATCCTTGAAAATGGTTCAATGTTTAGCCGGTATAAAGACCTCACCACCGTCTAGACCCTTGGGCAATAGATATTGATCAGTCAAAAAACTCGCTGGATCTACGGCGGATAGCTTAGAATTTATAGACGGTCTACTATAGGGTCCACCGTGCAGAAAAATTAATGAATAAATTAATAATAATTAAAAAAATCCATTCTCTAGAGAAAACAAAAGAAAAACGAAAAACCAAATAAAAAATTTTATGTTCATTTTATTTACAGTCCTTGCAAAATTTCGGCCCCCTTTTGAAGTGTACCCTTGCGCAAGTTTGTTCCATTGTAGCTACTCCGCTGATATACAGGTAGATTATTTGCATCCAGCAGAGTCTGTTGTAGGAGGTAATTGATGGTGAAATAAGTCTTTACTCAAACACTTGAGTAAAGACTTACTTGATCAATTTCTTCATCAGTCACCATTATTGGCGCTAATATTGACTTTTTTTCAACAATAACCTTGTTGCCACTAACCTTGACAAAGAAATACAGTGTACATGATTACCAAAATTTTGTTTTTACATTATATATTAATTGTTGTATTTCATAATAAAATAATGGTGACCTAATTTTGAAGTTTAAAACTATTAACAGGAAAATGTATATACCAACGCCAGCTACTGTAGTTATCTTTGGAAGTGTAGGCGATTTACGACCTTCAGTCATTGCAAATGAATAGATCCCATTTTCAGGTTAAAAAAATTAAAGGTGATATATTTAGAGCCCGATAGGGAAGAATGTATTGGGATAAATTCTTCCGAATTTGGTGTAAAAACTCTTGAGTCCATAGAATTCAGATTTTTAAAAATCCTCAGAAATTCCCAAAATAAGGCGATCACATTACATTTTTCTAACATTTTTTCTAACAGAATTTTTTCAGCAAAGTAAGATCACGTTAGCTTACTATTGCATAGGGTTTTATCAAACACGAAACAGATCTCAGTCTTACTTTTATTCTATACACCAGCTGACTTTGGCTTTCAAACATTTTAATAAGGCAGCTGTTGTTGAGCTAAAAATGAACATTTACGTGACTTCAGCGCCATTTCTATTATGATTACGAAATTTTGAACTGTCGTTTTACTTTAATTTTTTATGTTCTTTTTATAAATCAACATACCATGATTCCAGGTGTATACACATTAAATTGGGTTGAATTTGGTGCAATAGAACTTTAGCTATCGGGCTTCAGACATTTCACCTTTAATTATGGCCACCCTGTACACAAATAACAATGAAACCTATTTTCTTCAACATAAACATGACTATTGTCATTACGTGCTGTAGGATAATATTAAGAATGTTCCCAAAATGTATTACTATACTTTCATTAAAGAGTACTTTTAAAGTTGATGCGTATAATTATGATATTTACTGTATTTTGTTTTCCGCACGTTTGAGAATTACAGGGCCAGAAATAGAAGTGGGAAGCTAAGGAGAAAATGGCCAGAAATCCACAATGCCCAGCCCGAAACGTTTTCGTTTTGCCATTTATTTTTTCAATTACAATAAAAACTTACGTTATAGGACATCCATTGCAAAGAAAATTTTACCCATAAAAGTATCGGGGTGTTATTGTAAAGAAACTTTCGCCGGAAAAACTTTCGGACCATGAAAACGGGCTGACTGCATATACAATGGGAGGCGTTATGTGTAAGAATTATTTAAAAATTTGTAAACCCGGCAAACCATCACTTTTAACTCTTGGCAAAATTATTGAGTTTGATTGTTTGGGGAAAAGAAGGGATTGAGTTGGTAACGGATGCCGATCCATTACACCATCTAGTGGCCCACAAACCCTGTCTTGACCTTGGTGGGCGGGGTTACTTTCATTTAAGAGGGCAGAACTGATTAGATCGCCGGAAAAAAAGAACCTATTTACATTCCTAGACGTGAGATTTGAATTTCTATGTCATTTTTAGAATTAGGACCGATTTAAGTAATCTGATTGGCTGAGAAGGTGATGTGCGGCCGGGTTCCAAGATCGAAATTATCCCAGTCAAAAAAAAAAAAAGGCTTTGAACAATTTTCGTACTATGCCAAAAGAAAAGAAAAATGAAATGAAACAAAAAGTATAAGAAACGAGAAAATTGCAAAACTCCATTTTGAAAATTGCCGAATATATATATTTTCCACAGATACAAAACTACTCGGAAATAAGTTGCAATTATATACAGTAAAACCTTCCTTAACGATAACCTCTATTCCGCGACCACCTCCCTTAACGATCATATCTATTCTGCTACCACCTCTCTTAACCACCTCTTTTTCTGGAAACGGATTTCCTTCCCGCCCCTATAGAGCCAACGCTAAATTTACTTCCATTCATACTACGTCACATCTCTGAGCGACCGTTTTTTTACGGAAACTATAGTGGCCGTCTTAAAGAGATTTTACTCTATTTCAGGAACTCTAATTTTCAATTTCAATCAAGGATCGAAATCCCCGAAATGAAGGGAGATCCGAAAATTACGTTTTAATTTGTAAATATGAGGTTACTACTCGACGCACTCGTTAAAATCTATTTTTTTTTTAAATCAGCCGCCATCTACTCATACATTGAGGCAAAAGATAATTTTTCTATAAAAATATAAGCTACAGCACAATATTTCAAAAATGTTCTGTTTTAAAGATTTCTAATCATTTATTACATTTTAAATATAAATTGGAGAAAAAAAATCAACTCATGGTAATATTAAAAATAAATTGGGCATATTATCGAAGATCGTTGCACTAAAATTCATCCGCGATTGAAATACGATTTACAGATACACGAGTGTGAATTCTTACGTGTTGCTGATCTTTCAGTGCGTACTACGTTGGCGACCAAAATTGCGTAGCAAACCTATAAGTGATGTCATCGTTAGCCAATCAGATTGTTTAAATCGGTCCTAATGCTAAAATTGGTATAGAACCTCGAATCTCGCTTCCCGGAACTGAACTTACAACAACGTACTCTGGCATATATGAACCAAACTCGACATTCAGGGATTATTTATAATCAATTAGTTGCTTTTCAGTTATAATACATTCTGTTTTTTTTTTCATGTGATGCTATTCGATAGAACAGAAATAAACTTTTTTTTTAAATACAAAAGGACAGGTTCGCATTCTACAGATCAAACTCACCACTCATGTAATTGTTAACCCCTTTTTTTCAGCGATTATCTTAATTCCCTTGCTGTCTCTTTATGGCATATGGTTAGCCTTGCCAAAGCAACAAATTGGGGGAAAATCATATTCGCAATTGAGGAATCGAAATCAGAATGAGAAATGTAATAACGAATCTCTTACGAATAATAGCTATTTCCGTAGATGTTTTCCAGTTATTGCACATCCCGCTGTTTTGTTTTCTTTCCTGCCGAATGGTTTTGATTGCCAATTTTCCAGGATATATTCCAATTTCCAGGCTCGATTGCAAAACGATATACAAGGGGTCTGTCTAAGTGCCAATTATGGCTTGCTCTTAGTGGTCCGCTGATTGTACTACTGTACCAGCAATACCATCAAGGGAACCACTTGGACTGCAACGCACAAATTTTGATAAGAGTGGTACCATTGGATAGGTCTTGTCATGAGAAACAAAAAAATGTTCGGATTCATCCACTCAGAAGATAAAAGGCGATTAGTAAAATCCGTCCATCTTACAATCATTCCATTTACGAGCAAGAAAAGGTTCTTGAAATATTATTTTGAATGTTTACGTTTTTCTACTGTTATTAATATAGCCAATGTTTTGGTGCATATTGCATTTAAAGAAACGTACTCACTGGTATCGGAAGTTTTGAAATTGGACTCGCTCTCTTTCTCTTATAAATCAACCACTTTACAACAAATCTGGCGATTAGTATATAATTTGTAAAATCTAAAATATTTTGTCCACTTATTATGTTTAGCTGAGTAATTGCTCAATGGCGAAAGTGCCCTTCAATGCAAAAGTGCTTGAAGCATGAGGACTCTTTCCGACGGTCACATTTTATAAAGAGCTTGGTTTCAATTTGTTAAAAATTTTCTGTGTTGGTGTTAAACATGTCCATTGCACACAGTGGCGGTTTTAGTGGGTGGGCCTTGGCCCACCCAAATAATTTGATATGTATTTTTGTGAAAGGTAAAATGTTTGAACGTTTATCAACGTGTGAATAGGTGTTTTTATACGTAATTTTTATACTGAGGTGAGTGTGTATTTATCGTATATAAGAGAGTCAGAATATGTAATTTGTAAAACGTTTATTCCTTTGCGAGGACATTTCAAAAGTGTGGGAATAATTAAAAGGGTATATATAGATTGAAACGCTATCAGATTTCATCTTAACGCAAATACAAGCTGGACTAAGTTGAAAAAAATAACTCTGGATTTAAGTGAAAATTGTTATAAATGGCCAACACAACCAAAACTTGATTTTTCCTACCGACAAATGGGTGATAAGTAGAGATGATTTCACAGCCCTTGATATGAAATGCATGCATGGATTGAGTATTTTGTTAAGACCGAAGCAATATTTTGTTTTGTTTGCCACCATTCCTGTTTACTAGAAAAGAATGCACTATTAGTAAATAAGGGGTATTCAGACTGGAAACGAATCTAGGAAAACAGGGTTGATGGAAAGAAGGGCACGGAAAAAAGGGCCGGGCACGGAAGAAAAGGGCCGATCACAAAAAAAGGGGACGTTCACAAACTTCATAATTTCAATTACAATTGAAATAACTGCAATGTTCACAGCTGCAACCCTCTTAAAATGATTATCATCAGGGACGTATCGAGGGGTGCCTTTATCTCGGATGCTACTAAAGTCACATCTACCAAATTTTATAGACAGATAGTACACATGAGTGTCTTTATACATGACAACATATCAGAGTCATCATTCATATAGTAAAGTATATCATTCTATAACGAATAAAACACACGAGAAAGGCACAGACATGATTACAATATCATATGAACATTAATATCCACATAGCGTGCGAATGTTTGGTTTAATATATGTAGAATGCAGTTAAACCTGTGTAAATCAATATAAGGGCTATATGTAATATTTCTTTATTTCAGCCTCGGCTGAACGGAGTTCTTCCACTACGAAGCTTATTAAAACATGCTTACAAGCAAACATGGCTGGGAAATGCCTTCGTAACTTAGCCGTTATATCCATTGAGCGTCATTTCAGCAATGCCCTCATGATTAATCCTGACACAGTAATTGACAAATTTGCACCTCGAAAGGGATAACGACGTCAGTTTTCGTTGTAAATATTCATTAAATGAAGAAATATGTTGAAAGAAATAGCGAAAATGGAGATAAAGAGGATAATAAATAGTAGGGAATAGAAAGATAATAGGATAGTGGAGAGCAGAGATATAAGAGGATAGTAGAGATTGAAGAAAAAACAGAAATAGAGATAAAATTGCGAAGAAATATGAGAAAGTATTAATTGAAAATATTCAGTTTTTCATTTCAGAGCCCAAATTAGCTCTGCTAAAATATTAAAATACAAGATTCTGAAGCGTGTTATTTTTTTTATTAGGTATTGTATAGTAGACTTCGGAGTATAACCATGAGATATATGGTGTAATTCAAATATGTATTTAAGTATTTGTTTATGTAAAATAAATACCGAAAACTATTATGCATGTCAAAATAACATACGTTTTCTATCGGAGTGTTTCTCAATTGTCCCAGAGATAGATTCCTTATTCGGAGGTTTTCGTTCTTCAAAGGTGTCCGTTAATGGAGGTTTTACTTTATGTTTTCAAATCTAATGTACGGAACTGACGCCCCCTCTTCCTTGGCGTCCACTGCTGACATCCCCCTTTTCGTACGCCAATGGCAAGAACACCTCTCCCTAATTACCCCAATGAAGGCCCACCCATAAAAAAATTCTGAAACCGCGCCTGATTGCACATATCTAAAAGTGTGGATTTAAATTTGTATTAATGTCTTCTGGAAAGCGTATCGGAGCATGCCTTCAAATGCAAGGGCAGAGATTTGGTTGTGAACCAAGCGATGCAATTTTAGGATAGATTCCCTTGTGTTCAAGTCCTCTTTACAACATATGAGCCGATGCGTTTTCGAATACTCGTTTATACGTTTGACCATGGGTTTATATTCATTGAAAGTTTCAATATTGAGATGCTGGATGTATTTATTTCTTTATACCCCCAGGTATTATCGTGACTTTGTTTTTCCCCCAATTTATGAAGAACATCAAGATTTACATGTCCTATCCATTCGTTCAAGATCATTGGGGCCTTTCCTTCGCATATTAAATTGATTTGTGTTTCAAAGTACAATTCAGTCAATTGTTTATTTGTTTTCCCTGAAGTGGAGTAGACTATCAGTACGTCGGTATGAGGCATCACTTCCAGATGCTTTTTCACTTTGGGTCAAAAGTTGCCTTGAAGTTTCTGCGTCACAAATAATACGGAGCCGACCAACTTTCCCAGCCCACTTATAGTCAATTTAATTGTACATGATTGGATGGTCTTACTTTCCTTTGCATAATAGCGGTATATATGTCCTTTACCCCCCTTAAAATCAAGTGTTCTTTTTGATGCGAACTCGTACTCCTGCCCGCCTTTGTCAGTGTTTAAAAGAACGTACCGCCAGCAGTCAATACACATAGTAAAATGTTACCAATAAAATAACATTTAAAGAATACTTTTTATTTGTTTGTTGGTGAAAGGATTACGTGATGGACGGATTGCACGAATCGCCTTCTAGCTCCTGAGTGGTTAAATTCGGACAGGTAGTTTCAGTGGATTTTTCATGACAAGACCTATCCAATGGTATCACACATATCAAAATCAGCGCGTTGCAGTCCAAATGGTTTCCTTGTCAGAAACATATGTAATGACAGAACTCGGTTTTCGAGATCAATCGATAAATCCTCCCGCTGTGTGTTCTTCCATATTATCCCTTCTTTTCTTGTTGGTTGTTTGCAATTGTGGGGAGAAACTTGGTCAACGGGAAAAAATGAGCATTTTCATAATCCCGGAAGATAACTCATGAGCATCTATAGCGACAAAACTCGACTTTTGTGGATAATCGTCAATTTCCTTGCCTCTTTTCAGTTATTACAACTTCTGTTATCGTTATATGTCATACGGTTTCATTTGCCTGGTCAAAATGTTAATATTTCAATAAAAACATCAATATGGGAATATGTTACTGACCAGGCTGATCCTTTTATTGACGATAGGATAAATTAAGACCACATGATGACGATTAGGACATATACTGACAAAACGATCTTCAAAAGTAATCGACAAATCCTTAACAGGTTTTCAGTCGCTACACATTCTGCTCTCTTACTATAGCGCATGGCATCAATTACGAGAGCAAAAGGAAACTTTTAACGAGGAAAACAAAAACCACTTAAACACGCAATTTAATAAAGAAATTTCAAAACAGAAAATAAAGCGATATAAAAAAAGCAAACAATTTTATACATTTATGTTCAGTAAAATACTGAGGAAATGGTGAAATCAAAAGGATGTAAATCTCTGCAGGTAATAAAATGGCGGACTGCCCGGTAGTTTCATGTTAAATATACTTATTTGCTTTAGTACATTGAGCTTGCAGCAGCAGGAACCAGGATCGCCACTTTGGCTGGACGTTCATTTGATGACGCCGTGCATTGTGGATTGAATGTACTTCGTCTTATGAGAACGAGAATGGAACAAGATACATTCCTTGCATTCCAAAATGAAACAGGCTGCTCAAGCTGCGAATTCCTCTTAAATATATTAAAACATATAGAAAGGTCCTACTATAACAAACAGTTATTTCGACACTGGCGTAAGGTTTAAAAACACGATGTTGTCAAGTGACGGCAGAATTCTGCCTTCACTTGACAAAGGGAGCAGTTGGCTCCCGAAACGTCGTGTTTTTAAACCTTACGCCAGTGTCGAAATAACTGTTTGTTATGGAATCTCCTGGTGAAACTCTGTATTGTTTCGTTAAAGGTCTTACTCCCTAACACGTATAAGCAATGTGATGGAGGCTATTATTTTTCTATGCAAAACGTTATCATAATCCTTGTATGAGCTGAATTTGTAGAGAAATATCCATCCTTTCTTGGATGGATAGACAGCAGTTGTTAATGACAAGTGATTCTTTCAAAACAATTGTCTTGTGGGCATGTTAACTAATGCATATATTACATTATGACAACGTATGTCCAATACAAGTATAATGAGCTTTGTATGTTTGAGTTTTACGGCGCAAGGACAACAAGCTTCGTGTGGCACAGGGACAAGCAATTTTCAGAGGAATCCGAACCTCTTAAGGCCTATAAAGGAAAAAAACGGAAGTGCAGTTAGCCGGTACCCGATCTTTTTTTTCTGGCTCTGTCGGGAGTCGAACCAGAGGCAGACTGGACCGTCGGCCTATAGGCTCCTGGGCTGTTGTGCCCTTTGAGAAGACACAGAAGGCGCTCCTTAGAAGACCCAGAAGGCGCTCCTTAGTCGAACCCGTGAAAACCGCACCCCCATGTGAATGCGTTACTATGGCATCACAGGTCCCTAAGTACAATGCGAAAAAGACAAGACAGTCAATCAACCGAAGGACAACCTAACAGCAAATTACAAAAATTATCCCAACCCACAATGCAGACTGAATCACGAGATGCAGATCACTGCTTTCAAATTAATAGCATTTCCTTTAATTGTTTTCCAGTTCTCTATAATGAGAAGATAGTTGCTTCCAATATTTCAAAGACATACATTTTAAAAATAGTTCTATATATTTAATCTACTTTCTTTCTTACATTCTATCAGGAGAAGCCCCGTTATCTATTCCACATTATTTTCCCAATAAATTCTTTTTCCCGCATTTTTTCGTCTTTCAGCAGTTTAACAGCTCGAGAAAGCATTTTAAATTCCACGCTGGTCGAAATTTCGTTCTAACGATAATGGCTGTGCATAAATTAAGCTCAGGTTGTGAATATGGCAGTTGTCTTTTTTGAAGTACGCACTTAAATATGAAATACTTTTCAAAATGTACTGTTGTTTGGTCTTCTTTCTACAAGTTCACAACTGCCACACTATTTTCCGATTATTTCACATACTCATGACCATCTAGTGGTAGATTGAACGGTTTTGAAAATTCGAGGTTACGTTTACTTTTGCGAGCAAACACATCAACTGCAGGGAATTTCGTCGCCGAGTCGATGTGCACTTGCGCGATGTCGACTACAGGTGTGCCAAATTGATGTGCACTTGCGCGATGTCGACTACAGGTATGCCAAATTGATGCGCACTTACGCGATGTCGACTATAGGTGTGCCAAGTCTATGTGCACTTACGTGATGTCGACTATAGTTGTGCTAAATTGTCCACTGAACAAATCGACGAAAGATTTTGCCCATCTACGAAAGAGCAGACTCGCTCTGTGATTCGGTTATTCAACGACTTCGAAAGATCGTTTGCTTAGACTGTATACACTCAATATTACTTATGAAATAGTATACTTACAGCAATTTTAGCATAAAATAGTATACTTACACTATTGTTATAAAATAGTACACTTAACTACTGTTAACACAAAATAATTCACACACATATTATTTATAAAATAGTGTACACTCTTAAATATATGCTCAAATTTTTGTCGAATATTTGACTTGGAAAATACTTATGTATATAAAGGCGATATTTTTACTGGATGTTTTTGACCTTGTAGATCTAGAGCCAAATGCGGCAACCCGTCAGTCAATTCCCCTTCTCTTGGCTGCCCACCAGTTTCAGATGCAATCCATTGTAATCCCCTCTCCAAATCCTACGCTTCTGCACTTCTTAACAAAACGGAATTCATCCCAAAATATAACAAGGCGGATCAACATCCTGCTAATGAAAATAATCTGTCTACAAACGAACCCTTACAATCTATCCTTATACAAATGGTTCAACAGCAAAAAACTTTGACATTGCTCGTTGAACTTATCACCCAAAGAAATTAATTTTTCCATGGTTTTACTAAATAACACTATTCGTACATTTAAAGTTTTAAATTGGAATGCTAATGGCCTTAAATACCACATTAATGAGTTTCGTATGCTTCTGAAGGAAAATAATATCGATATTGCTCTGGTAACAGAAACACATTGGTCAGCCAAACATGAATTCAAAGTTGCAAATTATGAAGTCTACAGAACTGACAGAGTTGGCAGGTTAGGCGGGGGTACCGCAATATATATCAAGCGGAACATCAACCATTCGCAAATTTTAATCACTACTATTACAGGTCAACTCGAAGTAACCGCTATAAAAATGATTACAGGGAGTTCAGAAACTGTTTTTGTAGCAGCTTATAATCCACCAAATGAAGAACTTCAAGAAATGGATCTCCACTCACTCTTCCATTTAAATAACACGATAATAGTTGCCGGTGATCTTAATGCCAAAAGTACTGCATGGGGATGTCGTAAGGAGAATAGGAATGGCAGAACACTTAAAAATTTTCTTGATAATTGCAACAACGTTCATATTTCAGCTCCAAATCAATATACTTATATCCCGAATTTTACAAATCATAATCCAGATATTTTAGATATTCTACTACATCAAAATATCTACAGTGATATTAAATCCGAGGTAATTACAGCGCTCTCTTCTGATCACCTTCCGGTCATATACTCATTTGACAGCATTCCAACACCATTGAACCCTTCAACAAAATATATTTGTTGGAGAAATTACACAAAGTTTGTCGACGAAAAGATCAACTGCTCCATTCCGCTGTCTTGCACTGGCGATATCGATACTGCAATAAATAATCTTAACAATGTCATTAACAACGCAACTGAAGAAAGCGCAGTCACTAAAAACATTACAGGTGATCTCCTTGATCTTCCCCAGTGGATTAAAAAACATATTTCAAATAAAAATAAACTCAGACGACAATATCAGAAATCGTGGGATCCGGAAGATAAAAATCAATGGAGGATATGTGCAAACAATACGAAAAATATCATTAGGAAGATTTACGCAAAGGAGGTGGGACAAATTCATCAAAGATCTCGATCATAAAAATGGCACGGCATGGAAGTTCATAAAGACATTGAAGAAACAGGATAACAAGATTCTTAAGCTTCGGGACGATAATACAAATCATGTTATGACTGATAAAAAACAAATTACCGATATTTTAGCCAATTCTCTTGAAAATCAGCTCAAAACACCAAGCCTCATTAATTCCCCGGTCTCATATATTGTGTGCAAATCCATAGACATCTTTAAAAACACCTGTACGGAAACAAAATCTTTCTTGCCTACATCACCAACTGAAATAACGAAAATAATTAAGGAGCTACATACTAAAAAGGCATGTGGACTAGATAATATCACAAACAAACATATTAAAAATTTACCTATGAAAGCAATAGTCCTTCTTACAAATATTTTTAATGCATCAATCAGACTTGGGTATTTTCCAGAAGTGTGGAAAACTGCCAAGATCATTGCTATTCCCAAAAAAGATAACAGGTGCCTTAATCCATCAATGTATAGACCAATTAGTCTTCTCTCATGCCTAAGCAAAATATTTGAAAAAATCATTCTGATAAGGTTGAATGACGAGGTAAACAAGAAACATTTGCTACATCCTTGCCAGTTTGGATTCAGAGAAAAACATTCTACCCAACATCAACTCTGGAGGGTAACGGAGTTTATTCTAGACGGGTTTAATAGAATGGAATGTACTGCCACAATCTTTTTAGATTTGGAAAAGGCGTTCGACAAAGTTTGGATAGATGGTCTCGTATACAAGCTGCTTAGACTTAACATTTCGCATTACCTTGTGAGGGTGATTTCGTCTTATCTCAGAAATAGGGGATTCGTATATGCCAATAATGGTGAATTCAGCAACAGGAGACCCGATTACTGCAGGAGTACCTCAAGGATCACTCTTAGGACCATTATTGTTCAACCTTTTCACTAGTGACTTTCCAGAAGTTAACAGAGGCATCCTTGCACTTTATGCTGACGATACGGCAATTTTATGTAAAAGTCAAGATATCAACACCGCTGTAAATAACCTTCAAGACAACTTAACGACTATAGAAAGATGGCTTATGGCTTGGGGTCTTACCGTGAATCCAGCGAAAAGTCAATTAGTTATTTTCAGAAACGGTGGGAAAATTGGCTCTTACTCAGTCACAGTAAAAGATAAAAAAATCACTAACACAAACGCAGCAAATTATTTGGGGATGATGCTAGACGAAAGACTTAGTTTCAAAAGGCATTTCAAAGTCACTAAAAACAAAGCTCGTGCTGCCTTCTCCACACTGTTACCAGTTTTAGGACCTAAATCCAAAATGAGCCTTCCAACAAAAATTCTGGTATATAAATCTTCAATTAGGTCAATTCTTCTTTACTGTTGTGCTGTCTTCACCTTTCTCGGTCCAGATAAAATGAGAACACTACAAATAATTCAAAATAAATGTTTACGAACAATGTGTGGAGCTCCTTGTTTCGTTTGAAACTCAAACATACACAAAGATTTAAAAGTCGAACTTCTTCACACAGCAGCACTCGACCAATGTTTCACCTTCTTTGGAGAGCTGGAGGACAATCCAATAGCATCACTCATCAAATCCTCAAGGTACTGCCTTCAATGCCTAATCTACTCCAAAAGGGACAGGCCACGTTCGGTTTTGCGTCTAAGTGGGCTCATGGAACACCTGCAGCAAGGTGAACATTGTGCTTTGCGGATTTTTAATAATTAACTCACCTCGTGCTATCGTCGCTCGTGGTGAGAGCACTTGACTGCTCCCACTTACAGATAGTGGTTTCTTATCACAGAAAACCGGACAATGAACCAACACGTTTCAACTTGTTTTTGGACCGTTTTATTCGTGCCAGTGCTGTAGTGGCGCCTAACTTTATCATTAACTTAAAAGTGAATATCAATGCGAAATGTATGGACGCTGCCTGGGTCATTTGTACAAAAGAATTAAATTCTGTATCTGTATCTCTTGGCTGCCAACTCAGCGGTTGCAATTTTGCACCCTTGAACTAAAAAAAAGTATTTACATAAATACTAAAATGTACCTTATTAAATCTTTGCACCCCCAGCGGCCCGGCTAGGGGGGGAGCACATTTGGCTTTAAATCCCATGGGCTAAATAACCTACAGTGCATAGGATTAAAATATATTTATTAAATAATATCATCAAAAAGTACTCGTGACGTTACGTTTGATACGTCGCCCTTTCATAGAGCTTGATACATCGCAGTGAATGGTATTTTCCCGCTTAGTGGAGAAGCCTAGGGGAGGAGCCAAGTATGGAAAAGCTAATTTGCTACTCGTCAATTGCAAAATGAAGTCGCAAATGGCGATCGAATTTGTACAGTCCTGCTCATTCAGAAAAGTACAAATTTATTGCCATCCAAACATACGTTGCATACTATTTTCTTGACTTATTCCCTTGCCGGTTAATAATAATAATAATAATTTATTATTACTCTTTTGCACCAGCGTTGTATCCTTGCAGTAGATGACAAGAGTATAGCAAATTTGATAAACCACATAAAAAAGCCAACATGAGCACACAAAGGATTGTCATAAGGGATTATGAATGATGATATAACACGCTTAGGACCTCACACTGATTAAAAATGGAAAGTAAATCATAAAAGCATACATTCATTTACATTGAGATTTGTCCAGTTGACATGTTGTCTTGCTATTTATTTTATTTATTACTTTTGTTTGATTTTTTATGGAGCAAGAACATCAAACATTATGCTATGCCGGGACCTACAGGTTTCAGAGGACTTCAATCCTCTGCTACGAAAATATCGAAATCCTTGAACTGCAGTGGGAAATATAAACGGCACTTGTTCAGCGATAACATTGGAAGTAGATATGGTTTGTGCTTTGTTTGGGAGTTTCGCGCCGCAAGGACAATCAAGGTGATGTTGCCCTTGGACCTACAGTTTCTCGAGGAATGTCAACATATATTATAGTCTAGGAAACCAACCACCGGACTACAGTGAGCAGTTAGTCGGTAGTTTTCTTTTTTTAGCACCATTGGGAGTTTAACCTGTGATAACTGCGCCCTAGGCTAATGCGTTACCACTGCACCACCACAGGATCATGGACCTACATTTTTAAGAGGAATCCGAATCTCCAAAGGCCTAGGGAACCAACCTTTTCTCTTTTACATTTTTGGGATTCAAGCCCGTAATAACAAGACGCTAGATGAATACGCTACTATTGGGTCATCACAGGGCCTTGATTTTTCCCCCCTGCTATTCATTCACTTACCACAACGAGAAATGTAAATTTGTGAAGTACGTTCATTGAATTAATGGTGATCACTAGAAGTTTATAAGATAAAAGTATAGGCGAGTATTGTGATAGACTATTTAGATAAAAATTCACAAATAGTCATAGTTGTAGCAAAGGTGAGTTGTTAACAATTGTTCCGACGGGAAAATTGCCGCTATCACCAGAACAAAGAACTATTTTGCTTCATTCGGGAGAATTATCCATTCATAAAGGAAACGCCAGAGCACTTCTGGGTCCAGTATACCTTCTATTGTCCACGTTACTATCGTGTCACGAGTATTACTTTATTTAAGCTTTACGACAACTTAAATCACAATTATTTAACTGAATGAAACAAAACTCATTCTTTTATTAGATCGTTTAATTTATAGTAGAACTGTAAGGGGTGGGATTGCAAATATTTGGTATTATTAAAAACACGGTATAAAATTTCACCAGTAGATTACGTGGAAACAAATATTTCGACACTGGGGCCGGGTTTAAAAACTGCTGCCTTTGTCCAAACGTCGTATTCTTAAACCTGACTCCAATGTCGAAAAAATTCATTTCTCAGTATTGTTATAAATGGAATGCTGGAAGATTATATGGCATCTGGACGCCAAAAGTGCATTAGTACAATCTATTATATATAAAGTGGCTCTTTATAAAGCTTAATTGGCTGGATAAGGCACGCATGTGCAAAGTTACAAATATGTACAAAATCAAATATTTTTTATACAATTTGTTTTTATAAATTTTTATTTTAAAATAATATATCTTTCTTAATATCAGTACTCTTAGAATCATCAGTACCGAATAACTTATTCGACGTAAAGTATTTTGTGTTTCCGCTGCTATAATACTTCAACAATACAATAAAGTTCCTGGCTTCTCATAAGAAAAGGACACAAAAGGATTAAAGGAGCTTTTCAGATTTGAAGAGAGATAATACTTTCAATCCACTCTAGGCTAGACTAAAAAAATGTGGTTCTTCTATTTCTTAGGACATTTAAGAAACCCATACCTCATTTAGTATAATGGTATAAATATTATTTTTAATTTAAACTCTCACTTAAACCTCATTTTATTAATATATATCCAGAAAAATATATGCAGACAAAGCATTATATATAAAGACGATATACATAAAAAATTCCATATATATAAAAGGTATTAAATTCAAATCTAATTTTTGAGCGAAGTGGATACATCCTTCGACACTGTTTTTAAAACACTCACGGGACGTGACTGTTTTGCCACTCAAGGTCCACTTTCTTAAGAACTAAAAGGACTATTCGCAAGCAATGACGCCTTCTTCCAAAATGCTAATAGCAATCGAATAATCTTTTAAAAAATTATATTCGAATGGTGAAAAAGCCCTCTTGACCATAAGTGCTTTAAGATCTTCTGTACTCTGTACAACAGTACAGAAAATGTCCAGCTTCCATTCGATGTAATGCACCGGTTTGGAAAATATTTCTGAGCTCTACAGCAAGAGACTTCGCCACAGACACACACACAAATTACCTCCTCCTCACCACCTATGAATTTGTGATATGTGAAATGGCAGTATTGCCTAGTGTCACTTACGAACGAAGTGTTTCTTTCCGAAGGTGATTGCACGTGGCTATCGAAACAGCTACGTTAGCGTTTTAAAAAGTCTTTAATCGTGATAATTTATTTTATATATAGATTTATATATAGTTTTCTTTAAATAAAACTGATCAGCCCTCTTGCTTTTATTTTCAGAATAATACTTATCCTTCTCCAAGTAATAAGAGAACCTTGTTTTCTTGACTCGGCTTTAAGTCGCAAGAACAAAGTCATTCTGCGCCTAGAATTACAGTTTACCTAGGCATGCGAACTGCCTAAGGTCTAGGGAATCAACTAACTTAATCAAGGTCTAGTGCTACGTTAAGCAGTTAATCGGAAGGCATTATTTGTTTTCTTGACGCATTTGGGGATTGAAACCTGGGTAACCCACGCTGGGAAAACGCTTAATTACTGCGCCACTGCAGAGCTTTAAAAAACTTTGATGGTAATTTAACTATGGTGAAGAAAATAGGGGAACTCCTCAAGAGCTAAAGAATGGTGTGGGGAGAGAAGAATCATTCAATGCGATTAAGTTTCGATATTTTGCTTTCTATATTGCTCATAATTAGAACCTGCGTTTATTGATTGAGAAAAAAAAATTAGACATATGTACTTAATCAGTAGTTGAACCAGGAATTGTTGGGTTACCATTACTTTGCCTTGATCGTTTAGTACAATTGTCTCTTTTATCGTATATGTTTGTTAACCGAAGGCGGAACTCTTTAAAAACTAAAAGAGCGGAAAACTACCTGCGTCTCTATCTAGTCGTCCAGTGGTAAAAGCAGAGACGAATTTACTATTCATTCATTCATTCATTCATTCATTCATTCATTCATTCATTCATTCATTTATATTTATTTGCCGCCTGTAGTAGGTTCTGACATATTTCCTGCTTAATCTTACCAAACGTAACTAGATGTATAACTAGTGGTGTAGCGTGCGGGGCACCGGTGCGAAAGCCCCAGGCGCAAGATTTTAATATCGCACTTATAGAACGGAATGCTGACGAGTTTTATCCATCGCAATACTTGACTTGCCCTGGTCATTGACAATCCACGATACGCCGATAGGTATAACATAGATTTTGGTGCTTTTGTCCAATTCTTAATTTGATGTCCTTGGTTGTTATTTTAAATTATTCCTTTCACAAGCATTCTTGAAGTTGGCGCCGTTTGAGCCAGAGGTGAGGGCGGCACCCATGCTCGTTCTCTCATTGCTTAAGTCTAGTTACGCTTCTGATTAATCTTTTCCAATTTAATTTAATAATTCAATTGGTCACCAAAGATTTTCGTCCTATGAAACTTTTCATCGATAATTTGCCATCATAGACTTTACCCTACTAAGCCTGTTGGTAAATCGGCCACTTTGTAAAAGCATTAAAACGCAAACCCAAAAAATGTTGGTTCGTCTCCAGATCTTGGGTAGGTCACATACTTTCTTTCCTCTATCTACAAACACGGGTTCTAGCTTAAACCATATGTGAAATATATTGAAGCTTAATCCTGTCATTTAAAAAATTTCAGAAAAATACTGACAGCATGAGTTTATTTCAATGGAGTACGCAGCGAGTATTGGTGGAGGTTGTAACACTCCCAATGAAATTTTGTATATTTAACATAGGAATATGTGAGTTGTGGCTGTGTGATACCCTTGAGCCTATAACCCACTTTTCGAAATTTCTGCATACGTCTATGGTTTATTTCATATTTTTTTGCAGTGATCTTTTATCGTAGTTTAAATTCCCGCAAATGTTTACCTAATATGCACAAAAGTAGCCTAGCCTATTTTCTAAATTTCTCTAATAATGCGAAACAATTTCAAATATTTAGCGAAGGTTTTTAAGGTAAAATTTTAATTTTTGGATTTGACATTTTCAGAAAACGTACGTAAAGATTGCTCTCTAAAATGGGACACACCTATTTTGACTCACGTGTCTCTAGGCTGTTTCTGTAAATCCACGTTGTCATTTTTAATCAAAAACTTTGATGAGACACCCTATTAAAACTGTTTTTTCCTCGTAAGATTGCTTTTTCTCAGAAATAAACGAATTGGACACAGAAAATGAAGGTCATTAATTTCAATGCTTCTTTTGTTTTCCTTGGCTGTGCGGAATATTCCCGTGTGTCTAATTAGCTGCTGGAGAAAGCGCGTTTCTTTGGATAATTTCCTACTTGAGCAGCAAATCCTCAACTCCTAGTATTTATTTTTCAATTCCTTTTTTACCTAACAAACCAGCTTTCATAAAAATAGTTCACAATTTTTTTTCAAGAATACATAATGCCCACAGTAACATAAATTAATCAAAATAGGGTTCAAAATTGATGTGTCAGAAGAATGAGCAAATAGAAGTAATGTATTTCTCTGGAAAAGAGGTACTGTTATACATGGTATGCATATTTTGAGATGAATATTTTCGGCTAATTAAAAATAACTTTCAATTAATAAAATAATTAATTATTTGTAATATTCTCTTTCGTCTTTTTAAATTTCAAGCTATCTTTCGAAATACGCACGATATTATATTGCACAATATTTTTCTTACATAAGCAACTATTCTATATATATATACACTTATATTCAAAAACATTTCTTTATATAAGCTACTATTTCACATTCATAACATTTTCCTTACATAAACAACTTATATTCAAAATAGTTCATTCACATGAGCCAAATATAATGCCAAATGAGGAAGAAATATTTGGAAGATATCAAAAGTAAAACATAATAAAATATGGCAACTAAACATTGAAAATATTCAGTTTTAAACCATTAGATTTTCATTTATTATTTTATTAGTCACATATATATTATTATTATTTTAATTTTATATTACTTTATTCATTACATTATTCATTATTTTAATATTCTTATATAATACCAAATAAAAGAACAAAGAATATGGAATAGATCAAATGTAAAAGTTAATAAAATATAGCGACAAAAAGTTGGAAATATTTAGTTTTAAATCAATTTGCGTTAAATCAGAATGAATATTATTTTTGTTTATAACCTGCACAGGCAAATGAATATTTTAGTAACATATTTGGAAGTATTTGCCCTAGAGAAACATATTTTATTTCTTTTATCAAAGTTTCGGAAATATGGAAGATCTATAAAAAGAAAATCTTTTCGAAATGTTCGCAAAAATTAAGCAATAAGAAGAATTGTATCAATACTGTTTGATACGGAATCATGGCTTTGTTGGTAAAGATTTAGGAAATGAAATAGGTAGCGATATCTAGGGAAGGAATTAAGGCAAATGTAACGCTTAATAAATAGAACCACATAAGTAGAAATACATTCATGTATAAATTTCGTGCAGACTCTTATGCGACATAAAATATTCTAAATTTTTAAGTGGTTGGATTTTTCTGGAACGTTACAAAGACTAGCATACGATGTTTCTTTTCTCAAAAACATTTCCTTTAAAATTAATAAAACAGGTAAAATTACACATTTCGAGTTTAAGTATAAAATAGCGTACGAATATTTATCGCGAATCGTGGCAATTCTAAAATATACAGAATACTGGAGAACAAACCAAGATTATATTCTAAAAGCATCCTTTAGTTGGTGTGATTTAAAGATCAAGATTCAGTGACAATACTTAACTTAAAAACAGCTTACTCTGGAAGCGATTTGAACTAGCTAATAGGACATCGGGGGCGAACTATTTGAGAACGCAACAATCCCATTTGGAATATGTAAACGAACATACAGCTCAAAATTTAACAATACTATTGAAATTTATGAAGAGTGTTTAAATTTCAATGTTATTTTTAATTTCTAAATAAACGCATAAAAGAATGAAAAAGTGAAAATTTTAATATTGGAATAAAAAGAACACATGTTCCGGTTAACAATGGAAGACGATTTCAGACTAGCCAACGATCAGCCTTTTACAAAAATTTTCAATGGTATTTGCGCTTAAATGCACGTCTATTACTTCGGTAGGAACGATAATCTTGATTTTATGGGTCCTGAATTGTTTGTGGGTTGTTGGCATACACTTGTTCATTCAAAGCGCACCACAGAAAAAAATCGGCATCTATTTGGCGACATCCGTGGCTTCCAATGCATTCCACAAAAATACATAACCATCGCTCGATATCGAGTTCCATTAACAGCAGCATTATCTTCAAAAAAATATGACCAATCACATCCTTTATCCAAAACCCGTACCACACTCTTACATTTTCCGGATGCATTGGTTTTTGGAATACGCCTCGTGAATTTTCTGTGCCCCATATCCGTCGGTTTTGTTTGTTCGCACATACACCTAGGTAGAAATGGGCTTCGTCGATCTGATTACTTGCCGATATTTCATAGGGGCCCAATTGTCTGATGTCATCTTCCATCGTTAACTGGAACGTGTTTTCTTTTCATTCCAATATTAAAGTTCTCACTTTTAAATTCTTTTATGCGTTTGTTTAACAAATTAAAATTAACATTGAAGTTTGAACACCCTTTACTAGAACTACACGAAAAGGTTAGATAGATAATCATTGGTTATAGATCTAATAATTAGATATAATTTAGTTTCATTTCTTTACTTATAATGAAAATAAATAAATCGAAGATTCGAGTAAGTACGGTTAGACTAAGCCTACAACTTTGATCCAACGAACATGTTTTCTCGCTTACCGGAATAGCTATTCTATGCAAGCTGTTTCTTCAGTTATCCAGCTTGATAGAGATGCTGTAATTACGTGGAACCAATTAGGACTAGAAGGAAATTGGTCTTGTGACCCGAACATCTATAAAGACATTGGTTTTCACCTGTTTCGTACTCTAGATAGTGTTTCTCAACCACCGGTAGCATTATAACATTTCGTCCATAATTTCAGCACCAGCGTGGAAAAAATAGCAACTTTTCTCCTACACTTGTAAATGATCGTAAATGATTAGAGCATCGTAGACCACCTGCTTATGTAGCATACGTGTGTGTGCCTATTTATACATATTTTAAGATTCTGATTTAGGATTTTGAAATTGTTGAAGTCAATTTGGCATAAGCAATAATCCAATCACATATATCAGATTCATTTTTCAAATTTAAATAGGAGTAGTTTTCATTTTCATATTTTCCATATATAAAAAAAAATTAGGTAGATCTTCACCCTCAACAGATGTCATCTTTCTTGATTTATGACTATGTTTAATATAGGAAAAATAAATATACGTATACAGCAAGTGCATAAGTTAAGATAATATCAGTATTGTTGTAGATACTTACTTGATTTATTTTTTTAATTCAAGAATTTTTTATTGGTATTGAACTTATTATTTAATATATTTCTTTGAAATCTTTCATAAACCTTGGAAAACTTTCATAATGGAAAAACTTCGTTACAGGCACCTTCTACAAGAGGAGCAAGATGGTTTTGCCCCGCCTATCCTTACAAAAAATTAGTGTCTTTTTACATTTTGTTTCAGTTTTTGTGGAATCATCGATGTTAAAGCGTAGTGTTCTATGAAATCCGTAAAATTGTAAATCCTTCAAATATTTCTTGTTTAGTGATTCAATTTATTTCATCATTTCATCAATGAATTTATCCATTTAACATTTTGTATAATTGTTGAAATTTATGATAAATAGATGGCGCTTCATGCTAGGTCGAAAAATTCGCCCCCTCCCCTTTTCCAAGATGTTGGCATGTCCCTGGTTAATTATCATGGGCAGATACAGACTTTTAAAAAGGGGGGGGCCCAATTTCTCTTCCTCCGTATCATCATCAACATAATTGTGTTTGAATATATATATATAGTATTAATTATTTTAATTAGTTACATTAACTATATAATATATTTATATAATATAGATCCCTTTTCCACCCGTTAAAGGCGCCTGTGGTCATGTCCCTTTATTATTAGCGAGACAAATAATATAAATTGTCAAATTTAATATTATATAGGTTAATATTAATTTATAAACTCCCTTATTATGTGAGAGTTACTTGATTTTACAAAAAATTCTATTTTCGAAAAAACATTGTAACTTTTTTTTTTTTTTTTTGTTTGATACCCACCAAAATTTAAATGATTGGAATGGGAAATTAAAGCAAAATTACATTTCTGTTTCGAGAATAACATGTTTACAAGTTATAAAGCAGATGATGTTACCCAACACCCTCAAAATTATTACACTTTTCATTTCATCGCAATTTTTAATTAATTAAAACCAGTTATTGAGAAAACACAAACATTTTCAATCTTTTCAGAATGAAAATATTTACAGATTAATCACGATAACAGTTTACTGAAAATTTTGATTTTTTGACATTTGACAATTTAAAAATTGTCGTTCATGACTAATTTTTAAAAATTAAAAAAAAATCACATTTATATAAAAATTAAATTACAAAAATGATGATACATATTAGGATGCACAATAAAATTCCTAAATTGCTTAAAAATATTCGTAAAAATAAACACAGTCGAACTAGGAGCGGACTCGGTCGTCTCAAAGGGCGTATACCATGGATTTTCGGAGGGCTCGAGTTCTATCGCCCACGAGGGCGCATCAGCCCGGGGGGCAGGTAGCCTAGTCCGCCCCTGTATACATATACAAGGCATATAGCCTACTTTTATATTAAAAAAAAACAAAATTGAAAGAACATACCTCAGCTAGTGAGCTATTTGCTTGTAAAGCATACAATTTCCACGACCCGGCAGCATCATAACAGTTTTACATCATTGCAGCTTTAAATTAAGTAATTCCTTGGTTGAATCTTCAATCCAAAGATCACTAGAATCTATTTGATCACTCGATTTAACTCTTCTACTCTGAAGAAACGCTTGCAATGAAGTTTGCCTTTTCATTTTTAAGGCATCTATTTTATAACTGTTTAGTTTAATTATATAATATTATATGCATCACTCTTTGTCTATAATAATTTCACATTACCTTTATTTAAAAATTTTGTATATACATAAATATATTTTTTTCATCATAAGTACAGAGCGCACAAAATAGGTACCTACTACTTACAAATGCAAGGGTCTATTATATGTATAGAATTGAGTGACTTTATTGACATTTATCAGTCAGGAACTGGTTTTATTGTTATGGCCTGTAATTTCATCGCAGTTTGATCACAGCTGATCTCAAAATTTGTTTACTGCCTTAGGAAACGACTATTATGTTATAATCCCGGAATAGCGTTAACAAGTGCGTGTTACACAGACAAAATGCCCCCCCCCTACCTCATTAACGGCTTCTTAGGGAAAGGTTTCTTTTGGAGATGTTCCCCACCCGTGGGACGAACATCGCCAAAAGGAACGTTTCCACGAACTGGGGGTCACCCCTCCAATTCCCATAAGGTGGCCTCGTTGCTATGTTGAACACTGTATAGCTTAGGAAATAAATCTCTTTGTGTTTTCCTATCCTCTCAAAATCTACCCGCCCACCGAAAACTGAATTTTTTTGAAAGGATTGAAATCATCCATTTCTAACAAACACTCAAAATCACCTTGCAAAAACTTTTTATTTATTTTTGAATAGGCAAATATTTACATTTATTTATTTATCTGTTTATTTATTTACATTATTATTATTCTTTTGAAAATTCAATTGATAAATGGCAAAAGAGAGGATAATGATATAAAATTACAATTGACTAGAGGAAGGGGTACCGGGCCCCTCCCTTTAAATCAGCCTATGTTTTCATTACATATCGAAAATTAGCAATTTAAAAGAAAATTGATATTTATAAAACTTACCTTCTGTTTTCTAAAAGTTAATTATAGCCGATATTTGATATTAGCTGAAGAAAAGAAATAAGCCCTTCTAGTAACGCGTCCACCTCACATACATGTGTTAGGGTGAACATTGAAAATCCCCTTTTTAAAATAACTAATTAAATCTAAACACCCAGGAGCAGATAAATAGATAATTAAATAAAAAATACATACACTCTCTCTCTCTCTCTCTCTCTCACTATGTATAAATATATGCTTAGATGTTGTTAAGTGTTTTTGTTTTTTCGATATTCTGCCGCCTGTTATTTAATTTTTTCAGATGGAGTTGTACCTCCAATTATTTGTACACTGCGTCTATAACACTATGCCAGATTAATTAACGTTCAAGAGGAGACACCTCCATTCAAGAGAAGACACGTTCGTCCAAAGAAACCGTCATCATGGGCATAATAGGAAGTAAACAAGTTTCCTGGGCCATCCATGCATACAAACAAAAATCAAATTCTTTGTAACTTCTTTTCAAGAACTTTAAATTTAGTTGTTTTTTATGTGACAAACGAAAAGACTTGTTAAAAATGCCTGTTGAATTAACAAAGGTGTAAAATTTAAATTGATTTGATTTTTACT
>QLNU02014176.1:42407636-42423110 GCA_006491805.2 Dysdera silvatica | reverse complement strand
GAAAAGTAATGCATTTATGATTAAGGCCATGAATTTGTTGCCCAGAAAAATGGATATAAGCAATTGGTATAACTTATTGATTCTTTTACAGCCATTCATTTTTTTAATCGACTTTTCATAGCGTTAGGGCTTCTGCACTATTTTTGTTAGAAATTGAGCCCTGGGGACAACTACTTTAAAAAAGGTATTGTTCAAGTACGGTTAAGTTGTTCGTCCTTAATAGAGTACGTGCTCGTAAGAAATTTGATTAACCCCCCCCACAGGTTTTAAGAAAGAGGAGATACTTAGCAATCATGAGGCCAGATGCTGAATTCGACGTACAGGATCACATCGGTCGGAATTACACTTCGGTCCGACAATGGATCCAAAAATGATTTTAGAAACGGAACTTAAGTGAAAAAAGAAAACTCAGAATCATAAACGTCCCATTCGCCAACAAATTGCAGCTACAATTACAAACACCTCGTCGGCGTTCAGACGAGCGGATGGACTGAATTTATTAATTTAATACTCTGAACTAAAAAACTTCACAATGTGAACTTATAAATTTAATAAGAGAAAATTAGCAATTTACTTATAAATTTAATAAGAGAAAATTAGCAATTTACATTGAAACTCCATTGACTTAAAATTTCGTTGGAATTATTTGAAATTAGAAATCTAACATCAATGCGAAGAAAGCTACTATGATATAAGCATAATTTAATGGTATATTTGAGATTACACGAAGTACCTATATCTGTAGAAAAACAAAAGAATCGTCCTAACCATGAGCTGTTTGTTATAAAATCTGTATAACATTTTCAGAAAAAAGATAAACATAGCATTATATTTTTTTCCAGGTTAATGGGCAGCATTCGCGTGAGAGAAACCGAAACCTTAAGAATTACATAGAAAGTGATAAAAGAAAAGAGAAATATTATTTTTTGCGAGTCTTATGCGATTTGGAAAAGGTTCAGTTCGAAAAAAATTAGCTTTAATAACGAGAAGTATTATATACATAAAAAACGAAATATTTTACCAATAAACAATCAATAAAAATTAATGCTATCTACTCTTGTTAATAAACTAAGATTTCATTTATCAATTAATGCGCAATATTATATTCAAACAGTATTAAATTTGCCAGCTATATGTTTTACCACTCCACAGAATAATTTATTTAATAAAAGCGTCAAAACTTTAGAAATAATTTATAAATAATAAGTTTATAAACAATGTAATAAAATACTGTCATACATTTTCTGGGATATGAAATATACGTTATGCAATTTCATTGTGATATTAAATTACTTCTATATTGGGTCATGGCTGCAGAATTGTTAAGAAAAACATTATTTGCTCTTCACAGATATTAAATTCGAAATTTTCTTACGGACCCACATGATTTGTCTGTGGAAATACGTATTTTCTTCCAAATAATCTTCATGCATATATTTTGGTAAAATTTTCTTTAAGCATATGAAGACGTGTAATTTATATGCATGCGGGCTGTTCTTGGGTTTCTCGCCAATTTCGTTTAAAAATATTATCACTACCCCTTTATTAATTTAATATTACCTGATTGAGAATTTCATTTGTGCAGCGTTTGCGTTTATATCCATACAGTCTTAGTTTTAAAGAGTTATATAAAAGAGAAATATTCTTAAATTTTTATTTTTACAAAGTAAAACAAAGATTTTTGATATCACCTCTGATATAAAAGGTACGATAAACGATCTGTTGCAGGCCCGTGCGCTAGGATTTGGAAAATGGAAAGGTATTAACAGAAAATTTGTTTTTCCTTATGAAGAATTGGATTTTACAACGAATAAAATTGTTCAAACGGGGAAAATTTAATGCCCAAATCCTCTTCCATATGCAAAATCGGTCTATGGTTTTCATTCGGTTTGGCCGCCCAGATGAGGGTATAGCAACGCAAGGAACGGCCATAGTTCTAAGATCGAATCCGGAATGTGAGCATGTTATTCCTTTTTTTTATATAAATCGAACACTACGCAGATTAAATCAAACAACAATATCAATCAACGTTTATTGGCGTAGTGATACCAACGCCGATGGTATGGCGTGATTAGATGGTGAAACGTTCGAAAGAAAATAAATATTTCTGCCTTCGGTGGGACCTGAACCCACGACCTTCCACTTGCCGGGCGGAGGCTCTACCCACTGAGCTACGAAGGACAATATATAATCTCTTTACGAACGTATATATATTGTTGCCAGTTATTTCGCAGAATGGTGTAGTACATAGACTACTATTTAAACCAAATTGCAAAGAGACTGGTATTAAATTGATCGAAATGCACGTTGCAGCATATGTATTTATTTTATATAAATCGAACACTACGCAGATTAAATCAAACAACAATGTCAATCAACGTTTATTGGCGTAGTGATACCAACACCGATGGTATGGCGTGATTAGATGGTGAAACGTATGTTCGTTCGACGAACGTTTTCTTTCGAACGTTTCACCATCTAATAACGCCATAACATCGGCGCTGGTATCACTACGCCAATAAACGTTGATTAATATTGTTGTTTGATTTAATCTGCGTAATGTTTATACATATATATACATATGCTGCAATGGAATTTTCGATAAATTTAATGCAGATCTTTCGTAATTTAGTTTAAAAGTAGTCAAGTACTTAATCATTCATCATCAAATAATTGGCATCAGTGTCAGTAGTCAGTTAAGTCTTTTCTCCAAAATCAATAAGCTCTAGTTTGAGCTGTAATTAATACGTGGGTGGCAAAAATTATAGTATAATAAATTCCCCCACGAAAACTCACAAAAATCTCGCCCCGGAGGCTTTCTTGTGTTGACCATATTTGGCAATTGTGTTATCCCTGCGGAGGGTAATAATACCTTAACACCTTTACATACGGAGAAAGAGAGCGTTGTTTCCTGTCCTCATTCGTCTAGCGGTCCAAGACACTCCGGGCTAAACGGAGGGACCCTGGTTCGAATCCAGGATGGGGAAAGCGTCTCTTTTTCTCCAAAATTACACAAGCTCTAGTTTGAGCTGTAATTAATACGTGGGTGGCAAAAATTATAGTATAGTTATTTTTTAACTGTTCCCATCGGACGTAACTGTTCGTAAAATAACAATATAAAAATAGCCAGGAAAACTTAGTACTAAACAAAATTAAAATAAACACATTCATCCCGCCTCATGTATAGTCAAAGCTAAACGATTCGTAAAAGCTTACCATACTTGAAAATGTCTTGTCATTTGAAAAGGATTTGTAAGTCGTAGTTCGATAGTGATCAGTTTTGAAAATTGAAAACAAAACGTAGGAAACTGGATATAAAATGATTTGTTGGCGCATTTTACGGCGCAAGAACAGCAAGTGCCACACTGCGCTGGAATATATGCTCCGTATTCAATGCTCCTATTAAGCTGGGACTTTCGTCTTATGCATCGCATAGTGTTGAGTGACGCAAACTAAAAAAAGTATAAATCTTCAATAAATGTGTGTTTTCTCAAATTCCGATTGCACACGTATCTTTTTATGCAGTGTTTTGCCAAGATAAACATGTGTATGCATTTCTTGGAAAGGAAAAATTTTCTTTAACCCAGAATTCGAAATCTGCTAATACTTATTAAACCTCGTTTGCATTTGCGAGCAGTAAATATTCGCTCGAAATAAAATCTTATCGGTTCAGACGCCGTCGTATAATTTAAGCAAGGTTCTGCAAGGCCGTTATATAATTCAATGCAAATACCGAATTTTGGAGGATAAACTGAAATCCCAGCTTTAATAATTAATCATTCGCCGGGAATGAACTATAAAATTGGTTTCCCCAAGAGATAACGATTCTTAAAAGATGGTTTTATTGCAAGTTTTGGGAAAAACGTTATGAAAGAAATATGTGAAAACGTTTTCTAAAAATTTCTGACTTCACGTATCTTATCAATGGGTTCGAGTAAATCTATTGGAATAATGAGATATTCAGAAGTGCTGTAAAAATAATTTTCGCATGTGCCTTAATATCTTCAGTAAAATGTTATGCCGCATTGCAGATAAATTCAGTAATGGGGAACTTACATACGTAAACAAGAATTTGCAATTTCACATCTTACGCATAATTCCTGCGTGGAAATTTCGTTTCATTGAAAAAATTTTAAAATTTCCTACTTCATAAGCAAACCTCAAAGGAAAAGAAGACTAAGGAAAATAAAGAGCTCTCTACGCTAATTCCGGTTAATGTTTCCTATTTTAGCAGTTTCCTGTCTTTAAAAATAATTTATTAAATTAATATGAGTGTTGCCTGTTCTTGCAAATAAAATGAATACTTTGAAACCATAAAGTGTATACTCAAATAAACAAAGTACGTCTCTCTATAACAATGGTTCGCAAATACCGAATCTCACGGAACAATTTTCTTACCACCTGCCCAGCCGCGAAACACCTCTATATATACAGGGTGTTTCAAAAGTAATCTTCAGAATTTTAAGGGGTGTTAGTAACCATCAGGACGAAAAATAATGCCATAGAAACGAGGGTCACAAACCAGTTATGGTTCGAAAACTTTCTAGCGCGCACAAATATTTACAACAATGCATGAGAAGCGCCAGATAAAACACAGGTCAGTTGATCAAGGCGTATAGATGATTAGAACATCGCATTTTGCTCTTTTCATGTACTGGTTTAAATATTTATGCAGGCTGGACCGTTTTTGAATTGGCGCTGATGTGAGTGAAATCCTTAGGTTCTATAGCAAATATCGTTTGTCGTATGATAATTGACAGCGACGTTTTTAAGCGCATAATAGAGCTGTTTAGCTATACGAAAAAAAAGATACATCGCCTCCGTCCTAGAGTCGAACGGAAGTCCCTCCGTTGAGCTCGGAGTTCCTTACCATCTAGACCAACGAGAACAGGAAAAAAGCTCCCTTTCTCCATATATGAAATTTTAACATATCATTACCCTTCTCAAAGATAACCATCACCAAATAATGGTCGATATACAAAGCCACTGGGGCGAGTGTTTCGTAATTTTTTTGTAAGGGATTTTTATTATGATAATAAATCGACACACTCACTTTTCTTCTATAACTGAATAGCTTTAGTATGAGGTAAAAAATAAATGTGGGTTTCGATTTATTATCATCTGTAAGTAGTTTACGACCTTAGTATCTATGGCATTATCGTTCCCCCTTGGTGGGCACTATCACCCTTAAAGTTCTGAACATTACTTTTGAAACACCCTATATATACAAAGGGGTTCCACTGCTGGTAGGTGGTAAAAAAAAAGGGTTCCGTAAGATCCATTATTTGTGAATCACTGCTATAACGAAACATGCTTTATTTATTTGAGCATACATTTTACAGTTTCAAAATATGCATTTTATCGCCATAAAGGAAAGCAACACTCGCATTAATTTAATAAATTTTTCTTGAAGAAAGGAAACTTCTAAAATAGGAAATATTAGTTGAAATCAGCGTAGAAAGATTTTCAGTTTCCTTAGACTCATCTTTTCCTTTAAGGTTTGCTTATGAAGTAAGAGATTTTAAAATTTTCTCGATAAAACAAAATTTTAACGCAGGAATTATGAACAGGATTTGAAACCGAAATTTTGTTTACGCATTTAAATTCCCTTCGTTGAGTTTATATGCAGTGCGACGTAAAATTTTATTAAAGATATTAAGGCATATGCGAAATTTATTTATACAGTACTTCTGAATTCCTAATTATTCCTAAAAATTTAATCCAACATATTGATACAATATGTAAAGTCAGAAATTTTCAGAAAATGTTTTTACATATTCTTTTCATAAAGCCGTTTTAAAAAAAGCTAGCAATAAAACCATCTTTTGAGAATCATTATCTCCTGGGAAACCAATTTTATAGTTCGATCCCGACGAAAGATTTATTATTAAAGCTCGGATTTCAGTTTATCCTCGGAAATACTGTATTTGCTTGAATTATACCACGGCATCTGAAACGATAAGATTCTATTTCATGCGAATATTTACTGCTCATAAATGCAAACGAGATTTAGTAAGCATTAGGAAATTCCGAATTCGAAGCTCAAGAAAATTTTCCTTTTTCAAGAAATTTATACATACGTTTATCTTGGCAAAACACTGCATAATAAGTTACGTGTATAATCTGAATTTGAGGAAACAGTCATTTATTAAAACTTATAATTTTTTAAGTTTTCCATCTCAACCCTCAGTGTGATGCATGAGACGAATGTTCCAGCTTAACGGGAGCGGCGAATACGGAGCATACATTCACACATGCCGGCTTAGCATTACTCTTACTGTCCTTGCGCCGTAAAAGTCACAAAGCAAGACACTTTATATCCAGTTTTCTACATTTTGTTTTCAATTTTCAGAACTGATCATTATCGACAAATGCTTCAAATCATTTTAAAATCATGAGCCATTTTTGAGAACGATGAACAGTCACGACTCATTTAGCTCCTCTAGGCGTGGGGGCCGAAAGGATGTTTTAAATTTAATTTCGTTTGGTACTGAGAGGCAACGTAGTTTTTCTGGTCATTTTTCTACTCGGGTCAGCAGACATACCTCGTCGTTTCCCCATCATTTCTTGTCTAGGGCATTGCTATATGTCAAACGACGGTTAGCTCTATCCCATATAGCAAAGATAATACTAGGGACATCCTGAGAATGTCCAAAACGTCCTCAGGACTTTCCAAGCACCATCTTTGCTATCTCATTATATACTCAAAAGTCTTCGTTTTTATTCTTAACTTTGGTCTTTTTTTTTCTGGCTGGCTTTCCCCATCTATCTTTCTCTTTGTAGCAGATGGTTCTCTCCCCTTTTTACAAAACTCTCCCTACCATCCTGGTTTTCTTTAATATTCTCTTTTACATTTGTTGTTTGAAATTCTTTACCCTTTTACTGTCTATAACACGACAATGTTTGTACTGTATATGTATACATGATGTTTATTACATTTAGACAAAGAGTGTAATGCAATACACAATTTCAAAACATACAATTACAAATTTTTAGGGATTTAAGAAACACATCAGCAATACTTTGCTCAGCACTTTGAATACTTTGAATCAGCAATACAATAAGTAATACTTTTTTTTATGATTGCCGGATACTGATTACTACGGGGGGGGAGAATAACAGAACTTACAGCTTTTCTTGGAATTGTCGACGGTGTTTCTCAATTTGTGGAACCCGTGGTGGTTCGTCGCGGAACATACTTTGGGAAACACTGTTTTGTAACATATAAAGCAGTAATTCCCCAAAGTAAAAAGTAAACAATTTAAGCAGAGTAAAAATGATTAACTATTTAAGTTTGAGCCTGCAACTATGTGTGAGTCGTTAATATTTTCAGTATCAGTATATACAATTCATTTGGAAAGGAAATGTTCTTATGCCGTCGCTGTGTTTGAATGGTGGTTTGGCAGTGCTAGTTCTAAGTCCCTCTGCTCGCTGCTGCTAAAATTTTCAGGGCGAGGAGGGATTTTTGAGAACACGGAGGGACTTTGATACAGTTTAAAATATTGATGCTGAATTCAGGGATTGAAGTTCTATTTCCGGAAATGAGACTAGAGATCGTAGAATCGCAGGACTACTAAAAAACAAAAGAACCAAAGTTTTCTTCCCAAGCAAAGACCAGAGATAAAGGTAGAAGCTAATGATTTTACATTAGTTCTATTATTTGTTCGATGCACGAATGCTAAAATGAATTCTTTGTTTGTTGTTTAGTCTTACGGCGCAAGGACAACAAAGGCTATGCTGCGGCGGAATATACAGTTTTTCGATATATATATATATAAATAAAATATACACTAACATGTTTTCTTCTATTTCAAAATATTTGCATAATAAAACCCAGTTTCATTAATTTTTGTATAGTATCAAATGCCTATTAATTTGTAGAGTAACTTGAGATTATAATATTGAGCTATAGTAGGGAAAAAAATCAAGCAAGTAAATTTATCGACTTTTTAAAATTAATAATTATGCCTTGCAATTTTTTCATGCATACTGAAGCTAACGGTATGCACAAAGAATTTGAGATCAAAGAGAATTTGAATGGAGATTAAAATTTAATTTTCTTTAGATGCAAAATTAATAGTCTGCGACAGCAACAATTCCAAATTATTTAAACTTAAAAAAAACGTAAAGTAGGAATTATCACTTGAATTTCACAATATTTATGTGTTGAAAAAATGAAATCAATGGTAATAAACACAGAATAACTGCAAACAAACAAGCGTTAAAATGATGATGCGACAATAAAATTTGGAATTGAAATGGATGGAAAATATCACAATTAATTGAAAGTTATTTTTAAAATTAATAATTATGCCTTGCAATTTTTTCATGCATACTGAAGCTAACGGTATGCACAAAGAATTTGAGATCAAAGAGAATTTGAATGGAGATTAAAATTTAATTTTCTTTAGATGCAAAATTAATAGTCTGCGACAGCAACAATTCCAAATTATTTAAACTTAAAAAAAACGTAAAGTAGGAATTATCACTTGAATTTCACAATATTTATGTGTTGAAAAAATGAAATCAATGGTAATAAACACAGAATAACTGCAAACAAACAAGCGTTAAAATGATGATGTAAAATTTGGAATTGAAATGGATGGAAAATATCACAATTAATTGAAAGTTATTCGCACTTTCACCTAAATGAAACTTTTTTGTAATTGTAGTCAAAATATTGTTGATCAAAATATACGATTTGTGTGTTTGTTTGTGTACCCACAAATATATTATTTGTAATTACACAAATTTATTACATTTATATACAAATACAATATAATATAAACAATATATAAATGTAACTACTGTAATATTAAAATAATATCTAATATTACAACACTGCAGTTTTTGCGATTTTAGTGCCATAATATTTAACTATGGAATACAAATAACATTAATATTAAAAATTAAAATAAAATGTAATACACAAAAAAGGGAAACGTCTTCTTGACGACATCATAATGAAGTTTCTAATGAGAAAAAATTGGAACTGATTCTGAAGTCCGTTAAATCGGTGTTTTACTCTAAAACCAACAAACGGAATAGTATGTGCTCAAACTAATCTAGGTTCCAAATTACGAACATTTTGAAGTTTCACTGACTTACTTACAAAATAATTATCTATTTTTATGGATGGACAACACACGCGATGAACCATTCTAGTCCACCGTAAAATTAAAACCTCGTCACCCACAGGAAAAGTTCCGACTCGCCACTTGCCAAAATTTAGTCGCTAGTACCGACCGAATTTGCCCAGTCCAATCTATTTACAGTGCCACGATCAATATTTCTTGGTACGCTATTTCTTCACACGATTTTAAAATAATACGTTCGAAGTAAAAATCAGCTTTTTCGTATTTCCATGTTTGACGTCCAACTTTCGTATTCAAATAATTTTCAATTTCGATTTTCAACTTTCGATTTTACAATCGTATAAAAAAAGGAGCTAGGTATATTTGCTTACTAAAACTTCTAACTTCAATGCAATAAAAATCTGGTTACATATTTTTTTCAAAATAAAATTCGTATACAGTATATTGTTTATAAAATTTCTGTAATATTGTTATAGTAGAACTTGGTTTTAATGCGCTTGTCGGGAGAGATACAGAAATGCGAGATATATCGGGAGATATGGTAAAAATTATACTTTTATGAAAATACATAATAAAAATTTAGAAGCAAAAGTACAATAATAAAAAAGCTTCATAAAATGATGACAGGAAACTAACTTCTTTGACCTTTTAATTAGTTACCGATGCGACTCACGTTGTAGCATTTCTGTCTTGGGAAAGCGAAATAATTCAAAGAAAAAACAGAAAAAATAGGAAGCTACAAAAAGCGCGATATATCCAAATACGCGGTAGAATGTGGCGCAATGTAACGAGGGACTACTATACAGGGTGGTTAGTAAAGTCCTTATACACGCAGATAACTGTCGAACGGAGAGAGCTATATGTATGAACGTAATGTACAGGTAATTATACACTGCGAGATGATGTTTAGCGCCTCTAGCGGAAAAATTCAGAACTTAGAACTGCTATCTCGAAAACTATTCAAGATACGGGGAAAAGTCAATTACAAAGTTGTTAAGCACCAGCTAGTTAGTACGAAACGATTTTTTTCCATCACCTTAAAAAGGCAAAAATCGTGATTTAGGAAGTTTAAGTGCTACAGGATGCCCCTGCGTGACAGCTTTCCCTTCGTACAGCTCTGCGTGGAGGAGAAGCTTCGGGTAGGGGCGATACTTTCATTGCACACATAATCTCGTCACAAAGCGCATGATATGCAAATGTGTACGCTACGTCATACGTTATCGGTAAGCATAAAATAGTGGCCAGGCAAGGAGTGTAAGACAGTGTGAGAAGTGAAACCGTGAGTTAAACGTCTGTACTTATATATTATATGGCGAATTATTCCAACAACGAGTATTGCGAGATGGTGCTGTTATATGGGGAATGTGGTCGTAATGCAAGAAAAAGTGCACAACAATATGTCGTACGTTTTATTTTGGGACTCCATCCGACTGCAATGACCATCACTAATGTGGTTCGACGGCTGAAAGAGACGGGTAGCTTTACACCTCGTCCCCGTTCAGGTGGCCCAGCAGGTTTAAGTCAGGGTGTGCAACCAGAGGACGTTTTAGCTTATGTTCTGGCCCACCCACAGTGCAGTTCAAGAGAAGTTGGTATGATGTGTGGCCTAACAGGCCGTCGTGTGCGGCAAATCTTGCAGCAAGTGGGAGCTCACCCCTACTATGGAATACTGCTGCAGTCACTAGTTCCAGGGGATGCTGAGCGACGTTTTGATTGGTGAAACTTCGTTACGAACACCTTAGATATGCAGCCGAATTTTTTAGCGAACGATCTTTGGACGAACGAGTCAAAATTTCCCGTGCCGGGGTTTAAATAGACACAACGGCCATTATCGGACGCTCGAAAAATCGTGCATGGGGACGACCAGTCCGACATCAGGTGCGGTGGTCTGTTAAGGGGACTTGAAGGTTTTAAACCTTCAAAAAAATAATTTATTTTTATTTTTTTATGTAAAAGTGTGAATATTTCTGAGCATTTTAAGACCAACCGTAAACTTCTAACTTAATCAGAAGCTGAGATATAGCAAAAATAGCAAACCCTGTTTGAATAATTTGAAGTTTTAAATGTACCAATGCGCCGTGGTTTCAACTTTAAATACCCTAATTTCAAATTTAACACATTGTTTTAATAATTATTTTTCTTTTTTCTTTCTTTTTTTTGAAACAATAATCCAACGGGGATCACATCCAAATATACATGTACAAAGTAAGCGAAAACGAAGCGAACAACTTTCATACCCGTCGTTCACTCTCGCTTTCTGTTGTAAACAAACACGGACGCACGCTTTATCACACGTTTCTGATTTTTCAAACGTTTGATTCTTTTACCATTTTATTTCGTTAGTTATTTGTTATTGCCTATTTCGTTAATTACTAGTTGTTGCCTATTTCAAACATTATTTGTTGTGAGTTATTTTGGGTTGACGTTATTATTTACTTCAGTTTTACTGGTGATTGCCTTTCATTATTTACCTGACTAATGGCTAAAGCGAAATCTAAGTCGGGAATGCGTCCGAGAAAGAGGAAGCGATGTTTTTATGGGACAAAAGAAGCCAGTATTGAAGATACATCCACTGCTGAATATAGTAGTGCTTCTGCTAAAAAAATGAAACTAGATAATTGCAGTCAACCAGCAAATAATTTTGAATGTGAGAATGCATTTAATGGATATCGAATATTTGATTTGGACTTGCTGGTTAACACGCTTGAAAATTTTGTATGCTGTAAGGTATATGGTGGTAAAATGAAAATTAGGGAGGAATGTCAGCAAGGGCTTTCGTCCAAATTCAGTATTTGCTGGGAAAAATGTGTACTTCAGGAAGCATTTCGCAATTCAAAAATGCTGGGTGTAAAGCATAACATTCCAGAAATTAACAGACGCAGTGTTTATGCTATGCGTACCATTGGCTTGGGTTTGTCGAGTTTGAAGACATTTTGCGGTATTATGGATTTGCCTACTCCTGTTTCTAGTTGTCGTCCAATCTTAACGAGCATTAAAAATGCTCTTGCAATGACTGCAGAAACAGTGATGAAAGAAGCAGCAGTAGAAGAAAAGTCATTGACGACATTAGATGGTGGTGTATGTGTCAGTGGCGATGGCACCTGGAAGAGTCGAGGTTTTTCTTCGCAGATCGGTGTGTGCAGTGTAATCGGTGCTGAGTCAGGCAAAGTAATCGACGTCGAAATTTTGTCCTCTGCCTGCAGAGGTTGTAGCAACTACAAAGGACTGAAAGTTGGTCAGGCGTATACTAACTGGTTGCAATCTCACCAATCAAAGTGTACAAAAATCATACAGGCTCAGCAGCGAAAATGGAAGTCACAGGTATGTGTCGAATTTTTACTCGGTCGGAGACCCACAGGGGTATACGATACCTTCAGTATGTAGGTGATGGAGATACGAAAACTTATCCTGAAATTAAAAAGTTGCGACCATATGTCAATGCTGTAGACATTGAAAAAATAGAATGTATTAACCACATAGGCAAAAGAATGGGCGCCCTGCTTAGAAAAATGAAGCAAGAAAAAAGAGGACAAAAACTCGGACAGCAGACCGTTAAGCGGTAAACGCAGGCTTACTAATAAAATTATTGACCGCTTCTCCGCATACTTTAGAAATGCTATAAGAGAACATAAAGATTCTCTAGATGGAATGAGAAAGGCTGTATGGGCTATCTTTTATCACTCACGTGCCACAGATGAGGAGCCCACTCACGATTTTTGCCCCAAAGGCGTTTCTTCATACTGTAAATACCAAAGGGCAGTTGTCAACAATTCACACCATAATTTTAAACACAACAATTCAGTGCCAACTGCTGTTATGGATGCTATTAAACCAATATTTAAAGATTTAGCACATCCCCAACTTTTAAAAAGACGTTTAGGAAATGGAACGTAGAACGCAAACGAGAGCTTCAACTCAGTAATCTGGAAGTATTGCCCAAAAACTTCAGGAAGTGGTCGGCCCATTGATGAAATAGCAACCTACGAAGCTGTCATCGCATTTAACAAAGTTAGTCAGGGTCGTCTCCAATTTATGGAAAACCTAGTGGTTATGCCAGGTGTCAATGCAAGACATGCTGCAATTGCAGCAGATAAAGTGTGAGTGATGAATGCAGAAAAGCAAGCTTCGATGTCCACAAAAGCAGCTCGTAAAGTTCAACGACAACTGTTTTGTAAAAAATTAAAAAAGGACTTGCAGCATGAAGGAGTATTATATGAAGCTGGTCGATTTTAATGGTATGTAGTGAAGCATATTTATTTTTATACTTAAACTTGACTTTAAACTTAATTTTCTCTGAACGTCAAAATTGGATCTTGCGCGCATGATATAATTTTTGCTGTTTGCTATATTCAAATAAAATTTGGCAGTTTCCTTCGTATAATCATATTACACAAAATGAGTGAGCTAATTTTGTTATACTAGTTAAAATTACAAAATCATGCACATAAAACTATTAAAAAATCACGTAAATATCCATATTTGAGAAAATCAATAATTTAAAAATTCATATTTTATAAATATATTTATAAATTTAAAATACTGCTCACTCAATCTCTACATACAACCCTCCTTCTTATTATAAAACTGTGTTTTTAGCTCTGAGTTATTGTTAAGTGAATATATCATGCGCGTCGTAAACTTCTAATATTTAAATCATATGAAAAATCAATTTAATTTTTTTATTATTAAAAAATGAAAATATGTTACAATTTTCTATAAACTATGTTATTGATGAGATAATTATCTAGTTTATAAGTTGTGAAAATTTTATAAAAATCAAGTGAATAGTTATTTTACAAATTGTTCCTAAATTTAGTGCATTTTTCCATTGTTTTCGATGACTTAAAACCACCAAGTCCCCTTAATGTGTAGTACGGTATTTTGAACAACAGACTCATTGAACGTGTGTCTTACGAGGGCACATTAACGGGACGTCGATATTTGCATCTGCTACAGAGCGTACTATCGGATATTTTGCATGATGTTCCATTGAGTGAGCGGAGAACCATGTGGTTCCAACATGAGGGCGCTCCTCCTCACCAGCACAACTATTCTTGTCCCACACATTCCGCCAACAGGTCATTGGCTATGGTGGTAGTGTGAGCTGGCTGTACGGTCACCGGACCTTACCCCATTGGACTTCTTCATTTGGAGCTATCTCGAAAGACACGTCTATCACACCCAGCCGACGACTCTAAACGATGTCCGCAGTCTCATTACCGATGCCTGTACAAGCATCAAACCTGCAATGCTTCTGAATATGCCAGAAGAAACGCTCTACTGGATACAAATGTGTATTGCGGCCAACGGTAGCCACATCGAGCACACATAATGACACACAGTAGTACGCTATTCACATTTTTCGAACCAAATACTCACATATTAGCATTTGACGTGTTCTATTTCCGCAATTCCTGTATCCTTTCGTACTGCATCAGTGATGCTGGGGACAGCTTTGTAATTGACTTTTTCTTGAATAGTTTTCGGGATAGCAGCTATACATTCTGAATTTTTCCGCTAGGCATGTAATGCCAACTGATGATGTTAGAATGGTAAATGTAAAAATGGCATGAAAATAAAATTTGTATTCGTACGCTGCACGCAGTCTTACCTTGTAGCGCATAATCACTTCACTACGTATACAGATCGTACATACATATCATGTTCATACATCTATCCCCATCCGTTTGACAGTCATCAGCGTGTATAGCGACTTTACTGAACCACCCTAAAAATTGTGTTTGTAATGAAAGCATCGCCCCTACTTGAAGCTTCCCCTCTATGCGCATCTGCACGAAGGGAAAGCTGTCACACCGGGACGTCCTGTACTGCTTAAACTTCCTAAATTACGATTACTTTCCCTATTAAGGTGGTGAAAAAAATCGTTTCATACTAACTAGCTCGTTCTTAACCACATTGTATTTTACATTTTTCCCGTATCTTGAATAGTTTTCGAGATAGCAGCTTTAAGTTCTGAATTTTTCCGCTAGGGGCGCTGCACGCAGTCTCATCTTGTAACGCATAGTCACTTTACTATACCTATACATCACGTTCGTACATATAGCTCTCTCCGTTCGACAGTTATCTGCGTGTATAAGGACTTTACTAACCACCCTGTATTTAGGTGTCATGGAGCTAGTTCCTTTATTTTTCATAGCTAAAAAAATGAAATGTTATTTTTCGCGGTATTTTGAAGAAAGGAACGTATTGGTAACTCCAGGTTCACTTACAATACAACAACTTTATTTTTCGATTGCCACATATTTTGAAAGTATATACAATCCTATAAAAAATATTTATCTCTATATACAATATTTATTTTTTATACAAACTATTTATGATTTATGATTCATGTGACAAAGAGGGGGCAAATGTAAAA
>QLNU02014176.1:42386973-42407536 GCA_006491805.2 Dysdera silvatica | reverse complement strand
GAGAACCATGTTGTTCAAAACATGAGGGCGCTCCTCCTCACCATCCAACAGAAGTACAACTATTCTTGTCATACAATTCATTGGCTATGGTGATAGCATGGGCTGGCGACACGGTCACAGGACCTTACGCCATTGGACTTATTCATTTGGAGCTATCTCAAAAGACAGGTCTATCACACCTAACCGACGACTGTGGACAATGTCGGCAGTCGCATTACCAATGCCTGTACAAGCGTCACGTCTGCAATGCTGCTGAATGTGCGAGAAGAAACGCTCCACCGTATACAAACGTGTATTGCGGCCAACGGTAGCCACATCGAGCACACATAATGACATACAGTAATACGCTGTTCACATTTGCCGAACCAAATACCCACATATTAGCGTTTGACGTGTTCTATTCCCGCAATTCATGTACCATTTTGTACTGCATCAGTGATGCTGGACAACTTTATAATTAACTTTTTTTCCGTTTCTTGAATAGTTTTCGAGTAAGCAGTTCTACGTTCTGAATTTTTCCGCTAGGTATGTAATTTCAACTGATGATGTTAGAATGGCAAATGTAGATGTAAAAATGGTATGAAAATAAAATTTGTATTTGTACGCTGCACGCAGTCTCACCTTGTAGCGCATAGTCACTTCACTACGCATACAGCACGTACCTACATATCATATTCATACATCTATCTCTCGCAGTGTGACAGTTATCAGCGTGTATAATGACTTTACTAAACCACCCTTAAAGTTGTGTGCGCAATGAAAATATCGCCCCTCCCTGAAGCTTCCCCTCTATTCATATCTGTTCGAAGGGAAAGCTGTCACGCAGGGGCATCCTGTAGCACTTAAACTTCCTAAATCACGATTTTTGCCCTATTAAGGTGGTGGAAAAAAATCGTTTCGTACTAACTAGCTGGTGCTTAACAACTTTGCAATTGACTTTTCCCCGTATCTTGAATAGTTTTCGAGATAGCAGTTCTAAGTTCTGAATTTTTCAGCTAGGGGTGCTGCACCCAGTCTCATCTTGTAGCGCATATTCACTTTACTATAACCATACAGCATGTTCATACATATAGCGCTCTTCTTTCGACAGTGATCTGCGTGTTTAAGGACTTTACTAAACACCCTGTATTTAGGTGTCATGGAGCTAGTTCCTTTTCTTTCATAGCTAAAAAAATGAAATGTTATTTTACGCGGTATTTTGAAGAAAGGAGCGTATTGGTAACTCCAGGTTCACTTACAATACAACAACTTTATTTTTCGATTGCCACATATTTTGAAAGTATATACAATATTTATTTTTTATACAAACTATTTATGATTTATGATTCATGTGACAAAACGGGGGCAGATGTAAAACTAAACGTTAAGGCATCTATCCCCATTAGATTTTTCCCATTAATTCACAATATTCCTATCCCAGATCCTGATCTTTTAATAATGGCATATTTAATCTTTTTCAAAATTATTTTTTGTTTTGTGTACTTTTATTATCTCCGGCAAATCATTCCATAACTTTAAACCATAGTAATTTATATTATGTGATCCCATTTACTTCTTATATTTTTTATTCAAGATTTAAATTTTATTTTTGCTACATTAAATAATTCATTTGACATTTTCACTAAAAATTAATACTATATCGTCTGCAAATAAATTAATTTCTTTCTCTACTTCAGTTATATCATTAATGTATAATATAAATAATAAACATCCAAGTGTGGAACCCTGTGTCACTCATTTTGTTTTTTGAGTATATCTTTTCCGAAAAATGTTCCCCAAGTTTAAATATTTGTTGCCTTTACTTACAAGGGAAGCCTCCGAAGTGCCCGTCGCACCTCAAATCGAGACTTACATATATGAGAAATCTATATGACTAATGAACAAAACTGAAAATTTTTTTCTGTAAAACTCAATTTCTGATATTTTATGAATTTCTAAAACTTTCATAATTACACTGAAATGCAGCTTTGCGCTTATCTCAACAGTCGTAAGGTGAAGCCTTTATTTAGGAGTAGTTTTCCTTCCATTTGCATTGCTTGGCGAAAAATAGCAAGCTCTTACATAATGTTGGCGGTTTTTTCAATTACTGTGCCATCTACACTTTATAATAAGAAAGTCGACGCACAGAGCAAGAGCTGTCCGATTGCGATAAAAATTAGTGGATATGAAGAACATACATAGAAAAAGAAATCATTAAAATTTCAGAACAATTGAATGATTTATTGCAGAGTTTGACCGTTACAAAGGGAGGAAGTCAATAAGGCGTTGGTCCACCTCTGGCCTGGATGCAAGCTGTCACCCGGCGTGGCATAGACTGATAAAGATCCCGGATGGTGTCCTGCGGAATTTCTTGCCAAATTGTCTCCAACTGTCGGGCTAAATCGTCAACATTCCGGGATGGTTGCAATCGCCTTCCCATAGCGTCCCAAATGTGCTCTATGGGAGAGAGATCAGGAGACCTAGATTGCCAAGGAAGTATTGGGCAAGCTTGAAGACAATTCATAGCAACACGTGCCGTGTGCGGCCGGGCATTGTCTTGTTGAAACGTAAGTCCAGGGTGTCGCAAAAGGAACGGTAACACAACCGGTCGTAGAATGTCGTCTACGTACCGCTGTGCTGTAAGTGTGCCAGAAATGACCACCAAAGGGGTCCGGCTATCAAAGGAGATGGCACCCCCTGACCATAACGCCCTGTTGTGGGCATGTGTGGCGTGCGATAGTAAGGGCAGGATCCCCACGCTGCCCTGGACGTCTTCAGACACGTCTGCGGTTGTCGTCAGGACACAGTTGGAAACGGGACTCGTCACTAAAGACTATACGTCCCCAGTCAGCGCAGTTCCAAGTTGATCGAGCCCGGCACCACTGTAATCGGACTTGACGGTGTAAAGGCGTGAGAGGTAAGCGGCGTAACGGTCAGCGCGAGCGTAAATTCCGCTCTCTCAGTCGTCTGCAGAGGGTCATGTTGGACACATGTGTGCGGGCCACACGTTGGATAGTTGATAACGACGAATCCGATGCTCCGATAATCGCTCTGTCTTCCCGTTCTGTTGTGGCCCTAGGTCGACCGCTGCCGTCCCGACGCTGACATCTGCCGTTGTTGACCCACTCTTGCCAGCACCGTCCAATCGCCGCATCGCTTCGACCCACATGTCCAGCGATTCTTCGATTCGTCCAACCAGCCTCTTTCAATCCGATAGCACGACCTCTTTCAAACTCTGACATATGCTCGTAATGAGCACGAATCTTTCGGCGAGGCATTGTTACAGTCGACGTAAGATATCCGCAGTCAAAATGCAACAGAAATTTTGACCACATATTGAGAATCGCTCCTTATATACACCTGCTGAATGCGCAGTTCCGATGCGCTGGAGTTCCCGCTATTCATTCATTGGACACCAAATTTTAATCATTTGCATGTTCGGTCAAAATGTCTTTGCATACGAAATTTCATTACAATCGGACAACTCTTTCTTGGTGCATCGATTTTTTTTGTTTTATATATATATATATGTGTGTGTGTGTGTGTGTGTGTGTGTGTGTAACTTCGATGTTGCCATAACAGACTTTACTTGCTTAAAAGAAATTTTATATTTTGTGCTTTATGGTAGTTTTTGGCTAGAGATTGGTTTTGGGAAAATCAACTTCGATAATTTTTAAACATAGTATTAGTTTCTTCATTAAAACATTTAAGTATTTTTGTCATTTCATTCGTGTTGTTTTAAGGATAATTGAATTAGTAAATTATTAAATTTAGTCTGCATTATTTTTTTTTTAATCTCTGAGGTCATTTTGAAATAATTAAGATTTTTTGAAGCAATTTCTTTTTGTTTTGTCGTTGAAGTAAATTGATTTAAAGATTTTGTTTTCTAATGAAGAGGAGTTCTCAGTATTTGTAAAACGCAATCTTCAAACCAATTTACTTCAACGACAAAACAGAAATGAACAAGCAAATGAATTGCTTCAAAAAACCTTAATTATTTCGAAATGACCTCAGGGATTAAAAAAATATTGCAGACTCAATCCAATGATTTACTAATTCAATTATCCCTAAAACAACACGATTGAAATGAAAAAAAAGTTCAATATTTTGATAAAAAAATAATACTAGGTTTAAAAAAGATTGAAGTTGATTGTCTCAAAACTAATCTATAGCCAAAAAAAACCCTATAAAGCACAAAATACAAAATTCATTTAAGCAAATAGAGCCTGTTATGGCAACATAGAGGTCACACACACACACACACATATATTTGGCTCAGTAATTTAAAAAACCGCCAACATTATATAAGAACTTTCTATTTATCGCCAAGCAATGCAAATGAAAGGAAAACTACCCTTAACTGAAGACTTCAGCTTACGGCTTTGCAGTTAAGCGCAAAGCTGCGTTTTAGTGTAATTATGAAAACTTTAAAAATTCATAGAAAATCAGAAATGGGGTTTTGGAGAAAAATTCTTTCGGTTTTGGTCATTATTCATATGGATCTCTCATACCATGCAAGTCTCGATTTGAGGTGTGACAGGCATTTCGGAGGACTCACTTGTTAGAACACACACACATTGACCATAAAAGTCTTTTTATGAAAGAGTGGTTACTGATTTATCGTCGTACTTATTTTCATATTTCCATAATTATTGTTTATGAAAATTTCTGATTTTTATTAGATTATAACGATCTAAAGAAGCTTTCAAGGATGATTTACATAGATATGTCGATTAGTGAATATTATTTTATGATTATTTGATAAGAATATATTAAAAAAATAAATTATAATCATAGAACCACTACTCATTTTTCTGTGGACAAAAAAAAAGCGACTAAGCTATTCTAAACACTCTTTATGGCATTTGGATTCAGACAAGCACACTGTTTCATTTGTTTACCATTTGGGGATAAATATACACACTCGTGGTAGTTTTTCCATTCTGAAACTATTACTGCACTTCCGCTACTAGTTGGAAAGGTTTACTAATTAACGACAAAAACGAAAGAATATTTAATTAAGTTCGTATATAATTAAATGTTGTTAAAAGGCATTATTTGGGCGTAAGAAGACGAGTACTAGACATATAAAAGGATATAAATCCGCTAATAATTATGGGTTGCTATAGAAATGACATCATGAAATGATAGCATTTAATATTTTTTTAAATTTAGGTATTATTTGACGATGTATTTGGTTATTTTCATATTATATTTGAAATGCCATTACACAACATCCTAATAATATATTTAATAAAGTATCCTAACAAACATTCATGGATTCTATTACTTATGTCTTTTACCTACAGTGCAATAGAATCAACCACTTGAATTTCTACTGTTAAACGTCAACACATATCCATTATATAACCTTTCGTAACTGAATTGGCAAGTAGATAAATTAACGGTTCTTCACTAAGTTAATGGGAAATATACAAATTAACGGCAAGCATGCTTCTGTTATTAAGGCTTATAATCCATCCACCTTGTTATAAATTCCAATTTGGGATATAGAACGGGAGTTTGCTGTGTCTATAACCTGGCACAAACCGAAATTCCATCAGCGCAACAATATTTATGGGGCTTCTTGCAGCTTAATATCTAAGTTCATGAAAAGTTATATCCCGGTACTCGAATCTTGGAAGATTCTTCCAGTTAGGAGCGATATATAATCAAGTATTTTCCTCCAAATTGAAAAGAATGGAATAAAACTGGTTTCCCAAAAACTAAATAATTCCCGTCATGTAAAGTTATAAACTATTTACGAACAGCAGTTTATGTTTTATTTAAGGCTAAGGCAATAGGTTTTTCTTGCAAGACCGATGAATCCTTTCGCCTGAGATTTCGATTCTTATGATGACAGTATTTCAGTATTCATTGCTAACATAAATCTCGATATATCTTTCTTTCCTGTCGGTAACTTCTAACTCTTTGTGATAAACAAGTAGGGGAGAGTAGTTTCCGTGAGCAAAAGCATATGGAATCCAAATTCGATATATTTTGTAAAAATGTGCAACCAAAATGCATGCATGTATGCATTTTGTTTGCATGTTCAAGTTCCCCTTTATTGAATTTATCTACAATGCGACATAGAATTTTACTAAAGATGTTAAAGCACATGCAAAAATTATTTATTCAGTACTTACGAATTCCTAATTATTCCTAAAGATTTAATCGAATCCATTGATGCAATATGTAAAGTTAGAAATTTCAGAATGTGTTTCCACAAATTGTTTTCGTAAAGTAGCAGTCTTTTCCAAAGCTCGCAATAAAACCACATCTCTTAAGAGTCATTAGTTCTTGGGAAACCAATTTTATAGTTCAATCCCGACCAAAGAATTATTATTAAAGCTCGAATTTCAGTTTATCCTTGGAAATCCGGTATTTGCATTTACCTTGCTTGAATTATACCATGGCGTCTGAACCGATAAGCTCATATTTCTCGCGAATATCTACTGCTCGTAAATGCAAACGAGGTTTAGTAGGCATACGGAAATTTCGAATTCAGAGCTCAAGATTTTTTTTTCTTCAAGAAACTTATACATACGTTTATCTTGGATGAACACTGCATAATATACGGGGAAAATATTGCAAAGAGGATCACTTAATCTCATCTTAATAGTAAAGTGTGACAAATATATGAACACTGAAACTTTACTGTTTACTGATATGAGCATCAAAGAAACATATTACGAATTATTAATGCTATTATTTATTAATGAAATTTAAAACAAAATTTTTTGAAGGAGGATAGTCAAATTATTCACTTTACTCCAACCCTGGGGAAAAGTCGAATAGTGTGCCTAGCGTTTCGTGTACATTTATATCTGCATTCAAGAACACGATTGTTCATTGTAAGTTTAGAATGAAATGTGCTGATATTTATATTTTGCCATAAATTGTGATGTCAAGATATTTCATCCAGTTAAAATAATATTTATTAATACTTTAAATGTTTAATTTAATTCAGTAATACTCCATAAGGTAAATTAATTAAAGCCGGCTGTAAATCGAAGGCAATATTATTTTAGAAGAAAAAATTGAGTTACGTGAATTGTTGTGAGATACAGAAAATTGTTACATCATTTTCAAAACAAAAAATGAAAGAAATCAATTTTAGAAATTGAACTTAAGTTTGTGTTTCTTGGAATCCTTAGTGGCAACAATCAAGGAAGCCTTCAAAGTGAATACTTACGAGGGAACCGCCCCACATGAAAGCCAAACCCAGGGTAGTTGACTTAGTGCGACAGAAATATGTGTCAATGCATAACAAATAGCCGTTCCTATGTTTTGGATATTCACAGAACGGAATTGTTTAGAGCTGTTTGAAAATTTCTAAATTATGGAATTTTGACCCTGCATTGCAGCTTCCGGGGAATGCAGCACAAAAGCCTTATATATAAGCAGCAGTGGAAATACAGGAATTCATTTTTGCGTAGTTCGCGGTTGAGAAAAATTTGTGCTCATTAACAAAAGTACTTTAAATTTGTATCTTTTCATTGTTATGTTATATTTTTGCCATCATATAGTATACGGTTTAGACATGAAAAATGTAGTAAATATCATTCATGGAACAATGGATTTAGCCAATGCAAAATATAAAAATGAACCATCCGTTATTTCACAGGAAAAAATATGCGAAAGTGAATGGCTGTTTGTCAAAATCGAAGAATTACTTTTGAACGAAAATGCCGAGGAACAAGTTTCTGTAGACGTAGATGATGGCCAACATTTTGCTAATTTCGACGTTAGTGACAAACTAACTTTCCACCAACAGTCAACATGTACGAATATCAGTTTATCAAAAATGAAGACTGTTATTAATTTTTATGATCGGTGCGTGAAAAACAACTTTAAACGAACCCAAAGGAAATTTAAATGTGTTACCAACTGCTGTCAAATTTTATGTTTTAAGAAGTACATACCACAAAGTGGAACCAAGAAACAAAAAATGGACTAAATTAAAATGTATGTATTAAATAAATTCAAAAACGCGAGAGCTCAAAATCTGCCAGTTCACGATATAGATTTCAAAAGATAGGGGCACAGTAAAGCAAGGGAATTAGGTATGTTGTCATTAAAATTATCAGCCCATTTTGTCAGGGGATTAAGAAACAATAAAAACATCAGTTCACGAGAAATTACACATTATGCTACAAAGTATCGTGAACCTAATGTAGAATATATTGAAAATAATGCAGTTGCATTTATTTTACAGGCCTGGGACGTTTTTTAAATTGTGATCCCACTCAAATTTTAAACGCCGATCAAAGCGGCATTTATTATTTCATTGCAAACGAGAGGACGTTATCTCACAAAGTCGGAAAAGTTATTGCAGTTTTAGTGGAATCAAAGTTTACCTTAAAGCACTCCTATACTATCATGCCGATTTTATCCATGTCTGGGGAAATTAAAGGGAAGTTTTTCTTATATTTACGCAAACGATCTGGGAAGTTTGGACCTAGTGTTAAAGACAACATGTCTCAGACTTCCGATGTGCACGTCACAGGTTTCAAGAGTGGAAAAATGGTGAAATAGAGATGAAGGAATGGGTGACAAAATGTCTAAATGCAATATTACAACCTCCGTCCTGTGTGGTGCTAGATTCATGTACAGGGGCAGTGGACCCGCAAACGTATGACAATATGCCAAATAATTGAACCAGATTGCATATTCCGACTGGTACAACCGCTATGATTCAATCTTTGGACGTCCATTGTTTCGCCAATGTAAGTTATTTATTACATTTTTTTTTTAAATTGCAGTGCTACAGACGAACTAACTCTAAATTCAATGTCTAAACGAAATAATAAAATTGCACTCTTTAGTTTTTAATCAACTAAACTCTCCAAAATATAAGCCAATGATACGCTATCCATGGATAAAATGTAATTACGTTAACTCTCATGAAAACTTAACTTTTGGAAACGTTATAGAAGTTTCATTCATTTTTACACAGGACACATGTTCTGCTACGGACTGTCAGTGTATGGCATTTAAAACATGCACACACTGCGATGCAGATTTATGCTTCACACATTTTTATATCAATTATCACTTTCATAATTTTTATAAATATGAAGCACTTTCACTTTGCATTAATTATACATTTCATTATTTTTTAATACTTTACATTAGTTAAACCCAATTTCAACAAAACTGACACTAAGTTACGGTTTCCGTAAAATTGTGTATATTGTGTATTTCTCATATTCCTTTCATCGCTTTTGCATCATATCGCACCCTCATAAACGCATTTACTATTTCCTTTTAATGTAAGTAACACTCATATTATTCATACTGTCTATATATATATATATATAGTATTTCTTTACACTAATTTCACGATACTGTTTATAAATATTAATTTTTCATGTACGCTGTCAGTTTGTTCACGTATATTTCTAGTTTTATTTTTGATATTTCCCTGATGTACGGAAGCTGCAATGCAGGAGTAAAATTCCATAATTTACAAATTTTCAAACAGCTGTAAAAAATTCCGTTTTTTGAATATCCAAAAATAACAACCGATATTTGTTAGGCATCAACAGATCTTTCTGTCGCGCTCAGTCACTACTGGGTTTGACTTTCATGTGGGATGGTTCCCTTGTTAATATTTCTATTGTGGAGACCCAAAATAGAATATTTTAAATTTCACTTCCATTTTATATTCTTTACTTTCGTGACCAAATATATGTAAATATAATAATATAAATGCAATATAAAAGGCGTAAAATTATAAAGCAAAATAAAATTTGCATCATTGTAAGAAAATTAAGATCTTAAAAATCGTGATATGAAAATATTATTGTAAAAATTATTCATTTAAAGACACTATTTTGATCCAAATCTAAATGCAGTTAGAAGACACAAAATACCGTTGAGTAGTTTTTTAATTACAATGCAAATATAAAATAGCTGGGACACAAATTACGAAAACCAAAAAAGAAGGGTGTTAGGGAGAATATTTCCAAATATTTCCTAACTTTATCTCATATATAAAAAACACCAACGTTAGATTAACTGCTGGAACAAATATACATATAGATATATATATAGAACCTATAATTAATTGACTTCAAATTAAAATTAAACTTTAAAAGCGATTGACAATTATCAAAATAGTTGTGAAAATGAAATTGGCAGGCACTTTTTCATGCCACCAATTACATTTGTTACTTTTAGTGGCCTTATACTACATTGATTTACAGAATTTTTAAGTGCTATTCCAGTACATTCTTACCGCAGTCTTAATAGTAAAATATAATATAAATATTAAAGTCGATGCAAGGCATAGTATAATATCAAAAGTAAATAAAATTCGACAGCAGATACTTTCAAAAGCAATATATAAAATGTTGAATGCGAAAATAAAAGAATTTTTAAAGTTTAAAAACAAACACACGCTTCATCTTTACCTATGTTCCGTTCGGGCACTACTAGCAATATTGAAATTTCAGTGGGGATTAAGATCCATAATCTCAAATATATTACTATTATAAGTCTGAAACACATATATGTAGCTTTCCAATTCCCATCGTAAGTCTCGTCCTAAGTGGTATTGCATCGCACCTTGATATAACATTGCCTTTGTTTCAACAAATGGAACTTTTGCCTTCCGTAATTCTGACTAGCACCAACGTGAAATTTTCTACTACAAAATTGTTCTTTATTTTACTCTATGCTCATGATCTGGACCGATCTGTTTTTTGAAAAAGGAGAAAGCAATGAAATTTTTTTCACTTTTTTCCCATAAAAGGGCAAATAGAGAAAGATTATTCTGCCTTTGCCGAAAAAACTTCCGCAAATTGACCACTCCGTGAAAACGCAAAAGCGGCTTTCCTGTGAAACTGCACATTTTTCAAAACAAATCATTTTTCATATAATTTTTAATATAATAATATAATATTTTTTATATAATTTTTTTGTATAAAGCAAAAAAGCATTATCACTTTGAAGTTTGATATTTGTGACGCGGATGTAGAAGCATTTAACTAGTGTTTTATCACATATCTTAATATTTCATGTATATATAACTACCCATTCCAATTATTTTAATCATTATCATTATCAAATCATTATCATCATCAAAATCATTACTTTATATAGGAATTTTGTCGTTGAAAACTTCTACTGAACTTAAGTCCACAACATTTGTCACAATCTTTCGTTGTATTTTTGCAACAAATTTTGAAAAATTTATTTGCGCTAATTAAGTGGAACATTTACATTTTTTAATATAGTTTTGATAGTTAAACACCAAATGTGTTCTTGGCAAAAGAAAAAAGGGAAGTTCTTCCCAAAACTTTTTATCCTATTTTTCCTTTGTTATCAATGCGAAGAAAAACGTCAAAATATCTCCAATCGGAATTGAAATTGTATTTCACAAGTTTACGCCATCTGTACTGAAAGGCACTTAATGAGTCTGGTGGATGATAAGTACAATAATTTATTTAAGTGTAATACGCAGTTATTTCTTCTTTCAAAATTAAATAAACCTGATTAAGTTATAAAGAAATACTCCACTTCCACTCCTTTTTTCTTCAATTTGTAGTCATCCTGTATTCGTCTATCCTTTAATTTTAATTCTTTCCTTATTTAATAAATAGTGTTTAGTAATTTCTTGGTAAGTTTTCCATGTATCTGTGTGTCACGGTATTGTTTTGCGGATGTCGTCTATCGTTGTACAGCACGTATTTTTCGTTGTATACATTACGAATTACCTTCAGTTATTTACAAGTATTTATTTATGAAGTCAAATTGGTTACATTTTAGTCAAATTGGTTACATTTTAGTCAAATTGGTTACATTTTAGTCAATTGTTACATTTTAATATGTAATACATAACAGAGAGCTCAAATATTTGTTAAGAAGTGGTAAAAAAACAAAATTTTCGCGATCAGAGAAAATGGTAGAGTGGAAGGGAAGATTTACTACAATAATTCAGCACCGCATCCATCATAAAGAAATATGGGATTGAAAATATTCCCATCAGCGTTATAAGAAGAAACCATGATTAATAAAATGTCTAGAGACGTAAGTTAGACAGCAAATATATTGGAAAGTTCTGCAAATATTCACGAGATAAATGTAACCGAAGACTAATAGACTAATAGATAATCTCTTGGAAGCTGAGTTACGGTAGCGAAATACAGTCTATACATTAGGCAACATTGAAAAACTTTCAAGTGGTTGGACCAATCACCGCCGCTATTAATAATGTAATTTATTTGTCAATAAAGCCCACAGAATGAGCAATTGTTCACTAAATTATAGAACAACATCATGAATAATAGAAAATTAAAAAAAGTTAATGAATAAGGACATTAGAATAATGTGTTAATAAGTAGCATTTAAGGCATACATTAAATTTTTTTATTATGTGTCAAACCTGTTCTTAAACAATTGCAATAAGCATTAAAAATAAATACTTATTTAAACCCAAATACAGTCGTACCTCGTAAACGCAAGTAACCACTGCGAGAATATCTGTGTTCAAAGTAGGTTTTGTTACCTAAAAATTATAGGGTCGTATTAATAAGCAAATCATTTTCACGAGACTTCAGGAAGTTAGCGTTAGAGGTTATTTGCGTTACCGAGGGTCGATTATATTTAAGAATTCTAGTGAATAAATTCATTAAATAATTACTGATGGTTTGTTTATATATCTTGTGATAGACGATTATGCAATATAATGACGACACTTTTTTACTTTCAACTTTTTTATATATACCCTTCTGACTTTTTTCAATTTATATGTCATTTTTTTTCCGTTTCTTCCATTTTATATGTGGATCTATTCTTTGACTTTTTATTACGTAAATCCGAAACCAATCTTAAATTCACGGATAATATTTTTATTCGACATTGAAATCCAAAGTACAGCCAAGCAATGGCTTAGCTATCAAAATAAATTACGAATTTTAGTAACTGACAATTTTGTGTTACCTTGCCTTCCTTAGAATTTAATTAAATGAAATATAATTTAAGAAAATTATGTATAAAATACTTGTATAATAATTAACACTATACTTTTATAAATATTAACTTGTACTTTTTAAATAATTAATTACACAATATACTTTTTGTAAATAATTAAATGCACAATATACTTTTGTAAATAATTAAATGTACAATATACTTTTATAAATAATTAAATGTACAATATACGTTTATAAATAATTAAATGTACAATATACTTTTATAAATAATCAAATGTACAAGATACTTTTATAAATGATTAAATGTATAAAATACTTTTATTATAATTAGCTGCGTAAGGTACTTTTATAAATAATTAGAGGTGAAAGATACTTATACGATAATTAGGTGTACAATGCACTTTTGCATATAATTAGATGATTTGACGAAAGATCCCAATTAATGGCTTTTTAGTTTAAAGAAGGTTATAAACGAATATTAATGAAATATAAATCTTAGAATAATGCGTAAATATGATTTTATGTAGTTTCTGTACCACTCTTTCTGACCACAGTACTTCTTTCGAATTCCATTCTCCAATTCTCCGAATACCAAAGCTTATAAATTTCCTATTCAATCCCATCAATTGATTTTACCACCAAGCCATTTATCTAAAGGAGAAAATTACCCCAAAAAAGAACATAAGGAAAAGCGAGAATTCTCAAGAATCGGAGATATATAGCCAAAGATTACCATTACGGACATCAATCAGACATCCAGTCATTTTGCCAGATAACGAGAGAAGGGAGGACCCTGAGGATTGGTGAGGTGTGGATTTACTGGAATTATACTTATCGCCGAGACCTGTAAGTTTCATCATAAAAAAAGGAGATGGAACCCTCTGGCTCATCTGGTGCTCGGACAATCTTCATGGCTTGAAGTCACCATTTGATATGTCCTCCAACACCTTTCAATCTTTCGTTTCCCTGTGGCCAGTTAATTGGCAGTAGTCATCCATCAATTACGCTTATTCAAAATTAATCCAGAGGAAAAATGCGATAATGAGGAAAGGTAGGGTGCGCACCTTATTATCAAAATGTATAATATCAATGCAAGGAGAAATTTTTAAAAAAGCTATCTTTTGAACAGAACATCCGGCAAATATCGATCAATAAAGATAAAATGAGTTGTCCTTTTATCCATCTACCGAATCCAGAAAATAAAAAGGTTGTTGGCCGCGGTCCATAATTTTTAATTTCATTCTTTACAAAATTAAAAACGCTTTTGAAAATTTTCGTTAATTATATTGAAGCCCATTTTACAGCAAATATAATTAAATGAAAAATGTACATCGTGAAATTCAAATTACGTTGCTTTGCATTCATGTATTTTAAATATCAGGTCAATTTAAACTTTTTTATAAACAGAGGATGTTTATAGTAAGTTGCGGGTGGGTGGAATAATTAAAAATAACTGTTGTAACAAATGATAATTAATCGATAGATGGCAACATATAAATTGACGCGCGAGAAGAGAGATCCGCGATAGAAAAAAAATCAGATAGAAAAAAAAAAACATTTAATAGAAAATAGAAAAGATGAATAATAGTTTTCTTCTATTTGAGCTACAGTATGAATGTGCCTTACTAAAAGGATAACTCGATCGTGTTAACTTTTTACGTTGTGTTGTTTTAGATGAGAATGAAGAGTATTATTTCTAAAAATGACGCCCAACTTGGAGAGTGTTTGGTTATGAAATTGACACCGAATTTGGAGAGTTCGCGTTATAAATTGGCGCCCAACTTACGGCTCGAACAAGACGACGCGGAAGACAGATTAGACCATATCCGGTTTAGACTTTCTTTAACGTGTATGAAAAAGACACAAGGAAAATGTGTTATATCTTTGGAAAAGAAGATGTGGAACTGAAGCTTATAATTATCCAGATGCGTTTAATTAATTAACCGCCAAGGTTGGCTGTATAATTGGCATATCTGCCTCCAAGATTGTCCCTGGTAGGCTTTTCTTTTTTAAACACATGAAGCATATTATATAAAATAAATACATGAAGCATAGTTGTAAAATATGTACTTTGCAGCCGAATATTATTTAGTTTGATATATCATTTGTAGATCCCAGACTGTATGCCCTAAAAGACAGCAAAATATGCAAATATGCACGAAAGATTTCAAAATTTGCATTTGTTCATACTTAAAACGAATAAACCTTTCAGCAGTCCTTAACATAGACACAGAAAGTTAATTTTATATTTTTATAAATCCCACCTCCCCCATTTCTTTTTCCTCTGGGTCAGTAATTGGTTAACTTTTTAAAAATTTTATTTAAGATTATCACGTTCCCCCAAGGAAGGTGAAAATTTGCATAAATGTGTTAATTCCTAAATTTTTACAACAAAAATTGTATTTACATTGTTTTAAATTTAAAACAAATATTTATGTGTAAGAATAACTAAAATAAGGCTTAGAATCGTTTAACTACAAAAATCAAGTTTTTATTAGATTATAATAATGTAAGGTTTAAATTTTTTTGATAATGAATGCTTTGAGGATAATGAAAAATGTCGCCGAGAGTCTTTTACGAATTGTAATAGGTATCGTTTTTGCTTCTCATCTTGGGTTTTAAGATTCCTTTATTCTTCCATAAGCCTAACACTTCTTCTGCAATTACATTGACAACCATAAGGTTTCTGAACTCTGTAAGGCCATGTTGATAATCAGGAAAGGAATTCCAAATTGCAGAGTTATGAGTAGATCCCGGATAATATGCAATTGCATATTTTAGCCCGTTATAGCGCTTGCGTATATAAATGCATATAAACGATGAATTTCCGGAATAAGGGCATATTTTAAGAGTTTAGTAATATTAAATGATTTACTATTCCCTTATAGGAAAAATTTCACAATACAAAGCTCAAGTTAAATTTACTTGTAAGATATTATTACCCTTCACAGGGATAACACAATTGCCAAATAATGGTATATATTAAATTTACGTCTTATTTTAGCGGAAAGGCAATGTAATTTGTAAAGGTACATGTTTAAGTATGTCCTAGGGCTCCAAAAGTGTTATAAAAGTGTTGTCATAGCTGAATTACAGCCACGACCCTTGTTAGGAAAACAAAAGTTTAGTTTTAGTATGTTAGGCTGGCAATTGATTGAAGGTCAGAATAAAACAAACACATTTTAAAATTCCACATTTTCTCTCAGCGATGGCCATGCGTCTATCATTGATAAACTATCCGTGATAGATAACCTACACAAATTTTAAGTGCTGTCCAATATATTTTGTAACTCTAGAAATGGGCCTTTTAGCCATAAAAATGCTATTACATGATAGAAGATAAAGCTTAACTGTTTAGAAAATTATGACACACATAATTTACTTTCATAAAAATTGTGCAATATAAAACATGTGATTTAATATATATCGAATTTTTCTACTCGGCAGTAAATAAATCTCTTTGTTTTAAAATGTAGGACATAAGATTTTAAGTACATATTTATGCATTTTAGGTGCATGTTTAGTCATTTTAAGTGCATATATATATATATATATATATATATATACATTTTGAGGTTTTGGTGCATATTTTCATGCATATTTTGCTAGTTTTTAGTGCATATAATCCGGGATCTAGTCATGAGTAATAAAATCGGATGATATATTAAACAGCTTAAAAGAAGTCGATGTGTTTTTATATAAATTTATGTAATTTTCTGTGCGTAAATTAAGTAATTTCCCCAAAATGAAAATTTAAACACTTTGAGTCGCGCTTATTTGATTAGTTTTTTTTTAATTCTTTGTCCATCTTTACCTTTTTCTCGAAAATAATTTCATCAAAAAATGCTTAAGTCACTATTTCTTCGGTAAGATACTGTAAATGGCAACAAATTTCAAGTTTTTTTGTTGTTGCTTGGGAAATATTTTCATTTATTTCATAGCAAAAGTTCTCCTGAAACATCATATCCTGGGACGGTGCTTTGAAGGCTAAAGGAGCATTTTATTACTATTTTATGTATATATTCACAATAAATACAGAAATATTCCCCAGTCTTTGTAATTCCTTTAACATTATGTTCCTTTCGATCCTCTGGTTTATTCTTTCTCGCAAAATGTTTTAAAGCATTCACCAGGGCCGTTTCTACCATTAGGCCAGAGTAGGCGACTGCCTAGGGCGGCAAAATGGCGTAAAAAATTAATTTTAAGTCAAACGAATAAAAAATTGAGCAAATGAGGAGAAAAAATGAAAAATAGGAAAAATTAAAACATTAGTTATTTTCAAAAGCATAAAGAACAAATACTTAATACGTTTTTACTTTGACGAATGTAAAAATGTTTGATGTGTTTCATTGTTTAATTTTCCACACAAGTTCTTTTATATCTAATGCATTTAAGCCTTCTAGCTCTGATAATACAACGTTGTGTTTTGAAATATTACTCCCTTAATATTTCAGTTTTTAAAAATATAAATTGTTGAAATTAAACGATTATAACATGTAGCAATTGTTTTACTATTCACAATACTGTACCAGTGTCACAAATTAATTAATGTGAGTCTAAAATTTAAATATAATTAACAATTAAGGGGTTTAATGGCTAAAATTATAATAGGAGATTTAATTGTTGTGCCGCTGGACGTTGGTGGTGATAGAGAGGTGGGGATATAGTGAAAAGAATGATTGTAATAAATGAGTGAGGCAGCATTTTTCAATTTTCACCTAGGGAGGCAAAACACCTAGAAACGGCTCTGGCATTCGCCATTCTTTATGCAGGGCTCCTAGTTTAGCAATACAATAATGAGGTTCTCTAAGTGGTAATTTTGAGTTTTGCGAAAAAAATTTATATTTTAGAGATTACTAAACGAGCAATTCCACGGGGGGGCTTGAGTTTACGCATCTCATATTATAAAACAACACTTGAAGTATTTGCTTATTAGAAGGTAATTTGCTACCTAATATTTGATTTGATTTGTCTTTCAATCAAATATATATTACAGCGAAGTTTACCTGTTAGCGCCATTTTTTATAAATCACGTGTCACTACTTCGTATGAAAGACAACGGAATACTGATTGTGATGAATCGCCGCTGGCCGTATTCCCGACAATAAGTGTACTGACTCTCGCCCCTTTTCTTGACCCCTACATGCTGGTTAGTTATTTATAATTATGTTTTAGTATATATTTAATGTTATTTAGTTTATATACGTGTATAAACTTTTAATTTTTTATTTAAATTGGCGGAAAAATAATAATTTTTATATAAATGACTACATTTTCAGCCTCTTGTATAGCAGGTGGAAGTATGGAAATGAACCGAATTTTTTGTAGCATTAGATTTAGGTCAGAAGAAACGTAAGGTGGGAAACCTTAAAGAAAACGAGGTTGCAAGGTAAGGATTAGTAGTCTAATGAACATGCATCTGAATTTAATAACTAATCACTTACATAAATATTCTTTTCAACAGACTTAAAGACCATGGTTACTGCGTTTTAAAACGAATAGGTTTATAAATAACTGATGAGTAGAAATATTCGATGTACACAAAATAATATGCTTTACACAGTACAGTTTTCATTATGGCATATAACAATGTGTTTCACGATATCCTGAACAGTTAATCTTTGTTTTCTATCCTTCAATAGTACTTTGACGGCCAAAAAGTCCCTTTAAAACTATAAGAGTTATTGGACGACATTTGTAACATTGAGATTTATTATAGTTTATACCTACCTATTATTTATAGTTTATACCTACTTATTATTTATAGTTTATACGTGAGAGATTATTACCCTCGTCTATCTTTGATAGACAATAACGTGGAATTTTATTATATAAATGTCCTTCCTGAAGGATGTAAAACACTCTTTGGAAAGAAATAATCTACTCACAAGTAGTAACAGCAAGTTTATGACGCTACTACTCGATTTTTGGGACTTCTATGGACCAAGCTTCCTTTTAGTCCCAAAAAGGATATTATTCATTCTATTAACAGTTTTACATTTTGTAATACCTCAAGTAACCAAAAGTATTGTCGATTCTACAATTAATACGTGACATTCTCATGCGTGCAAAAAATAAATAGCGCCAAAATTTCATCGAACGATGATTTTATTTTGTATATTAATGAACATCTATTTGGGTAAAAATGTAAGTGCTTTTCATTTTTTATGCATATTTGACATCGCAATAAAGAAATTGAGTGTAAAGCTAAAAGAAATCTAATGTGAAAAAAAAATACATACATCTTTCCAATCCCAATATTGACGGTGAAGTATTGTGACCTGCAAGCCGACAAGAAGAAAATGCACTGGCCCTTGAACTACTTTAAAATTTCAAGATCAGATCAAGATTATTTGACTTGGTTCTACGCAAATTGTTTTAGAACAAAGGAAAGAATTTAAAAGCATAATGATTTTCTTATTGTACTACATGGTTTAATATTTATAGGAAATTGTTTAAAACAGGATGACTTAACACATGACCAGCTTGTCGCATGTGGCTGGCGAAACCATTTTTGTGGGCGTACGGTATTATAAAACATCCTAAACCTTAAAAATTTATGTTCTCGTTTATTGTTAAACTATAATTGATTGTTTACATAACTCTTCTTAGAAATGATGATCATTCTGTCCACGCACGCGTTCGTTCGTTCACTGAAAATACCAGCATCAACAATTAGAAAAAATATAGCGAGGGTGATTTTCGAATACTGGTACCAAACGTAACAGCTGTCAAGCATAACACAACTGTGTGTGCTTAATTTGTTTAATAAGTAATTATATTAAATCTTTCAATTACATATTTAATCGTATATTTAATTCAATATAACAATTGTGCATAATAAGTAATATTACGCATATTGTAGGCACTCCAATTTATACAATATGGACAACTAATTTGACATGTGGCCAATGAGTTTGGTGTTGAAATGCTATTACGGCCTACTCGGCAGTGAAAGTATAACTAATCTAGGCTTTTCCAGGAAGACAAACAAGAACATAGGGAAAATAAGTTGGCAAAAACAAAGAGCTCCTAAAAGATCGTCTGCTTATAATGCCTTTTTGTTTATAACAAAGCAGCCATTCGAAACAAAAGGACTTCATTTGAAATCTTCATTTATTGACCGAAATCGTAAATTTTTTTAATTACAATTTCATTTAATAAAGTATGTTAACGCACAGAATCTCCTTCAAAGCTCTTTGAATAGAAAGAGTAAAACTAAGGAAGCATTGCTCAAGAGACAAGAAACACATTAAAATATTTTAAAAGCCTGTTTTAAACAAAAGACATTGTTTTATTTAGAACAATTAAAAAGAGACAAATAGTAAAGCTATTAAATGTAAGATCAATTTCACTCAACTCTAGACTCTGGGCAAAATGGTAAAAAATATAAATAGCGTGGGCAACATCGAACTGTTAACAGCGAACTGTTTTGCCACGACGTCATATTACCTAGTATATAAATACTAATGTACCGCAGCTAGGTGGCGTAAGTCACCGTAGAAATGCACCTCTTAAAAGAACAAGCGTGCAACAAAGGTGAAGGACAACTGTTGTACAGGGTTTGTCCCAAAAGTTCCCGGAATGATTTTTTTTAAAATCATTTATTCAATATCAGTTTACAATCTTTTCAGAACTTTTCA
>QLNU02014176.1:42367877-42386873 GCA_006491805.2 Dysdera silvatica | reverse complement strand
CTAATTATACTCTAAGCCAGAGCGATGTCACTCTTTCTCCTATAAATTGGAAAACTCTTCGAGCTCAAGCGAGGGTATCGGAAAATTACCATCTATTAAAAATGCACGCTTTACGGTGCAAGGACAATAAGGATGGTGCTGCGCTGGGACATTCAGATTTGCAAGAAATACGGACTTTTTAAGTCCTATGGAGACAATCCCGGGTTGTAATAAACAGTTAGCCATCAATTTTTTAACCGTTGGAAGTCGAATTCGGGATACGCTAAGTGAGCACAACAAAACCGCAGGGTCTTAGTATATTACAAATGAAGAACGTTAATCAGGAATCTCTCCTTAGTAACGAAAATTATAGGACTGGTGATAATTTTATGCACATAAATTTATACTGGATGTCCCAAAAATCAGGCTACCCCCGAAATATCTTAAAAAATGTACTTTGTATTGGAAAAGAAAAAAATATTTAATGGTTTTAAAAAAGCTATTCAGTGATGACGAAATTGAACCACTCTCCTTGCCCTAGTGTTTTGTGTTAGTTTGTGGTTTTACGGCTCAAAGACTACAATGGTCATGCTGTGCCGGGACTTACTGTTTTCCGAGGAATCCATACATCTGGACCTACCATTTTTCAAGGAACCCCTACTTCTGGACCTACGGTTTTCCAAGGAATCTGTACCTCTGGACTTACAGTTTACCGAGGAATCCTAACCTCTTTAGGCCTAAGGAAACAAACTCGGATTAGAGTGAGCAGTGCGATTTTTATGAGATCTCTGAGTAAGCGTTCTTTGCATTGTTGGGAGTCGAACCCGGGTTAACAGCGCACTAGGCGAACGCGTTACCACACTGCGCCACTGCAGGGCTCCCCACAAAATGTGGGGAGGGGCAACTTTGAAATCTTAAATGGGAATACCATTTTTTCATTGAAGATATGGATACTGCAGGAAAAAAATACATGACTCTAACGTGCGATTTTTAATTTTTACTCCCACAAATGGCGCTATAATCAATAAAAATGGAAGTGGGTTTCGAACATTAGGAAATAGAAAATTTTGAAAAATACGATTCAGATCGAAAATAAATACGTGTTTAATATTTTTAAAAAATCCATATCTTTTAATTTTTGATTCGATTGGTATTTCTCGAGATATTCCTATTTTAAAACATTCGTACTCTTCCATTTTTATCAATTACAGCGCAATTTTTAAGAGTAACAATTAAAAATCGGTCAAAATTACGTATTTTTTCTGAAAAATCCAAATCGACAATAAAGAATTGGGATTCTCATTTAAGATTTCGAAACTGCCTCTCTCCCACCAAACCTGGGGGTGGGCTCAAGTTTGGCATCATTGGATACTTTTTCAAAAAATATTAAACTCATTCTATTTTTCTATCCGAAGTGTATTTCTCAAGATATTTCGGGATTGCCCGAATTTTGGGACACCTTGTAAAACCCAATTATTACACAGGCAACAATTTACATCCAAGTATAGGAATAATTAAACCTAAAATGTCCACGAAGGGTGTAAATATTGGCTCAGGTTGCCAATTTTTGATCAAATTTTCTTGTAATTGCGTCAAACATTTTTTTGTTCAAGGGACATACGTATGTTCAAGGGACATACGTATGTTCAGTTTCAGTTTACAGGCCTTTTCTCCATTTAGGGGTACCATCCATCATGCAATGCATTTCTTACATTGTTCTCTGTTCCTCTAAGTGTCTGAAACAATGTTACATATGTAACAGTGTGAACGTCAGATATAAAATAATTAAAAATTTTATCAGATATCTGAATAAAAATTTTGACCTTTAGCCAACGGGTGATGCTTTCTAATCTTGTGCAAATATGTAACTATTTTATGAAATATTTTTTTTCTGTTGCTTGCAAACCTTGAATTATAATTTAACTATATTGATCGCTATAAATTTATGGACACTTTGTGCACACAGTAAAATTTAATTAGAGATGATTGGTTTTCTTTTCTAGTCTGATAACACACGGCAGATGAAGCTTTTACGATAAGCAACACTGAAAACAATTGAGAAAATAACACTCAACTATTCTCATAACTTAGTTTTATTAAGGTTCCGAATCGGGGTTATACTGTTGCTATATTTACCTTCTACATTTTAAGATTTTGAGTCTTAAGGAAACATTTATGTTAATGAGGAGAACTCTTACATTACTCTACATTTCTCTGATGAGGAGAAAAGTGATTAAAATCTTTATTTTTAGTATATTCCCAAGATTTTGAGAGCTACGCCTATTTGCTATTTTTCAGTATAGATAGGATTTTCAATTTCTTGTTGTAACACAAAATACAAATATATTTCATATCGATTTTCCCTTTTACAGAACAAGTATCTGTGCAAATATTTTTATTCCATTTTGAACATCTTTGTAATGAATGGAATATTGATCATTTTAAGTCAAAAGATGAAATCAAAATTTTTAAAACAGTAATTATAGCCCAAAATATCAGAAATATTGAAATGTGAGTTAATGTATTTCAATAATATGCGCAAACAAGCTTAGCGTATATTATCTTGTAAATAAACTCAGGCGGCGCTATGGTTCGAAGATAGCTATAGTCAACGGTAGATTTCAAATAAATATCAGTTGTAAAATAGTGGTCATTAAATAATAAAATGAAAAGTATTTTATAATAAATTACTCGAATTTCTATGGGCATTCATTCATTCATTCATTCATTCATTCACGTAAAAACGAAGAAACGAGTTGTGGAAGAACCGTCGATACAAATTATAAAGCTAACGTAAATTGATTTTTAATTATCGTTCACAGTTTTGTTAAAATAGATACTTCCAAAATCACGAATCTTTTAAAATCTATCTGGCAAAATATAAATTCTTTATCCGTTGTCTGAAGGAGTTCTCGCGGAAAATGTTTTATCCTAAAACAAAGTCATTTTATAAAGCATATAACAATAATCGAATTTATTATCTAGAAACTAGATTTTTTTTGTCCAGTTATATCCTTTAAAAGGAGGTTGGGTGGTTGGTTGTATTTTTATGGCGCAAGGACAACAATGGTCATTCTGCGCCAAGCAAGGTGAGACCGTACATATGATTTTAATGTAGAGATAAATTAAAAACTAAAATGGCAAAATTATATCACAAATAAAGAGAGATGAAACAATGTAAAATCAGATGAGATTTAAAAAGCCAGTACTAGATAAAAAAAAATTAGTTCATGATCAAAAGAGTCACATAAAATGTCACGAAGAGTAAAATTACTTTGATTAAAAGCCGATGAGCATTGCTGATTAAAATTTATACAAGTGGTTAAAATGTGTAAAACATTTAATGGTTCACCACATGTGGCACACATCGGGGCATCTTCCCCTTTTAAGAGATGTTGATGGAAGAAGCGTATATGCCTGATGCGAAATCTAGCCAGAGTGACCTCGTTACGACGGTCACTTCTATAGCTAGATTTCCACACCTCAAGACGAGGTTTAAAAAGAGGATAAATCTCTTTTGGAACGTAATTATAATACAATCAAGTAATATAGTGAGATTATTGAAAATATAATTTTTGCATTACAAGCGTTTAACGCGTTATTTAAAATAGTACGAGAAACACAATATTAGTAGAAATATTGTTCCTCAAAGTGGATCAAACGGAGAACTGGTGGTCATTGGTGGACTAGCAATCGGTCCCCAAGATCTGATGAGAAAATCGGAAGAAATATGATAAAATAGCACACTTTGCATCATTACTCGAACAAGTGCTTTCTTACAAAGACACAAAGAAAACATCTAAAGAACTTAAGAAATATATCTTGGGACGTAAGTGCCTAGATATTTTCAAATTGCTGAACAATATTATTTAGTTTGCCACTGAAAATGATTAAAACTAGAACCTTTCATTTTTAAACAGAGTCGAGAAACTAAGCTTCAGACACCATATATTTTTAAATTTCTCCTTGAGATATTCAACCTATTCCTTCCTCCTGAAGATACATGATAAATAAAGGAGATAAGTGGTCATTAGGAGATCAAAGTTGGGGAACCACAGAAGGGCATATGAATTCACCAAAATTGAAATTTAATATTTAAAATTTAATTCGCAATTCCAGATGGTAAGTTGCTAATCACTCATAGTCCCTTAACATTGTCTTCTGTGTGACAGATTGGGCTGTCTCCAAAAAGTGTGCCAAAGGCCATAATTCTCCCACAAACCTTCTGCTCTTTAGAAGTTTCTGATTAATCGGTGTTCAGTTCGAGGTTGCCAATTTGGCCATGGACTTGGACTCTGAATTCTACTTTCGAATACTTTGAGTTTCAATCTCTCTTGGTCTAGTGAATTCAACTGATAGTTTCTCATTAACAGAAGTTGGCAAAATAATGAATTCATTTGCAAAAACTAAAAGGTGATGGGATATATTGCCCATACACATGAAAGTAATGTATTATTTTGGTAACAAGGGAGGACGTTTTTGTAATTAATTTATTACGACGCTCAAAGCTATTGCATGATTGGTGTTTCTCATTCTCGCACATGCGCAAGTTTGAACGAGTGTGCTGGCACGGTCTTGCATCACCAGCCTATACTTGTACTCTCTTTGTTCGCGAATAATATGGAGCAGTCTTTATACCTGTACATTTTCGTTTACGAATTTTTGGCATATAAAAAATAAATAATCTAATGACTTATTAACACTTCAATTTAATAATATATATATATACACACTAAAGTGCCAGAAAAACTGGTACAGGCGTGCGTATGCAAATAACGGAGCTTTGCAACCAATCAGCGTAACGCGATGCGGTCGGCAGCGCCTATATAAGCCAATAGATGTGTGGCAAAGCTGTTACATCGGTTCTTGCCGCTACAATGGCAGGTTATCAAGATTTAAGTGATTTTGAACGTGGCGTTATAGTCGGCACAAGAGAGATGGGACATAGCATCTCCGAGATAGCGACAAAATTTGGATTTTCGCGTACGACCATTTCACGGGTATACCGTGAATATCAGGAATCCGGTAAAACATCAAATCTCCGACAGCGGTGCGGCCGGAAAAAGACCTTGAAAGAACGGGACATTCGACGACTGACGAGAATCGTTAAACGAGATAGACGTGCAACACTTCCTCAAATTGCCGCGGATTTCAATGCTGGGGCATCAACAAGTGTCAGCGTGCGAACTGTTCAACGAACCATCATTGATATGGGCTTTCGGAGCCGAAGGTCCACTCGTGTACCATTGTTGACTGCACGGCACAAAGCTTTACGCCTCGTCTGGGTCCGCCAACACCGCCATTGGACTGTTGATGACTGGAAACACGTTGCCTGGTCTGACGAGTCTCGTTTCCAATTGCATCAGGCGGATGGACGTGTACGGGTATGGAGACAACCTCATGAATCCATGGACCCTACATGTCAACAGGGGACTGTTCAAGCTGGTGGAGCTTCTGTGATGGTATGGGGCGTGTGCAGTTGGCGTGATATGGGACCCCTGATACGTCTAGAGACAACTCTGACAGGTGACACATACGTAAGCATCATGTCTGATCACCTACACCCATTCATGTCCATTGTGCATTCCGACGGACTTGGACAATTTCAGCATGATAATGCGACACCCCACACATCGAGAGTTGCTACCGAGTGGCTCCAGGAACACTCTTCTGACTTTAGACACTTCCATTGGCCACCTAAATCGCCAGACATGAACATTATCGAGCATATCTGGGATGCCTTGCAACGTGCTGTTCAGAAGAGATCTCCGCCATCTTGCACTCCTATGGATTTGTGGACTGCCCTGCAGGATTCCTGGTGTGAATTGTCTCCAGGATACCTTCAGACATTAGTCGAGTCCATGCCACGTCGTGTTGCGGCACTTTGGCATGCGCACGGAGGGGGGCTACACGATATTAGGTAGGTGTACCCACTTTTCTGGCACTTCAGTGTATATATGTATAGTAGAAGTCTCCATATAACGAACTTCCATTTAACAAAGTTTTCTATTTAACGAAATTTTCGGCGGAACCTTGACTTTGAATGGCATTAACATGTAAATTTGTCTCCATATTACGAAAAACAATTTCTATATAACGAAGTTCTTTTTATAAAGAATTTGATTTTTTTTTTAATTTACCTTTTACAATTTTTCAGCGGGATGGTTAGGTAGAAGGGGTAGTTGAGGATTTTAAGCAAGGACGGACGGAGTTGAGGTAGCCTTCTGTATTGTGGACATATGACCAGTTGTGATAAATAATTCTATTGTTCTAAACTGGGAACTTCGAAGCAGCGGGGGTGTATCACTCTGCAGGTGTGGCTAAGCCACAACATTTGTTTATTGCATATGCGCATTGCATTGTTGAAGAGACATTGTTGACGTGTTCCGATATGTACAAAAGTGTGAGAATTTCTATGAACAAAACGTTTTTTATAATAAACTTGTAAAAGCAAAATTATTGATTATTTCTCTATTTCAAATATGTTGTATGAGGATCATACAGATATAAAGTAATCCTCAGTCTTTACTTTTGTTATTAATTTGTGCGTACTTGTATACAAAAAATATTTAAATTCGTTGAAAAAGAAGAGTCTACTGAACTTAGTTTTTACTGTCCAAATTTAACCTTTTTCATTTTATCGAAATTAAGTTTCATCATTTATGTTAATTTCTATTTAACGAATTTTCCTTATAACGAAGTTTTTCAGAGGAACGATGGCACTTCGTTAAATAGAGACTCGACTGCATATATATATATATGTGTGTGTGTGTGTGTGTGTGTGTTTGTGTATGTATATTTTATTTTACAACACAAACTTTATTTAAGAGAATAAATAGCAATTGTTGATACATTAAACATTTATATTTTTTGTTCGCGATTTTACAGTTCAAGGAATACAATGATCATGCTGCGCCGGAATCCATACCTCTGGACCTACCATTTTTCAAGGAACCTATACCTCTGGACCTACTGTTTTCCTAGGAATCCAAACATCTGGACCTACAATTTTCTGAGGAATCCAAACCTCTTAAGTCATAGGGTATCACACCTTAGACTATACTGAGCAGTGCGATCTTTATACGATCTCTCAGTGAGCATTCTTTGCACTGTTGGGAGTCTAACCCGGTTTAACGGCGACCTAGGAGAAGGCATTACAGCACTGCGCCACTGCAGGGCTAGATATTTATATATTACATATGTAAATGTCTAATGTATCTATATAAATTTATATATTACATATTTGAACAATAGAATGTGCATGTGGCATTTCGTAAAAAGTGTCACCACTTTAGGCGGTTAAGTGTCCCTCACTTTGCAAGAAAATCATGTAAAAATTAACTATTTTTTATTTAACAAATAAAAATGTTAACAAATTTGTAAATGAGATATGACGACAAAAAGTAACTAAATCAATGCTTTCGCACTATTTATTATATAGCCTTTAAAATGTTTCAACCCGGCACTATCACGGGAGCGACGAATATGGATCGATACAGCAGACCGTCATATTGACTGGAGCGAGATTTAAGGGATTAACAAGAATCACTATGGTGACGAAGTTTAAGTATACCTTCATTTACCAATGACGTAACTTCAAAGGGATCTCTACTAATCGCAGATGGACTGAATTCTTTTTCGCTTTCTAAATTTCTTGCACCTTTTTTTTAGGAACGAGACAAAAGTTTGATATAAAGAATTTGGGTAAGAACTTAATTTATTAAAAAATTCTTCGTCGCAACGTATTTTAATTGCATAAAACTAAAGACAAAGTTCAATGTTTCGCACTCCAGTTGAAATTACCCTGAAAGAAAAAAGCGTCTTTGCGCATGTCCTATTGCTAGGTTAATCACTAAATCAAGCCGCCGTACATGGACAGCGAAAGCCATCTCAGCTTCAAGAGATGTAAGGTGGCGTTCCGGTATTAATTCTACTATTTATTCGTCTGTTTATGTATCTTTTTCTCTATCATGGGAGCTATATGGCGGATGTAAATTAAACATATATATATGTTATATTTCAACTTCAAAATTTATTTTAAAATTCGAAGGTTGAGAAATGGTGAATACGATTGACGATTTTACTGTTAGAAATACCGCTACGCCACTGCTTAATACATATACACTAATCCACATAATTGTAAGTCCATCTTATTTTTTCTTGATGCTTAACTTTTGGGTTCGTTGCTTATAAAAATTGAAATTATATGTGATTACAAAAACAAGAGCAAACTTGTAAATCGAATGAAAAATTGTTTTTTTAAGTAAAATTGAAAAATGCAATGAAAAAAGTGCGGCCTTACACATGAATATAGGTCCATTTCAGAATAAAAATTGCAGACAGGAAATGGTTAATGGACAAATTGGATTAATAGATAATTGGACTTCCATTTTTCTGAATAAGGTCAAAAATTTTATTTTTCATGCTTGTTGCAAGGTTTTTGAGGGTATTAGGATTAAAATTCTTCTATGCGGCAAGAATCGTCAATTGTAATTTCTCAGTGGTGTCATAATTTATCTGAATAAACTTGCCGAACAAGGAAACCCCAAATGTTTTCCATAGTATTACAGTACGGAGAGTACGCCGACCAATCAATTACTTCCACGTTATGGCTATGTAACCACTGCTTTGTGCTGATGCTGACATGAATAGACGCAGTCTTGCTGGTAAGTGGGAGGAATGAGGCACATCTTTTTCAAAGAAGGCAAAAGGTTTCTGTTATGGATAGTTTGATATTCATCGCTATCCAGTCTTGGTGATGTAAAAGCTACAGAATACTTCGTATGGGCACTGAAAGTACTCCTAACCATACAACTGCCGCCTCCAAAATTCCTCATTGAAAAGTATTTCAGCTCTTTTCTTAGATCGTGCCAATAGGAGATAAAGACGTCTGGACCATCTAGTGAGAATTTTTTTCATCACTTAACACAACCTAAGACAAAAAGGTTTAACATGTAAAGGCAAGGACGGGAGAAAATAAAAAGTTAAATAATTATTTGTAAAATATCTAGGAAACCCACTCCTTCCAGCCGGTTTCCATGTTTTTCTTGCGAACTTCAATCTCCTAGTTTTATGAATGGGTTTCAGAAGAGGTGCAGTCTCCAGCTTTGCACGTACGATGTGTGGGCTCGACTTCAAAACACGCACCATTGTTTCTGAGGAGATGTTGAGGTTGCATCTTCTCCGTATGTCACTGGTCGAAACCATTGAATTTGACTCCTCTCTTATAATTTTCCGTTTATCAATTGAAGGAGTTTCGGAGGACGTCCTAGATGATTTACTTTCCAGTAGGTATCCATATTTGGAAAAAAATTTCCAACTACATTATGCGACCTGCCAATATCCCTTGAAATTTCACGGACACCTTGTTCGCACTTATGGTACGTCACAATCATGCCCTTCTCGCATTCAGATAACTCCTTACCACTTGACATGACTGAAAACTGACAATAAATTGAAGTTCAACGAAACCGAATGCTACTATAGCCAGAGAATCGAAGTGAACCTATATATATATGATGAGCCAAGTATGTGTGGTGTTCAACTTGACGTTATGCGCATACAGACTTATTTGCATCATTACAGGGTTCTTTAGATGAGTCGTTACGGATATGCAAATAAGTATACTGAACTACTTTTTAAAGTCAAGAAATAACATCTATTTAAGGTGGACCTATAATTAGGTGGAGCAGTGTATAACGATAAGTATTTAAGTCTGGGTGATGATCATTTTAGCAAAAGGAAAAGGACATATGAACTCCGTCAAATTATTTTATTTCAAAGCATCATTATTTTAAATGAACTACTTTGCATAATACACATATCTATAAGAAACTGCATATGTTAAAACTAAAATAAAGCAATCTAAATAATGCGTATCAGAATAAGGTAACATTTATTCTTTCTAAACAAATTCCCGACTACAATAATAAAAAAAGAATTCAGATATGTGGTCCTCGTTTGTCTTGTAATTTCTTTATTTTATTTTCCTTAAGCATGTACGGTTGCGTTAAACTATGCGGAAATTCTCCAGATTTTGCTTTTTTTTATTTTCCTACAGGAAGTATCGTTTTGTATAATAGTATGAGAACACGCATAATTCACTAAAGTACGTATTTTCCAGCTTGTAATTAGAGATATGGGTTCACGGTAGACAAATTACAGCCGGAAAAAAATGGATTTAAAGCCTAAGTGGAAAATAAAGAAGAAAAAGGAGAATTTATGCACAGTTTAAAAAAAATAATTTTACAGTTACATTTTGGCATGCATTCAAAAATAAAAAAGCCTCTCTGGACTGATAAAAGGAACAGCAACCACAAGTAAACACTATGCTATATATCAACCGAGACATAAAAACGGTTTCTCAGAATTTATTTTTAGAATAAAATTAATTTAATGAGCCGAAAAAATCCAGTTAAATTAGTTGTGTCTAAATTTTCTGAGATTTTGAGGTTAACAAAATTTATCTTTTATTAAATTCGCTATTTTATCCAGGCCAGAATACACATATAAAAACGTTAATTCTGCTAAGCGATATATCATTTTTATATACATATCATCATCATATTCAACCATTATTTACCCGCTACTTGATGAAGGTCTCACCAAATGCTTTCCACACAAGTCTGTCCTAAGCAATTCGCTTCCATACCATCTCAACCAGTTTTCCTATTTCATCCACCCATGTGGTTCAAGGATGTTTTATAGGTCTTCGGTGGTCTCTTGGAATCCAGTTGAGAATTTCAGTTGTCCATCGTTGATCCGACTTTCTTGTGATGTGCCAAGCCCATCGCCATTTCAGATGATGTCCTCTACTCCTGTTTTCTCTCTGATTTTTTATCTTTCTCAGTTATTGCAATCATAAACCTCGTCGTGCTCATTTATGTTGTCAGTAACTTTCGTATTGCGGCAATTCTTAGACTTCACGTCTCTGAACCATAAGAGAGGACCAGCAATGATCACTGGTTGAAGACCTTCCTTTATAGACACGAAGGTAATTTTCTCTTCAGGGTAAATCTTTCTTCGGAATGCACTCCAGCCAAGCACGTTGAGTTCTTTCATCATAATGTTGCCTTTCATTGAAATCAGTTGGCCAAGATAAATATACGAATCAGTAATTTCTAGCTCAAGGTTGTCGACCTATACTTTTGTTTTCTCTAAGAAATTATTGAACATGATTTAAGTATTTTGTAGTTTCATCTTCAGTCCAATTTCTCTACTTCTAGCTGAAAGCTCCTGCACCATGAGTTGGAGTTCTGTGTCTCCGTTGAAAAAATAAGATAATGCAACGCATGCAAATTGTGAACTATTATAGAGTAAAGGGTTTGATAAAGAGAAAATTAAAGAAGCAGCAATACTTGTAAAAGGAAATAAAAAAATAAAAATTTAGTAGAAATTAGATAGGACCCCCCCCTTTTATCTTGAAGCCTCTGTTCACCGACATCTGTTTCCATTGTTCTTAATTTTCAATGTTTACTTGGAGCTTAGCATGATTATATAGAATATGGTGAAGGTTTCTTCAGAACTAAGTCGACTGAAGAAACGCTTTATGACAGAGCGATAAAGCAAAGAAAAACCAAATTACTTCATTTTAAGCTGTTGTGAGATGCTTTAACGAATGATTTCACCATAAAAATCGGGAAGGTTATCTATCTTTTAAATAGCACTTTTAATTAATGTGTTTTCCATTATACGAACATTCAGATAAACGGGCGTAGGTGGCGCCCCAATTGATCCGGATGACGTAAAATTTATTAGATATACACATAACCCTCAAGCTGGGCAAAGCTTGGATTTTGAAGGCGTAAGGACAGCTAGGCTTATTATGGGAAAAACAAGATAGTGATCTAAAAATTAATCGTTATAGTTTCATTGCAATGCTTTGAAATAAAAGAACTAATGCACTGTTCGTTCACGAAAAGAAGTCCAATGGTACAGTTAGAAATAACGGGAGGTGACGTTACAAACGGCCTATCCCATTACAGCAGAGGAGGAGGACTCCAATTTCAGAACTCGATTTTTTGGCGCCGACAAACGTTCACCGAAAACCAGTTCTGAAATCGTAGTCCTCCTCTGCTGTAATGAACTAGACCGCCTGTGACTTCACCTCCCATTATTTCTAAATGTTCCATCTGACTTCTTTTCGTGAACGAACGGTAAGTAGAGCTGAGCGTGTTCTCTTTTCCGTTTATCAAAGAGAAAAAAAACCAGAAATTAAACAGGACACGTATAATCCCCTAACGGTTAATTTCTCCAAAATTTCTTTCATTTGCTTCAGAATAGCTCATGGATATCCATGAATAGATGATAATTAAACTCGAATCCCTCAACCCCTTTTTATCACTCTGCAATATTTCCGTTCATTTACGTTGACTTTTATGAAAGAATAGAACATTGTGTTTGGAAACATCTTCCCCGTTTCTTGAAAATCCGCATGACCCCCTCTTTTGCTGGCGAGCCTTGCATGGACTCCTCCAAAAGCAACTGCGCATGGCTATTCTTAGTGGCTTACCAGTCAGAATGTTGGATCTGTTATTCAATAATTATTGATTTGAATATCTTGAATTCATAGTTTATTTTTGTCCCCATCCATAGGTGTAGAGTTACATGGGCCCGCGGGTCCCGAGTCTATCTGAAATAAATTGCGATTTTACACATACTGTAATGTATAAACGTACATAAAATGTGCTTCCTCCGCCAATAATTTTGAAAACTCTATGTTGATGTCCTCATCTGTTATGAATTAGGTAACGAACTTTTGGTTGAACTCTAGAATTTCAGACATAATGCTACTGTAACACTGCTTAATTCTCCTATATTTACATGAATATATTCTGCGCAAATCTAATACAAGTGGTTATAATAGATATAGAAGTTCTGAAATCATGTAATAAAATTCATTGGTCACGAATAGAGCAATGAAAATTATCTCAATAAACTGCTTGCTTCAAACTTCCTTTAAATTTTATTAACAGTAAACATGGCACACCCTATATTATTCTTATAATCATTACCTTTGTTTTCCAGATTAACTATACAGTGTTTTTCTATGTTCTTTCGTGAAAAGTAAAATACGGACATGATACAATTGAAAAAATTGTACAAAAATGTTCTTTTTGAATGAAATCCTTTTTAAAGGGTTTGTTGTTATTCAAATGCTTTTCACTTTTATGTTAAAAAATCCATTTTCTCTCACTGACATTTTAGTTTAAATGTTTCGAACTGAATTTTGAATTCCAGCCTGACAGTTCCACATTTCCAACAGACATCCAATGGCTTTAAAGATTTGCATTTACGCATATACACAAACGTGAATGATGCATTACTGGAGGGAGATCTTTTTCATTTTCCATGACTTTGCCTAGTGCTTGCATATTTATAGACTACAGATACATACCAACACGATGCGTAAACAGGAATAGTTAGTTGTGACATTCGGAAATGCATTTAGAGGTTGGCAATTGTCGTTAATAATTGTCTTCTCCAATCCAAATATTTTCAATGTAGTCGCATTGCATCAATTTTATAATCGCATTTAATACACGTTGGTTACATAAAGTCTTAAATAGGGTTTAGAATACAAATTTACTCAATCCATATACGGTGATGGTTAATACCTCTGTTACGTTATTATTCTGACGATACAATTGGAATTCGCGTGAATTTAGAAAATATTTTTTGTTTGTTTGGCTTTTTTATGGCGCAAGAACATCTGGGCTATACTGCGCGAAGAAAATATTGTAAAGAATAATAAGTTAGCAATGGGGGAGAGCAGAAAGCAAATACTTGCTACGAGGTTCTCCATCAATTAGGTAACGTATTTCATAAAATATCATTTTCTAGATTTTTGGTCCCTAAATGCACATTATTTCTATAGAAGTAACGAATAGAGCAATAACTTTTCAATGTGTATATAGGGTGTCTCAGCAATAGGGTTACAAACTTTTAGGAGGGGTAGGGTACACCTAGATGGCTCGGAATCACATAGCAATGCTGGTCGCAAACCACTCACAGCGCTAGTTCTAAAACCGTCCAGCATGCACAAATAGTGACAACCAGTGCATGAGAAGCGCAAAATGCGATGTCCTAATCATCTATGCACTTGAGCAGCTGACCTGAGTTTTATCTGGCGCTTTTACGCACTGGTTGTCACTATTTGTGTATGCTGGACGGTTTTAGAACTAGCGCTTTGAGTGATTTGCGACCAGCATTGCTATGTGATTCCGAGTCATCTAGGTGTACCCTACTCCTCCTAGAAGTTTGTGAACCTGGTGCTGAGACACCCTGTACATCTGTGTCCATCACAAAACTAAACATCGATTCATGCCCTTATTTTTGATACTGCGATATATGGCACGATGAAGCATTGAGTTGACACATGCGTCTTATTTAGATGGAGAGGTCTGTTAGATATTAAGTGCATGAAAAATTTTATTTTTTTATTTTTGTGAAATAATATTGATGTTTACAAAAATATTCTAAAAAATTGGTGATAAATATTTGAAGCGTAAATTTCGTACCGGTAATGAGAAAATTCTTTCATAATCATGAAAAAAAATTGTATCCTTGTACATTTCATAAAGCGCAGTGTGTTAAACATTTTCAACCCAACTATTCGTGCATTTACAAATCACCAAATACTTATATTTAAGCTCAAATTTAGGAGCATAGGCGGCTCTAGGGCCGGGTAGTCCGGGCATCTGCCCAGCGCCAGAGCGCCGGCCCTTTTATTACCAACGCATCTATAATGTAATATGTTCATCATTAAATTGTATACCCCTATTCATTATAAAACGTAAACGTAATTTATTCGAATTTCAATAACGCTAAAATGATATTTATTGTTCTTATTATTCATTTGTTATACTTTTATCAAATTAAGATTATTGTTATTAACAACGGATCAGAAGAAGACAAAACTATTCTTTTACTCCCTCCCTCCCGTCAAATAGTCTTTGTATCTGCAAGGTCTGTCTCTCCGTTCCTTCCCTATCTCATCAGCTATTCATAGGGAAGGCGCACTGACTACGCGTGCATAGCTTCCTAGTCAGACGAAGACTGTTGTAGTCAGTCTTCATAGGACAGTGTGTCAGTTTCAGTGGAAATGTAAAATCATCTTTTGCGCGTTATGCATTTCGAATATCGTTTCCTTCGTGCTGTTTTTGTTTGTTGTAACTACTTTAAAGGGTTTATTAATAACATCATGGCTGGTTATAAGTTGTCTTTAATTAGACAGTTTATTAATCAAAGCGGATTTTATTTGTTTGAGAATAAGTTACTATGACCTATCATGTCGTGACTTTGGAAGAAAATGTAATTCTGGTAGTTCGAAAAAGAGTGAGAACAGAAAGAACTTGGAAAAAAAAAAGCTAAGTGGTTCTTTAACAAAATATATAAAGTCTTATAAAATTACTGGAGATGGGGAACAGACGCACAAGATTTATCTAAAAACTCCATGACACAAGTTCGACTATCTAACCTTTAGTCCTCCTCTTCATAGAAAACGAGTTGGCAACCATTCTAGATTTCAGTAATTTGCTAGATTTCAGCCGGAACAAAAAGTCGTAGAGTTACATTTTAATGAAGTGCCATAAAAGTAAAAATTCACAAAAGGCCGTGTTGTGCGATGAGTAGATGATGTAATCTCTTGTCTTGAAATGTCGCAGTTGGATATCTCCCATAGCGATTTCAGTTTATTATAACTAAGAAAAAAAGGTCACTCATGTAATGTTTATAATGTTTCTATTTTACTAGCAGGTTATATAAGTCTATAGCTTATACTGTTATACAATATTTATTTTCAGTGACATGTGATTTTGTAAATTAGAGTTTGTGTAAAAAATATGTTCTTATTAGTTTTCTTTTATTTTTACTTTCCTTGCTTGTCTAGTTTTCTATGAATAATGTAGACATTAATGGGGAAAAGGAGGAATTAAACCATTATTAGCATGTAATTTAAAGTGCTGACCAATACCTTTCGATGTCTATTGAGTTTTCATAATTTTGTATTAGAAAAATTTTCAAAGATTTTATTTCCTTATATAATGACGTGATTTCACCGGAATTTGATCGTTAATATTTATAAAATTACGAGCAACCTAGTATAATTCATCACGGAATAATATCAATATTTCTTAAGTTACATTACAAGACGAAATTTATGTTACAGAAATTTATGTTACAGATTGGCTTAAAAACGTTGCTTTAAAGAGTTTATTTTTCAAATTCTTCCGAAGAGGACCCCCAAACCATCTTTTCTCTGAGGGTTGTCTCATACTCCTCCAAGCATATATAAACCATACCCCAGGTAAGACTACTCTCCAAAGTATTAGGGCCCCGCAAAAACAAATGGCCTAAGGCCTCGCAAATTCCAGGGCCGCTACTACTTAGGAGACAAAGTACAAAATAGTACGGTTCTTCAATCCGTTTACAGTTGACGTCATTATTATATGCAGTATGCATACTGCATATTATATGCCGTGTGTAGCTATTAAATAATTTTAATAGGAGTACCAGACTCAAAGTCTTAAAAATCAAAACTACTTTAAAAAACTGGCACTCGAGTTGTACGATACTATAAATTGAAAATTACATTAATACACAAATTATTGTTACATTAACACACAAATGGTTTACACGTGTGCAACCTTAATCATAGGAAGACATCAACGCAACAGTCAAGGTTGGTTGTAATTTTATGGCGCAAGTACAGCAAGAATCCTTCTTCGCCAACGCAGTAGTCAAATAAGCACCAAATAGGCATCAACACATTTTGGTCATCTCAGGCAATGACGGTTGAGATATATTGCTTTCCTACCATCTAAATTACTAAGCAGAGAAACGATAATTTTGTCTGACATACACTTGTACCCTTCTATCAGAACTTTGTTTAACCGAAGTGTCCTACTCTCCTTTTTATATTATTAATTTTTAAATGCACACGTGTTCAATATTTTTGGCAAAAACACTCATATTTGTTTTTTAATGTATCCCGATCTTAAAGAAACCAACAAAAATGCTACCCAAGAATGTAAAAACAGATGGCGCAAGAGAAAATTTGAGTGGTGTTAATCTGTCTTCACCCCCTATGCCAGCTTACACCACTCTTGACCCTCTAGTGCAAAAATGAAAACTTCGGATGGAGATTAATTTTAATGGGGTATTTTCACAGACTTGTCCCATCTGCATAATTCATGTCTAGCTCCATTGTGTACCGACTGATATGTCGCAGCTTATACATAAATTTGAAATCCCCAAGCATCATTTTTTAAATTCTTCTCTCCAGACCGAGTTACCCCTCTCAGTAGTTAGGTGATTTAATAGATGGTAATGAAAAGGTTAAACTCAGGGCCCCGGTGGTCGGGAAGGGAAAAAGTGAATGAATCACCACACAAGGGTGGAACGCCAGACGTCATAAGCATAGCCTGGTTTTGGATAAATATGGTTCCCTTGCACTTTTAGGCGGAAAATTGAATTTCCGGTTTATCCGAAAATTTTCTTATCTGAACTGGGCTTCCGCTCCCTTCATTTCGGTTAATCGAGGTTCCACTGTAGTCATGAAAAAGTTATAGAACATTAGATCCAGACTTCTTGGTAACCAACATGTAAGAGACATGTTTAGACGAGAACTTTGATTTAGGAAAAATTACACAGTCGCTTAAAAACAGTTCCTTCAGAATGCATATGCGTTTTTATACAGAAATTTCAGAGTTAATTTTCGAAAGCACAATATCACAACAGTGTTTTATGGAATGTGAAATCTATCAATTACTTTTGTAACCACCCTGTATATTATTTTAGTTATGAGTGCATAAATACACAGTGTGGGATTTAGGAGCTTGCCACCTTTAGGTACAGGTTGTATAGCCGCTGCCTCCCTTCTCCCCACTTACAAAATAAGGAACACTTTTGAGAAACCAAACCAAAGCATATAACCATCCACGAAGGCAGTTTTCCACAGTTGTTCAATCAATTTTCATCAATCGAAATTGATATGATTCAACACGAAATTATTACTACCTATCTATAACAATAAAATCAAGATGATTTAACTTGTATACCTCCATTAATATAAAACACAAACATACGAAGAAATACAGAAGATTTAATTCGCAATTATTAAACTTGCATCCTTCATTAAACGTGTAAAATTTGTCCATGAAAATCTTTGTTTGGAAGCACTAGTACGGACTCGAACAAGTGTCTACCCTGGATATGTACTTGGTGCGCCTAATTAGAAATTCACCATTGCACACAAATATATCAACACCAGCATATACCAGAGTAACTTGTTTTAATAAAGAAAACTTAAAAGAGTCAATACGTCGTTTATTGGCTCTCTAAATCACTATGTTTAGGATCATGCATATTTTAAAAACGAATAAATATTTTACATGTTGTATAAAAAAACACAGGGTATATTCTCTTATCTCTATTTTATATCCTGATTGCAATCCTTTTCCAAATTTAACGTACGGTATAAGAAAAGTTAAACACGTAAATTTATGACTAAATTCATATTTCCATTATATGTATTTTCGGTGTTTTATTTATTTTAATATCAATGTATATTTCTCAATTTCTGATCCCTAAATACTTTTTAATGTCAAAATTATGATAAAATTACTGATAGCTCCACTGGCAAGAAAATTATAAAAGTATTTTTTAAATAAATCGTATATGGAAATCGCAACTATTTTCTGAAAAAGTACGGAGAGGTTGATATTAATATGCATGTCTAAATTTCTTCGCAATAAAATTGTATCTCAGAACAAATAATATCAAATTGTCAGACACACACAAACAAACATTCTCCCTTATCTCTCCCTAGATGTGTTCACAACAGTAGTATGCAACTTCAAATTTGCATCGAAATCTTAATTGCTTAAAACCTAAAAAATTTTAATTACTCGGTAACATAGCTTTTTTTCTGCTTAGATTATCTCTTCAGTAGTATCTTCAGTAGTATCTTCAGTTATTCTCTTCAGTAGTATGTAAACGAAAGTCTAGCTCCTTCCA
>QLNU02014176.1:42346835-42367777 GCA_006491805.2 Dysdera silvatica | reverse complement strand
GGGGGCAGAGGGGGCTCGAGCCCCACCCTAGCCATTTAAAAATTTGATTTGCCCGAACCTGCTACGCATTTACTTTCAAAAGTTTTACAGTCACATTTTAAAATAAGGTACTTTTTAGCTCATTACTAATTGTCAAGCAGTATCAATTATTTTTGTAGCGTTTTGGTATCTTGTACATTCACTCAAATTCTCGATAGCTTTGAGAAGGAGGTAATAATTTTTCAACTTCCCCAAGACCCAGGATCTGCACTTCGCTAATTTTTCTCAACCCCCCCCCTGGAAGAACTCGTATGGGCGCCTATGTCACCTAGCATTCATCTCTACCCCAAGTTTGAATCATAACAGTTCCAATAAAAGCGCTTACTGATTAAATAGTTCGGAGGTTGGTTCTCTCTGAATCCTTGGAAAACTGTAGGTCCCATCACAGCGCAACCTTTGCTGTCCTTACACAAATAACTTATATGGAACACAAATAATTGAATAAAAGGAAATAGATATTGTAGCTATTGTATAATTAATGTCATAATGTATAGTTAATGTAATAATTAATGTTTAGTTAATATAATGATCAATATACAGTTAATGCAATGTTTAATGTATAGTTAATGTAATAATTAATGTACAGTTAAGGTAATTACTTTGTAGGATATATTTCCTTTATCATTATTATATTAACCAATATATACAACAACCTTAAATGCAAATTATGAATTAAATATCGAAGATACCGACTTCATTTTCAACATGGGTTAATAAATATATTAATGATTAATTTGTGTTAAAAACAAAATAAAAATCTGTTTTTTTTTAAGTAAAAAATTTATACACCTTTTTTACTTTATGCGGAAAACATGTATGTCCTTTGCGCACATGCTATTGAAGTTACTTACGATTGCAACATAATACTGGCACCATTCTACAGAGAAAGACTTGTACTTTAATATGAACCTCAAACAAGTATGTCGTAAAGTAAAATATTTTTTATTAATTTTAAAACCAACGAATGGAAAAAAAGAGAATGTTTTCAAGATATGTACAGGGGAGACCTGGGTACAGTAGGTCACGGGGCACAGTATGATAATTGATTTATTTACTAGGGTAAAAGTATTTAAGAAGGGGGGGAAAAATATTCCACGCTTCGCCAACTTGTGTGGCTACACTGTGCAAATATTTCACAGCCATCGCTTATTTTGGAAGGAGGCAATAGCCGTTTTTGTTCTCATCTGACCTGTTGGGGATATTAGGTAAGTTTTGTTTTTCTGTATTTGTGCACTAAATTGTAATCCAATAACCAATATTTTTGCATTAATCCATAGATTAAAGCTTCTTTATTGCATATGTGTGTGATGGTTTTTCATTTTATTCGTTAGTGGTAAGTAAATTGGAACTTTGGGTATGTGTGTGTCACCTGGGGCACAGTGGAACACCCTTGATGGGGTATACTGGGACACTGTTATCCAACATAAAAATATCTCAGATTCTCAAATTTGCAACAATTATTAGAATTTATTCTTTTGAAGTAATTATTACCTAAGAATACACAACATAAAGTTAGTTCGAAAAGGTTAAACATGTAACAACACCTTGAGTTAACCGAAAATTCTTAGAACTGCATCTAGGCTATATACCTAGCCTGTGGGGCAAAAAAATTACACTAGCTGCTTTTGCTCAAACGATGTTTAAAACTTATTCAAGGAGCTATCTCTGTCATACAAATTCTATTAAGCTTGGCATAGAAGAAACACTAGCACATTTTGTAATTAGGATTTTCATGTTATTTGTTAGGCCTAACAATTTTGTTTACATTATGTGTGCAAGGAATGGTGCAAAAGTGAGAGAACAAGTGAAATTGGATTAGAAAAAGATGGTGTGATGTGGGAAGCTGTAAAAGCAGTACTTAAGGAAAGGAAACCATTTAGAAAAACAGCAAGAACTTTTGTTGTTTAAAGTAGTGTACAATGACCTTAATTTAGTCATCCAAACATTTTTAGTTGTCATAATTTGTAAACTATTTTCCGTTATTCAACTGTTCACCACAACCCATACACATTATGATAATGGGAGTAATGTGTCATCATACAAATATCTGTGTTTACTTTTGTGTCCCATTGTACCCCATTCAATGTCCCAGTTTACCCCAGTCTGGAGTACAGTGGGATAAATTACATATCTTAAGAAATATAATATTTTTACAAAGAAACTTGATGAAAAAATAGGAAAAAATTAACAATGGAAATTAAAAAGTAGTCCTATTGTATATTTGAATTTCTAATATTAAAAATGTAACAAATATTGACAACTAAGTAAAAATTGTCTCCACTGTACCCCAGTCTCCCCTATAGACAAAACTAATTAAATTTTTATTCGATTAACACAATTCTATGTCATTTTATGCTAAGTAGTAGTTCGAATGCTCCTACCAAATTTTATCAGAATATGTTAGATGGTTTCAAACTTATCATACGCGAAACATGGAAATTTAAAGTTTTGAGAAAAAACGCTTTGAAAATTGCGGAACATAAAATTTAGGGAAATATTGCATACACTCTAATTTCCCTACCATTAGAATGTTTGGAGTACCTCGCGTTCTATTTCACGGAAACTAATAATTTTTGTATTAATATGTCCAGGAAGAACTGAGCTTTCAAATAAAATAATACTAAAAAAAAATTGTTTTTGGAAAACTTGAGATCCCTAAGTCCACTTAATAAGGTTATAACAGAACCTATTCTAATACATACAAATAGGAACAAATTAACGCAGCTTAATTTTAAAAATATTGACGGTTGTTCCAACTACACGTGGCAATTTTCATTAGAATGATACAACTGAAGTAATACAATCATTAGTTGTATCGTTTTGACGAAAATAGCCACATGCTATTGAAACAGCTGTCAATATTTTAAAATTAAACTGCAACAATTTGTGTTTCATTTTTATTAATTAATTTCGCGATGTATATCCCTATTGGGAAGAACCCTTTCTATTATGGTTCAGTGTGCCAATTCCGAACCCCACGTTCATTCCAATGTGCATGATGTAATTTTGTAACGTATTTTTATATACGTGTGAAAAAGGTTCAGAATCCGAATGCAAAAAATGTTTTGGGCTATCAAGAGTATTTGCGAAATCCGAAGGTGTGGAAACGTTATTTTCGCCAACGTACATAAAATATTCTTCTTATCTGCAACATAAAAAAGCGCCGTGGTTTTGCATTAATTTTGCTTTGAATCAACAAAACAGTTTTCGACATTCTTTTGGCGTGACAGTTTTATCTTCAAGCAATAAGTTCTTTGTTCATGATTTCACTTTCGCACGTGATTTAAATATACTTCAGAAACACATCCTGTAGATTCAAATGTTTGTTTTAATCAAAAGAGTTCGTGAAAATTTTTCAAAAAATATTTCAAAGAACATGCCCGGTGGTTGTATGAGTTGACAAGTTTGAAAATTATGTTAACCATTGCGAAGGGTAGTAACATCCTATAATGCCGATGTATAGGAATAGGGGTTTTATAAAGACGGTTATATGCTGTCGAAGCAATTATAAGCAGCTCATTAATTTTTTTTAGAACTTTACTTTTTTTTAGAACTTTTTTTTAGAACTCATTAATTTTTTTTAGAGCTTTTGCACAGAGATTCACATTATTAATTATGTTAATTCATTCTAGATTACAATACAGTTTTTAATAATAAATTTCACTTATTTTTCATAGTTGGTGTACAAAAGTCTTACATAAGTTTACGAATATTATACAAAATTACAATACAATATACCTAACAACATATATCAGTGACAATCTATCATCTATTTCATAATCTACACATTATTGATATGTACTTTTATCATTAATTTAAACTCAGAAAGAACAAAAATAAAGTACTGTTACATGTGTAAGCCAGTGTGAGAGATTTTCAAAAATATCAGGAGGTTCAACTGTACTCGCGGCAAAGCTTACTTGGTACACTAAAAGCTACGGCGACCTATTCACGCCTGCGCAGTAAGTATTCGTTTACAAATAGTCGAAAATTGAGAACTCTCAACATTATTAGGCTGTTTATTGCATAATTTTGAATGCCAAAAAGCGCGGTTGTCAAAATTCTAGGCGCCAAATTTCACGTCAAGCCAACGAAGTCCCTGAGTGGTCAGTTATTTCAATGATGTCGCCGCTCGTTATAATAAGTTATTTTCCTAAATTTAATAAACAACACATTTAAATTACACAAATATGATTATGTTTTATGTATTTGCACACTATTTTAATGTTTTATGTACGAAATGTATCTTTTGTTAACGGAAGGGCGAACTATACCGCACTGGCGGAATCATACTGCTCTGCGCCTTGTCAGTGTACCAGGTTAGCTTTGCCGCAAGTATAGCCATGAATATTATTATAAATGTTAAACACTAGTTGAGTCTTAAGTCATATGTCTTTGAAAACTTCTACAAAACTTTTTATAAGACCTTTATTAAAAGGTATTCTTACATATCAGAATAGTTTCGTAAGACTTTTCAGGTGCTAGTGAATTCTTTTTGCATTATTAAATCGGATTTTAATCCCGTAAGTCATCGCATATGAACATCATCACTATACTTTTTTATAACACCGCAGGAAATGTGCCAGCAGGCGAAGTCTTAAATAAACCTGGACCTATAAATCCACATTCCCCATCGCTTTCTGGAATTGATCTCTTTTGAGAAATACAAAACGACCTCGCAGACGCAAACCATCGTAAAATGTGATTGACTGTTTTTCTTCGTTTGTTAAGGCGAACTGGATAGTAGGGAAGCTTTTTCCGAAAGGCTATTTTTGCCTGTATCTTTTACAACCAAAGCCAACTTTATAGGCAGAGAAGCAATGGCTAACGGAAATGTCGTTTACAACATTTTGCGAAAAGACTTTTCTTATCCCAACAGGTTGAACGTACTTCTGATAAGAAAATCCCCTAACCTATTCTCCTACTCTTTTTTTTTTTCCATCACGATTCCCTTTCTATAAAAATATCTCGGAATAAATGAATAATAGAAAAAAAAGTCGACCTTTATTGAGGATATAATAAGAAGAATGTAGGATTTATAGTGATATCCGATTTGATTTTCTGTCAATGTGGGTTTAGACCTTTTCGCATTTGTGTTAATGTGGCATATTTCTGTATCTTTGTAAAGAACCATTTACTGATGTCAATAACCCTTTCTCAGTACCCTAAGGACCATAATAAACATAATGATCATGATCAGTATTCTAAGAATCATAATTAACGCAATGATCACGATTAGTATCCTAACGATTACAATGAGCATAATAATTGTAATTATAGAGCCAAAAAGTAAGATTTCTATTGTTTTGATATATTTAGATTAGCGTTTCACAACCGGTGTTTAGCGAGAAATAGTAAAAAATAAGTTTTCCGTAATGTCCATAAACTTTCTGTATCATATACTGTTTTGCTAAAGCGAAGCACCTATAAAAAATAATCCAAATATCTAGAAATTTCGCATGCAAATGCTTTTAGATCAATTGTGCTAAAATAGTACAAATCATGCAATTGGTTAAATTTTCAAAGCCAATGAGTGTTAACTTCGATCATAGCGTGCATTTCTACTGCGCAACTGGCATCGTATAAAAGAGGTAAAAATTGCAGATGGTTTATTTTTTCTCGTTGTCGGCGTTGCAGTTCCCTGGAGACGCAACCAATAATGCCGTTACGACGTTGTCGAAGACCTTATAGCCAATTGGATGACTTCGAACGTGGTCGAATAGTCTGGATGTGTGAAACTGGCTGGTCCTACTGAGCAATAGGCTGCCACCTGCACCGTACGGACACTGCTGTTCAAGGGTGTTGGCAGCAATGGTTTCTGCGAGGAACTCATCGGTGGAGTGGAGTCTCTGGAAAGCTAAGGCGCACGAATGCGGGGCAAGCTCATTTAGTTGTGCGACAGGCCCGAGCTGAACAAAAGGCATCATTGTCCGCCATCCAACGTGCTACGGTCTCTTCCATACCACTCGTGGCACCTTCCACCATTTCACGACGCTCAACTAAAGTGGGTTATGCTCACAGCAGCCCTTAAGAAGTCTGCCTTTAACCTCACACCTTCAATAGTCGTCTGGAGTGGTGTCGTAGCCGATCATCATGGCTGCCAGCAGATTGGCATCGCATAGTGTTCAGAGATGAATCCTACTTCAGTCTTGGAGCAGATGACCATCGGATCCGTGTGCGAAGGTGTCAAGGGCCATCGGTCCCAGCCACCCTTTGTTTATAGAGGCACATAGCCATTACTCCTGGTGTGATGGTGTGGGGCACCATCTCATACGATAGCAGCTTGTCGTCTTGCGTACAACTTTAACAGCTCAACGATATGTTGATGACATCCTGCGGCCGTTTGCGTTACCCTTCATGACGAAACAGCCTAGGGCCATGTTCCAACCAGGTAATGTCTGGCATCCATACGGCTCGCATATCTGTGAGCAGCCTCTGTACTGTTGATACTCTTCCTTGGCCAGAAAGGTCACCAGACTTTTCGCCAATCGAACATGTAAGGGACATGGCAGGCCGTAAGATTCAGCTACCGAAAAACGTCGCAGATTTTCAGCAAAAAGTGAGGAATGCCTGGCAGAATGTGTCGCAAGATAACAATAAGAACTTTTATTACACCTTACATAGACGTCTAGAAGCAATCATCGCCACCAGGGGTGGGAGGTTTCACCAACTATTAACTTGAAAATTCAACCTGCAATTCCTAGCAATTGATGATTCCAACGAACTTAAAGTTTGATCATTTCCTTACCTATGTATGTATAGGATGTACATTTAATTTCAATAAAAACAGATAATTTCTTCGTAGGGCTTTTTTTTTTGCAAGCGTATAAAAAGGTCTACGACCCCACAAACCTTAATCCGATCCTGCTAGTAGGAGACATGTGAATAGTCCATACCTACAACAAATTATGCTAAATAAAAGAAACTTTTTACTTCTGCTTTACAGATGATTTTTCAGCTGATAAATTGGAATAACAAGGGAATAAAAATAAATGGTGAATATTTAAATCATCTGCGGTTTGCTGATGACATTGTTATTTTTTCAACGGACCCATTAGAACTCCAAGACATGGTACAAGAGCTCTCAACTAGAAGTGAAGAAGTTGGACTCAAGATGAACCTACAAAAAACTAAGATCATGTTCAATAATTTTGTAGAGGAAACAAAAATACAAGTTGACAACACTGAGCTAGAAATTGCTGATTCATATATTTACCTTGGCCAGCTGATTTCAATGGATGGCAACATTATGAAAGAACTCAACAGACGTATTAAACTTGGCTGGAGTGCATTTGGAAGAAACAGTTTTATCCTGAAGGGGAAATTGCCTTTATGTCTAAAAAGAAAAGTCTTCAACCAGTGTGTATTGCCAGTCCTCTCTTATGGATCAGAGACATGGAGTCTAACAGTTGGAGCAATACGAAAGTTACAGACAACGCAAAGGAGCATGGAGAGGTGCATGCTTGGAATAACTAGGAGAGATCGAAAAAGAAACACTTGGGTGAGAGAGCAAACTAGAGTAGAGGACATCATTGTTAAAGTAAAAGGACTGAAATGGCGATGGGCTGGGCATATTGCAAGAAGAACTGATCAACGATGGACAACAGAAATTCTGAACTGGATTCCAAGAGACCACCGAAGACCTAGAAAACGTCCTCAAACTAGATGGGTGGATGAAATAAGAAAAGAGGTTGGGGTGACGTGGAAACGAATGGCCCAGGATAGACTTGTGTGGAAAGCATTTGGAGAGACCTTCATCCAGCAGTGGATAGATAATGGTTGAATATGATGATGATGATATATATATAATATTATACATTATATATATACATATATTATACACACATACATATATATATATATATATATATATATATATATATATATATATATATATGAGAAACATTGTATAGCAATAATAAAAAATTTGAAAAATATGCATGCATTTGTGTAAAATGTAATCCCTAGCCATCAGAAGTATATAATATATATATATAATAGAACTTTCACATAAATAAAATATTAAACAAAATTTGAACAGGAGAAATTTTCTAAATAAAAATCTTATTTACATCATTTTCGTTATTGGATAATTTCAAGTATCGTTGCATACATAATTGTATTTTGAAAGATTTTCATAATTATACATAATATACAATCTGTTTTTATTTCTTTTTCATTCTAAACATGTAATAAAAGGACATTTTATAGTTGCGAAATCTTATATATATATTTCTCGGGAAATAAATTAACATGTCATTCTTTCTATAGCACAGGGAGAATTTCTTTTCATGTATCCTCAGATAATTTTAAAATATGAAAGCGATATATTTCTTTCAACTCATGAATACTTTTATCCATATCAACATGTTTGCTCGCCAAATCGAAATAAAAGTGCATGCTATTTGCAAATACGTCTCCATCACCAGTTAAGCATATTTGGTGCGAGCTTGCATTAAATATTCAAAAAATTTTCATCAATGAACCAGTGGAATTTTAAAGAAATAAGATTTAGGCTCCTGTATTCCTCGAGAGAATAGTTTAGATACGTTTTCTGGAACGAGAATTTGTTTGAAATTGAACCTAGAATGTTGAGGGGGGGGCTCCTTTTTGTTGTGAAGCTGAGAGCAAAGGCAATCATCAAAGAATCTAAAATTTGATTGAAATTGTTTAAAAGCGAGCGAGAAATTTGAAAATATTGTATATCTTTTCAAATCAAATTGAAATTACCATGGAAATACTTTATGACTGCGAAAACATATTTCGATTTTGAATTATGTATTATGCTTTTGTAACATATACACTTACATTGTCTAGAATATGCAAATTTTATTGTTAAGAGAGCTACTGGCATAGTAACCCTGACCTCATATAAACATGGTAAAATGGCGAAGGGAAAGAAGGTAGTTGCTAGCAGCACTGACGTACGCAAGGGGGAGTTTATGGGGTTTCAACACCCCATTACAAAGAAATATTTTGTATTTAACACAGGAATATATGAGCTGCAGCTCTTTAATCACCAATTGAGCTTATAACTCCCCCTTATGAGCTTTCTGCATACGCCTATGGCTGGCAGAGAATTAAACCATGTGCTGAAACCAAATTGTACTTTACGTTATTGAAACCATATTATACTAAAATTTTTTTATATACATTCAAGTCTCGCTAATACGGATTTGATGGTACCGGACCCCGTCCGGAACACCAAAAATCCGGATTAAACGAAAAAAATATCTGTACAATACGTTTTAGATAGGTTAAAAAAATATTAAAATCTGTGTTTTTAATATAAAAATGACGTTTTTAGTCTCAATACGATAACGTAAGTTTACGTTTTTTAACCTACGAATTGGTTTAGAATAAACAACAAAGCATCTTCTTGATTGAAATTCAAAGATAGTTGATTGTGCTGTACTAAAGAATACATACAGTAGGTTTTAAAATTGAAAAAAAAATGATGCACACTTTTTAACGATTTTTTATGTCCGTCCGGATTAAGCGAGGTCCGGATTAGCGAGATAATATAATAAATGCGTATAAAACACACTATCTTCAGCATGTCGTTGTATCAAATAAATAAAATTATTAAAACTAGTAATACTCGTATGTTTTGTATACCTCTTAATTAATCAGGTTTAATTAAATTCATAATGATTAAAACGTATGATGTTATACGTTCCTTATGCACCCATTTTCCAGTTAAAATAAATCAAGAACCGTATTTCAGCCTTTTAAAGGTAGCGCAGTTTTAGCAATTTAACTTTAAATTAAAAACTTATTAACTAGAACGAAATTATTAATGATTGGATTTAATTAAATTAAATGTGGGTGGGGTTAATTAATGAATGAAGAAATCATCGTAACAGATCTATAGAAAAGAGGATAATTCTTAAAGTATCCCAACTGTGTAGATTATAAGGATTATACAAAAAAAATTAAATCGCCTAGAGTTGCGTAAGTAATATTTAAATTCAATAAAGATCAAAAGAGTAAAATGTCTTATTAAACAAAGCCGCATGTAAGAAATTGAGAAAATGAGTGTACTTGTATATTATGAATCAAATTTCTGGTGAATTACATCCAAACTGCGTTGTGAACGCACTTAGCCTGAGAAATATGAAATACTCTCTCTCTCCTGAATTCCCGGCAAACTAAATAATATGTTAGAGAAATAGGAACCTATCCTTTCTGGATAACGTGGACGCTTTTAACATTAGCATTCACCGTTAGTGTTCATCTTAACGAGGTTAAACTGCATAATCTGTTTGGCAAAATTCCACTGATAATAGCTGCGTTACATGTTATCAGCAGACGCTCTTCAAGGTGAGTTTTTGAATTAAAATTTTGTAGTCGCGTGACCTTTAAATCTATTGACAAGCCTCCATAATATTAAAGATAAAATTGTTTCTTTTCATTAAGTTTCAATATGCGTTTAAATGCTGTAGCCTTTTCTCTTCCAAGCACCTTTATGAAGAAAGCTTAGAGCATGCAAAACATCATAAATGTAAAAACATAATTACAAATCAAATCAATCTTGATTCAGATAGATTCAAAATTTTTTTACACGTGATAATGATTTACAATTTATAATTATAAGGAAATTTAATATAATTATATATATATAATTGTAATGTATAATATTTATAATTGTAAAGAAATTTAATAATGATTTACAATTTACGATTTGGGTTAATCTGTCTAGGCAGCAAAGGGTAAAGGCTTTGAGGTCAGACAGAGGCCCTTCTGCTCAGAATTGGACAAAATAAGTGGAAGAAGAAATTAAATAAATGCAATAAGATAAAAGAGCTGGTTGATTAATAAAGCTATGGAAGGTATAAATTGAAAGAAAATGCAGTGCTATCATAATTTCTATCGAATGGATTTCTGCGAGATACTATAGATTATATATAATACCATAAATATGATACCTTGAACATAAGGGTATTACAAAAAAAATTTTGTACTTAAGGAAAAGCTGTAAAAAACGGCGCCAATTCCTTCCATAAAAAGAATTAATTTTTAACATTCACATTTTTAAATTAATTATTTTACTCTCTAATTCTAACATATCGACTGCCGCCTAAAAAATAACCAATTCCCACGTTCCAAGCCCATTTGGCGCAATTTTAATCTTAAGTAACTGTCTCGTTTGCAACGTACAAGGTGCAGCCCTGTCATTGATTTCGAAACCAACGTTTCACCACTAGATGGAGGTCCGGATTTCGATAGCGAAATTGGAAATATCGTACTTTTTTCGCCCTCTGCAAAAACAGTTCTCCTGTGGGAAATAAAAAAGCATTCGCCATAAAAAGAAACGCAAAATGCACGTTAATTTCGAAACGCTTGAAGAACATTAAAAATAAGGCAACAATACGTTTAATACGTAACAGTGTGATGATGATTATCCGTTAATCTGGAATTTTTCAGCCCGCCGGGCCCGAGGTTCGATATAGGACGCTGTCTTTGTTTCTTTTCGAGGCTTACGGCACAAGGAGATTCAAGGGCCATTTTGCGTCGGGACCTAGTTTTCGGAGGAATTTGAAACTATCAATGCCTAGGGAACCAACCCCGGACTACAGTCAAGGGAGGACATAAGGGGTTGTCACAATGGCCATGACCCCCAAAAATATATTTTTTCACTGTAAAAAATTCCAACTTTCATGAAAAATGAAGGGTGTTATTCCAAGACCATGGCAAATTCTGTCCTTAACCCCCCAAAATGAATGTGTCCCCCACTGGCTACAACGAGTAGTAAAGGCTTTTATGGCACCGTTTGGAGTGGGACTAGGGATAACATGGCGAGCTAGGCAAACGATCTACCACTGGAGGACATTTGTGTTTCCTTTGTGAAACGTAGTCTTGCCCCGCTTCCAAAGAAAAAACTATATATATAATGTAAAACTCCCTTAACGACCACCTATACTCAGCGACCACCTCCATTAACAACCATTTTTTCTGGAAACAGATTTTCTCCCTCCCCATAGACCCAATGCTAAATTTACCTCCATTCAGAGATCAGCTCTCTAAGCGACCGCCTTTTCACTGAAACGACGGTGGTCGCCGTAGGGAAGTTTTACTGTATGTAATCCAAAAACACTTGAAGATCACTAAAATAAGAAAACACATTGTTTAACATGTGGTAATTTGGTGATCATTAACGATAAAACTAGTTTTTCGTCACTGTATATGCCCCGAGTTCGTCAGACCGGAAACTTTATTTTCTCCCCCTTAAAAAATGTTGTGCTTCCCGACAAATGGAGTAACACACTGCAAACATGGAATGAAACGTTAAATGAAAGCTCGTTGGAAGTTCAATAATTTTGCGTCTGACATTTCGTCACTGCATAAGGTCGCGAGTTTGATGGTGGATTTGGAAAAATAGTCCTTTTTTTTGTTTCTTTACAGAAATTGTTTTGCGTGCAAAATAAAACCAGTCCCCCATAAAATGAAAACAAAATACAACTAACTTGAAAAATACGTAAGAGTCTCTAAAATAAAGGAAAAGGATGTAGTTTAATGGTCATTAACGAAAAACTTGTTAACGGTCAAGTGCTTTTAGGAAACTTAGAAATGTTCTAGTTCACAAAGAATGCACCTTGAAACAATTGTATGCCAATGAAGAATGTGCCAATTGACCTGATAGGAATGTGAATTTTTGTGAGAGTTGAAATGTGCATAATTAAAACTTGAGTTCGCACGATCAGATTCTAGAATTGACAGGGTTTTGAGAGTAAGGAGAATGGTGCTACTCGCCTGTTCTTTTACAGAAGTGGATAGATAGGTAGTTTATAACTGAGTCACTTAAATACTAAGAGAACTGATCACACCTAACCATCTAATACGTTAAATAGGAATTGTCATACCACATAGTGATGCTCTTCCTTGTATACGTGCTGGATACATGTTGATGTTTCGAAACGGGGATTTTCGTTAGAAATAACGAACGATAATGTAAGTGTTTTTTCGGAAAATTCTCATCATAGAAGATGATGTGGACAGAGGAGGACTGGGTCCTCTCAAAGTAAACATACCTTGAATTTTCGGAAGGCGCGGGTCCTTGTCCCTCCGAAGGCACGTGTTCTATTGCCCATAAGGGGCGCAATGGCCCGGGGGCCGGTGCCCCAGTCCTCCCCTGGATATGAATGTACTGGATAATTAAATACTCGCAAGGAAAGAATGACATTATAAAGGAACTTCGAGACGTCACTGAAATTTTAAAAACATAACGAAAAACGTTATTTGGCGACCTTTCCCGAAGTATTAAGATTTTATTTCAGGTTCACAATGAATTTAAAGATGGATTATATTCAGCATATCATGCAATGCCGTTACCCCCTTATTCTATTACTCGGAACATAATTAAAAACTGATAGTTTGTTAATTTACACATTTTACTTGCATTAATATAAATAGAATGGAAGTGATTTACAGAAACATATTCATGAAGGAAGAAAATAGATTATGTGGAAATGAAACAAGATTTTTATAGGAAGATTTGTAGTGCTTTCAAATATGGGTTCAAAATTTTGGTAAGTTAAAGAAAGCATTGCGAGCTTATCGTTATGCAGATGAGAATTTAACCATTATATAATAGTTAACTCAGTTAATGACAAAACGGTAGTAAATGATGATCGCTGTTTAATCTCACGATTATGCATTAATTCAGCTTAATGATTCTGATTACTTCCGATAATGATTATTGAATGCACATTTATATAAAAAGGACACACTTGACTCATTATCTTATATATCATGAGTTTTAATTAAAACATCATCGGGTAACTTTCATGTAATTAGAAAATCATTATTTGGAAAAATTATCATGGACATTTTTAGACACCGTTTTTGCCAAATATTTTATATTTATTAATTCTGATTGTTTTATTTTATTCCAATCACCATGACAGGCATGTTTCGCATGCATGGAAGTTTATAAACAAATTATTTTTTTCTACGTCTCTTTCAACTGCCCTCTATTTACAGGTGAGTGTGGTCCCTTCTAATCCAGGCAAGTCGCCAGCGTAAGGCAAAATGGTTTCTTCTTTCATCCACCTTATCTGAAATGCTTTTTAACACATATCTTTCGATTCAATCTCTATTCGATGGATATATGCATCGTGTATGCATGTATACATAACAGGAGAAGTAAGCAATTGATATTGAAAATATATATTTATGAACATACCACAATGCCCCATGTAAACCAAAGTCAAAGTTCTTTGCTGGATGCAGGAAACCGATTTCAAGTGACAAAGACTAGAGTAAGTGGTACCATCACTGCCGCAGACAGGAGTAACTGCACTGGAGCAGACTTCTTCCTTGCAATGGCAAAAAGCTTTTTGCGTTTTACGTTCAATAAGACATTGAGCTCCGAAAGTGCAGAAAATTTTATCGCATGGTTCTGAAAAAAAAAAAGAAACAGAAAATATATTCGATAAGAAATGAATTACTTTTCTGCTTTTAGAAGACATTCAATATAATATTTCTCTAAAACTAGGCTTTTCAAAATGCGTACCACAGCAATAGAACATATTTTAAAATTAGATGAAGGTGCGTCTAAAATAATACATAGTGGTATGTTTAAAATATAACAACACACGCCAAACTAAATATTTGAACTTGATGGGTATAATTTAAATATACTTTCCTCTCTAATTAATTTATTACCACATATTTGAGTTTGTTCTACAAACCCACAATAAGATTCTATTGAGAATCTATTCTATTGAGAATTGAGTCTATAAAGACGAATATATATTTAACGTCAGGATTTTTTACATTTTTTTTATACTTTTGAATAAAACGTATATTTCACTTCTAAAAATTATTAACTACAATTTTATATATTTATTTATACAAATCGAACACTACGCAGATTAAATTAAACAACAATTTTTATCAACGTTTATTGGCGTAGTGATACCAGCGCCGATGTTATGGCGTGATTGTACGGTGAAACGTTCAAAAGAAAATAAATATTTCTGCGTTCGGTGGGACCTGAACCCACGGCCTTCCACTTACCGGGCGGAGGCTCTGCAAACTGAGCAACGATGGACGACATTTAACCTCTTACTGAAGTAGTTAAAGATCTGTTTATTGAAGCCGGTTATTTTCACAGAATGGGGTAGTAACGGGCTACTCTTTGAAGGGACTACTATTTAAACCAAATTGCGAAGAGACTGGTATTAAATTGATCGAAATGCCCGTTGCAGCATATGTGTATATATGAATCGAACACTATGAGTGTTCGATTTGTATAAAAAATGTGACTATTTGTTATTTAAAAAAAATCACCTCGTGGGGGTTCTATCTGTTTATTTTCTGTTTTTATACTGAAGGAGGAGCATGAAATTCTCGAAAATTCCTTGGGTTTAAGTAATAAAGTTCATAACGTAAGTTTAAGTTAAACCTTTGCACTCCACAGGCTCCGCTGGAGCGACATTCAGTATATGGCTTTGAATTCCTTTGGCTAAATAGCCTGGAGTGCAAAGGGTTAATATATAAGGCAAACATAATGATATAAACATAAATATGAAGTGAGTTTTAGAATTTCCAAATCTGTAGAAAACAACTTGCCGAGATGGAAAATAAAGATATTTTTGAAAGCATGGAACACTAAAAGAATTTATATCAGAAGTTAATATAATTAAAGATCATTACTATGTCATCTTAATAGTATATACCATACCGAATTCTATAAATTTGTTGTACTGATATGGAGCAGGATTTTCGATTTATCGTATCCAAAATAGTGTTAGTTTTGTGCTTCGTATTCATAGTGTAAGGAGAGCCATGGTCATACAGTCTTGGAGTTTACAATTTTCCAGAGAACTTTAATCTCTGCTGCTGAGGGAATCATAATCACACCCGGACTATACCGTGGGCATCAAAATGACAAGCGGTAAATACAGGGTGTTTCAGAATAACGTTTGGAAAATTTCAGGGTTGGAAAAGGACGTTAAATAAACAGTATTGGTGGAACTCGCACCGTGCGCAAAGCAACCAGTTTGTCTGTACAGCGAATTTATGTTTTACGTCCATCATCAAGTGGGTTTGTAGAAAACCCGATAAATTAACCGGCAGTAATGGTACACCAAGTGAACGCATTACTGAGCTATACGGAATGATGAAATTATATCTCAGAGTGCATTTGCAGATATAAACATTGAAGAAATACAGCAATTCCATCCAATTAAAAACAATACTTATTAATACTTTATTTGTTTAGGTTAATTTAATAATTCGGCAAAAGGTAATTAAATTGCAATGCAATGTTAAAAGAATGTTGTATGCTTTTTTGGTGGAGATACCAAGAATGACGCGTGTGTACTTGGATGGTAAACGGAAGACTTATTATTATTTTAGAATTAGAAACGCAGTTGCAAATACCGCTGCCAAACATAAGAAATGAAATTTAAATTATACAATATTTGAAAAATATGAAATAAAAGGAAACGATTTGGCATGGTGCCAATTTTGAAAATGGAATTTATCAAGTTTGCATTTCTTGGATTCCTCAGTGGCAACAACAACAGAAGCCTATAAAGCGAACATATAATGTTTCTATTTTGGGAGTTCTCATATTTATTATAGAATATTTCTTGTTGACACTGTTGTAGAGAAAAACTGTAAAAGATTTTTTTTTTCTCATATAATGATCTCGGTGAATTTTAGAGTCGTCATTGGCGAATACTTGACTCCCGTGATACTTGGGGAAATGGAACTGTGGGAGCAGGAAAGTTGATTCGCCTCTTCGGATTGTTTATGGTTTTACAGCTCAAGGACTACAATGGCTATGCTGTGCCGGATTCGCCTCTTCAGACGCCAGGTATAGACACGTTGAATATTTTTTGGGGCTGTGTCAAAAATATTATCTGTAGGATTAAGATCTTCCCTAATTGAAAATTCGCACAATGGAAGATTTGACCTCTGTTGTACCGAATATGTTTCAATCAACTTATGAAGTTGACAATTCTCTGTATATTAGCCTGTCATCGTGGTTGACACCGACAATAGCTAGAATTCATTTAAAAATTAAATAAAAAAATGAACGATTGAAACATTGAAAAACTGAATAAAATTGTTTGAAACAAGTGTGTCGAAAAAGAACGGTCATAGTTTTCCCTTATAATTATGTACATTAGAAATATCTATAAGAAATACTTTTTTAAAGGTATAATCTGTCTCCGAGTACAACGATAAATATCGTATAACCTTTGTCTTAGAAATTGTGGGGAGAATGAAACTTTCAAATAAATCGTGGTGTAAATCATATGTTTAGTAAGCGTTACCCTTCATAATATGTTGTTCAACGACATTTGGTGTGAACTAATGTGTTCAAAATTGTAATAAAAATTTATATAAGATATCTTAATATTTTTTTACCTGTGAAACAATGGAAACTTCGATACAGCATGTATACTCAGCAAATGAATGCTTTATAAAATAATGAATATAATATAATGAATATTTTCCGAGATGAAATTTTATTGCCTTTAAACTTTTTACCCGCACACTCTGTACGTATAGGAGTTGCAGATTTTGTATTATGTCATTGGTATGAATCTGTATCCTCTAAACCTTAAACTAAAACTCTCCTTAAATTTCGAAGCATGAAACAAATAGGTTTGAAAAGAAAATTTTAAAATTTAACTGAATAATTGGAATTAAAATTCGATAATTTTAAAGCTCTAAACGTTAACATGTTTAACGAGGTATGAAGTAAACTAAATCCGTAATATAGGAGAGAGAATTATGCATTTCAAATCATCCCTTCAGTTTTCATATTCTTCTTCATCTGATTTTCCTGAAAAGAATTCATTTCGCCATAAGATGTAATCGGTTAAATAGTCCCATTAAATGTACTTAAGAACCTGTATGTTATTCCAAAGATTTAGCAAGTGAAGAGAAATATCAATTCACATAAGACAAGTTTAAAATCTACTCGCAAAAATGTGAAAACCAGACGGCAAGCTAAAACTAATTTCAGACCACACGAGATTCTGTCCGGCATCTGTCTTGTAAAGTCGCACGTCAAATAAAAAGGATACAGAATTATTTTGTTGGAAGAGGAAACTTAAGAGCGTCTGGAGAAAGAAACATTTTCCGGTTAGCTACAATGGTCTGCTATTCTGGGAAAAATCTCATATTTAATTAGAACGTTGTGTCATTTGTACTGCACTAATTAACGAGCGAGATTATGAGTGCTTTAATTGTCGGAAAAATGCAGTTCTTCCCAAAAAGAATGGCTTGCTGCGTTCTTGACTTTGAAACTACTCCTTAAAAATTGCCAGTACCGACTTGTTTCTAAGACAGTATCCGGAATGTAACTAGAAGAAAGCGGTGCAACACACAAGACGTATATTTCTTGATTCGAGTTTAAAAGAATGATATTTTTCTCTTCTCTGTTATTGATTTTCCGATTGAATTTTAAATGCGGTGTTGCGCGTATGTGTAAACATTTATCTTTGCAAACAGATATAAAGGACATATATGTTATATATATTTAAAAATTTAGGTTTAGAGATATAATTTTTATAAAATGAACGCAAAAATATTTATGGTTTACTGTAGGTGTATTTTATCATAATAATTTTCATATCTCAATATGCATAACGGCTATAAATTTTATACATTGCAAAGCACAAAATTCGCCTTTGCACGTCGGGATATGCTTTGCTTTAGATTTACACTTGTATCTGTTAACGTAAATTTTTGATTGTTTCATATTTATTGTAATTTAATTTCCAGATATGGATAAAATGAAATCATTTTATTTATTTTGGAATATCAATCATATTTACTAATAATTTATTTTCTTAGACTCTTTACTTAAAATGTGTTGTTATTTACGTATTATAAATTTTGCATGGTTCTGTAAAGGAAATGTCGAATATTGAAGCAATGTTAAAAAAATTGAACATAGATATGTGCACACAGGTCAAATGTAAAAGTAGAAAAACATTTCCTGAAGTGCTGTCGCATGAGTACGAGTATCAGCTCTCATAAAGAATATCACTTTTGCCAATCTAAAATGGGATATTATGGTACGAAAGACATAGATTCCACCTCTGACTGGTCGTCCAAATGTCCAAGAACGAAATTCTTGGTAAAAGCAAGAAAAAATTCGATTTTATTTTCATTAAATTTAATTTGCACCGAATTTCAAATATCTGTAGCCGATAAAAGCAATTTTATGTTTTACGGATATTGGTTTAACCATTAGACTATATATCGTCTTCAATCTTTTATACAATTTTATATCGATTAGCGTATAATGCTATTAAACTGACCTCGTCATCATCATCATATTCAACCATTATCTATCCACTGCTGGATGAAGGTCTCTCCAAATGCTTTCCACACAAGTCTATCCTGAGCAATTCGCTTCCGTAATGCCCCAACCTGTTTTCTTATTTTATTTACCTATTTAGTTTGAAAAAGTTTTCTAGGTCTTCGGTGGCCTCTTGGAATCCAGTTTAAAACTTCTGTTGTCCATCGTTGATCAGTTCTTATTGCAATATGACCATCCCATCGCCATTTCAGCCCTTTTACTTTAACAATGATGTACTCTACTCTAGTTTGCTCTCTCAACCAAGGGTTCCTTTTTCGATCTCTCATAGTTATTCCAACCAGAGAGGACTGGCAATACACTCTCGTTGAAGACATTTCTTTTTAGACACAAAGGCAATTTCCCCTTCAGGATAAAACTGTTTCTTCCAAATGCACTCCAGCCAAGTTTAATACGTCTGTTGAGTTCTTTCATAATGTTGCCATCCATTGAAATCAGCTGGCCAAGGTAAATATATGAATCAGCAATTTCTAGCTCAATGTTGTCAACTTGTATTTTTGTTTCCTCTACGAAATTATTGAACATGATCTTAGTTTTTTGTAGGTTCATCTTCAGTCCAACTTCTTTACTTCTAGTTGAGAGCTCCTGTACCATGTCTTGGAGTTCTGATGGGTTCGTTGAAAAAATAACAATGTCATCAGCAAACCGCAAATGATTTAAATATTCACCATTTATTTTTATTCCCTTGTTATTCCAATTTATCTGCTGAAAAATCATCTGTAAAGCTGAAGTAAAAAGTTTTGGAGAAATGGTATCTCCCTGCCTCACACCTTTACCAATTTTGATAGTTTTGGTATCTTTATGTAACCGAAATTTTGCACTTGCATTTTTATACACACGTTTCACCATGTCAATGTACACATCCTCGATGTCTGCTGATCTTAAAGAGTTGATGACTGCTGATGTTTTAATAGAGTCAAAGGCCTTCTCATAGTCAATAAATGCCACACACAATGGAAGTTCATATTCATGTGTTCTTTCAATTAATTCTCTTAATACTTGAATATGGTCCACTGTACTGAATCCACTTCGAAATCCAGCTTGTTCTCTTGGTTGAGCTGCATCTAATTTTTTCTGCAGGCGATGTGTTAGCACTTTTGTGAAGATTTTATAAATAGCAGGTAACAAGCTAATTGGTCGGTAATTTTTTAAATCCTCTTTATCACCTTTTTTATGCAAAAGAATTACTGTTGCAGAATCCCATTGGTTTGGTATGTTACCACTGTTGAGGCATTTGGTAAAGAATTTTGCGAGTATGTCTTCTACATGTTCTCCAGCTTCTTTTAAGATATCTAATGTAATGCCATCATCGCCAGGGGATCTTCCTTTCTTCATACTTTTTATTGCAAATGCTACTTCTTCTTTTAAGATTTTAGGAGCTGTTCCTTCGACTATCTCAGAGTCTTCGTTTAATCCACTGTTTCCCTCATACAGCTTTCTGTAGAATTCTTCAACTCTTCTAAGTATTTCTTCCCTATTTCTTGTTACAGTGCCATCCTCTCCTTTTAATGCAATGATGTGTTTCTTCCCAATAGACAAACTCCCTTTAACA
>QLNU02014176.1:42318098-42346735 GCA_006491805.2 Dysdera silvatica | reverse complement strand
TAATTGTTGGAGAAAAAAATTCACTGAACAAAAAATGTTTCTTTTGATGTTCTTCACCTGTTACACATACTTGGCAGTTCCCAATTCTTTTCCAGTGTGTTAAAAAAAAGGCATTTTTAGGCTTATTTTCACTACATAGTAACACAGATCAAAATCAGAAAACGGAATTCCGGATTTCTTTGTCTCTACTGTATTATTAGCTCAATCGCTTAAATTATGTCGAAAATTGCATTTAGTTTATGTAATTGGGTAGGCAATAACGACATGGATGTAAATAATAGTTACGCTCTACAGCCAAACCGGCCCCTTTGCGGACACGGGGATATGGGCAAATATGCCTTATTTGGTGTCCCCAACACCCCCTCTTATTTTGCTGATAGAGTTCCGGACCATCCTGTATATATTATTAATTTAAACTATGATCTGATTATTAATTATTAGATACTAATTATACTTAAAATTAATTTCCGTTTTTGATGTTTCATCTGCACGATGACGTGAAATATTTTCCTTATTTTTTTAAATTAAAAATTAAAAAACTAAAAAAATGAAAAAATGAAAAAAAAAAATTAATTTAGAAAACTTTCCTTATGCTTCTGAAGAGAACAAAACTTTTTTTAAAGCGAAAATAAAATTTAAATTATTAATTTACGCCAAAAATAAAGAATTCTTTATTCACTTCTCTTTTATAGATAATTAAGTGTTTTTTTAAATATAAATATATCCTCGCTTATTATTCATACGAAAAAAAAAAATACTTTTTTATATATGTTTCCCCTTCATAATTGACATTTCTGCATCTTCCGTATTCAATTAACCGAACTTTTAATCATTTCCATTATCCCGAAAATCTGCACGTATTTTAAGGAAAAATTAATAATTTCCTTCACATTTGAAAGCCTTCAAAAATTAATTATGAATTTTTAGAGTCAGAGCAAAAATTATTTTGCCTTGCGATTAATATTTTATGATTCAATTAAAATTCCGAAGTTAATAATTAAAACAACAAGTGAATATTTACGTTTACAAAACTACTTTCTCCCATTTCTACATTAATTAAAACATTAATTACTTTCTAATTTGAAAGCAATGAAATATAAAAACATCAGGGCCACGTTCCAAAAAACTTAGCGTGCTTACAAGTGAGAGGGCTTCTGCAACCTGTGCTGAGGAATGAAAAAAATTATATCGCCCATCTATGCATATATACATATATGCATTCAATTTATTCATGAACATTCAAAGTTAGAAAATTTGTAATCCACGTTTAAAAATATTTTAACTAATAATAAAAATTTTGTTCAACCCGATGTACAACATTTTTATACATAGCTTGAGAAGTATAAAAATTATAGGAATGTAAGAGAAGATCTATATTAAATTATTTTAAGTTTTGAGGTTAGAAATGGAAGAGAATATAAAGCCGAAGCTTGTTACGAGATTTTCTTCCAGAATGCGGTGATACTGACAAAAAAAAGCAAAGAGCAGATTTTGTGGTTCTGAATTATGTTTGTTTTAAAGAGTTCTGTTGTTGTGTATCTTTAACAGAGAGATGTTGAAATCTATAAATCACTTAAGAACAGACTGAGCGTCGTTTTTACGAATTGATGAATATAAAGTATTAGTGTTATTTAGGACTTTTGGTGGGCCTCATTTGAGAAAATTGCGACTTAACTGGCTATTTTATGGCTAATACTATTTGCTTTGCTCATTTTTTACGCCGCAGTGACAACGAATGTCATGCCAGGCTGGTACCTACAATTTGCTGAGCAGCCTGAAGTTCAAAGACCTGTGGAACGACCTCCTCGAGTACTGTGAGCAGTTCGTCGGTAGGCAATCCTTTGTGGGCAGGATTAGGTGTCGAGCACGGGTTAATGGCAAGCTGTGTGAACGTGTTATAACAGGTTCTAGGTTAATATTATATACGTATTTAAACATACATTTCATTTCTTAAGCCCTATATTTAAGATATTCATAACAAATTTAATTTAAAATGCACCGATTTTGACACGTTAAATAATGTAAATCCCATGAAATATATTTACACTCTTTCTTACAGAGGGAACTGATATCAGAACATTTTTCCCGTTAGTACTTTTATGGTGCAAGGTTAGTAGAAGCAAGTTGATTTTATTTTTATGGCGCAAGAACAATAAGGGTAATTCAGTGCCAACTTGTAAAAGTTATTCTTTTCAGCAACCAACTACGTTCTAAGGAACCGAACCTTTGCTACCAAGGAAAACAAATACCGAATTACAGTAAACAAGTAAATGGTATGCGATTCACACTACCATTGTGAATTGAACCCGGGTTGAAATCGCGATAAATGATTGCTTTATTACTCTATGCCACATATTAACTTATATATTTCTGGAAAACCTGACCTTTTGAAGCCTAAGGAGCAAACCCCAGCACTACTATGAAAAATAGATAGTTTTCTTTTTTTTGTTTCGGTGGGAATCGAACTCGGATTGGCAACACTGTAGCGAACACATTACCATTGCGCCCTAAGTCTCCTAAAAAAGACAACTGGAGCATACCCGACATTTTTTTTGCAATTGTATTACGTTAGCAAATTATAGGGTGAGTGGGGGGAGACGGGCATAGTTATTTGTATCTTATCTGCAGCTTGATATATTGAATAAATTTGTACAAACAGTATGTGATATTGTAGAATGAACCTTTATTGATACTGAAACTTAGACTTTTCAGTGTATGCCAACCATTTCTATGAAAGAACAAAAGAAAGAAAGCATTGCAAAATAACCATCTTACCCATAGTATGGGTAAGATGGGGCCCCACAATACCAGTTCATATCAGTTATAATCTTCCCATATTTGGCATACGAAATGTTTAAATCCTTTGGCTCCATCACAAGTTTTGTGGAACCATGTATTGCACTCTTGCCATAAAAACCGCTAAACAAATATTAACAATTAATTTTTCAAAGTTTTCAATATTTCAGTCGCAGATTTTTACCCCCTCTCGCGTCCCCCTCTTATGCCCCCTTTTTACGTCCCCGTCCCCTCCTAAATATGCATAAATCCCTGACAATATAGTGTAGAGCCGACACACTAAAGGTTTTTAAAATAATATGCCAACAACATATTACTTCGGGAGCCCATCTTACATACAAATTTTGTGCTCGTCTTACCCATAATATGAAATTAACAGTTATGATGCCGTGCCGTAAAAGGTTTGCGACACATCGTTCACTTGTTGTACCAAAAATTAACTTAATCGCCGCACTAATTTCCCCTAAATGTTTCATGTCGTTTTCGGAATAATTATATGACATAAAGCTTACCGAAGTAAGCATAAAAATTATAAAAAAGATTTCCTTGCACTGATTTTTAGAACAGCTACAAAATACTTCTCTCCTTGAAATACCTTTTCCTCCCGGAAACGAACTCATGAGCTGAAGTACATCACTATTATACCAACATCAGTTCTTTGCATTGCGTACATGGGAAATGACGTCACTGTGCCCATCTCCCCCACTTACCATATCTTTTGGCGACATTTTAAAAATACGAATGTTTACTTTCATCGAATGCATTTTTTTTTAATTTTGAGCCGATGTTTACATTAGTCGAGATTGATCGCGGAGTGATTATTTTTACGTCAAAATAACGATTATTGTGAAAAAACTTTATCGCCAAGGTAAACTAAACAGGAATTGTACAATAAAATGGTAGCTAACGACTCCGCCTAGAATTTTAGGGGCTCTATTGCGCCCCAAAAGAGTGTCTTCATATTTTTTCAGGTGTTTCTTTTGTGGGGGGTGGAGTGACCATCTGGAGGCATGACTATAATTGAATGAGTTATTTTGAAAAGGGGTCAACTCCGTAGGAAAACAATGGGTATTTACGTATTAGCCCACAAATTATTACTAATGGGGGATCTGCTGCGAGGGGGGTCTGGGGTCTCCCCCCAGTTCGGTTCCTATGATTCAGGTAAGTGTACTAATTGCATGAAAAATACTAATTGCAATATAAAATTGATTCAGCCTTTTACTGATTGAGGAAGTGTACATCGAATGTGATCAGAACAGTCAAGAGTCGCAAAACGATGAGAAGGGGTCTCCTTTCGTCGTTTTTCTTATGTAAAATTTTGAAGATATATAATAAAAAATATCATAAATAAATTTTTTAACGATAACTCAGAAAACGTCCCTCACTAACGTTATTTAAAATAGAATCTACGTTGTCTAACAAATCGTAAACTTACGATTTTTTAGACAACAAAAATATCGTAAAGTTACGATTAAATACGAACATTGGCTGTCTATCGCGCACTTGGCGACGATTTTTTATTTTGCGGGAAAGGTTGACGGGCTAATACGTAAGTACCAAACAATGTAAAATAGCCCTTTTCAAAATGACCAGTGCAATTGGAACATTGAGCTCTAAATTAAGTTAAAGTGCAGCCCCGAGTTTTCAGCCAAATGTTGCGGAAATTTAAAAGACAATCGAGGATGTGGAATTACCAAGATTCGTTTTCCATTTTCGCAGTAAATAGACAATTTATAATGCTTTTGTAATACTATTTGTAAGGATGCATTACATTTTGTACGTTTTGCATACTGCATTACTTTAGTTATTTTGCATGTTCGATTTCTTCATTGCTTATTTTGCAGGATACATTAATTTATTAGCATTTTTCAGTATGCTTTTGGTCTTTCATCTTGTGAACGGTAAATTTTTAAACATGTTTGTAGTTTTACGGCTCAAGGACTACAGTGGTCATGCTGCGCCGGAACCTACTGTTTTCCGAGGAATCCAAACCTCTTAAGGCCTAGGGAACCAAACCACGGACTACAGTGAGCAGTGTGATCTTCATGAGATCTCTGAATAAGCGTTCTTTGCACTGTTTGGAGTCGAACTGGGTTAACGGCGCACTATGCGAAAGCGTTACTACACTGCGCCACCGCATGGAATTTTTAAATGTGAGTACATTTATTCTGTTCATTTAATTTTTAATTTTTGCCTTTACTTTCAGCATGAATATTTTTTAATGTAATCTTTCTTAGAGAGTATGTTGCATGTAAAAATTGTATTCACCTAATTACAGCGTCGTTGATCAAGAGGATGAGCTTCGTAAGTTAAAACATGTCCTAGATGCAGAAAGCTTATTTTTTACGACCAAAAAATAAGGAAGATCAGGCTACTCGCGAACCTGCATTTTTCCTAGGAATCCGAATTTCCTAAAGACTTGGGAAACAACCCCAGGAATCCGATAAGCAGTTATCTCCTAAGCATCGTTTTTTGGCGCGGTTAGAAGTCTAACACGGTATAACTGCACGATAGGCGGACACGTTACGATTACCAGAGCTTTTAGAAAAAAGAGCTTCTGGAAGGAACGAGGTCACTGGATTAGGACTACTTATTACAATAAAGCTATTGCTGAAGCAAGGTTTTACTGAGCTCCAGTACTAATCTCGAGTACAAACTGCTTATGTACTAACTTCTTAACTATCTACTAATTCTCAAATACTAACTTCTTAACTACCTACTAACTCTCAAGTACTAACTTCTTAAGTAATAACTCTCAAGTACTAACTTCTTAAGTAATAACTCTCAAGTACTAACTACTTAAGTAATAACTCTCAAGTACTAACTTCTTAACTACCTACTAACTCTCAAGTACTAACTTCTTAAGGACCCACTCCCGGGTACTAACTTCTTAAGGACCCACTCCCGGGTACTAACTTCTTAAGGACTAACTTCTTAAGTACTAACTCTCAAATACTAACTCTCAAGTACTAACTTCTTAAGTACCTATTAACTCTCAAATACTAACTTAAGTACTAACTCTCAAGTACTAACTTCTTAAGTACCTACTCCCGAGTACTAACTTCTTAACTAATAACTCTCAAGTAATAACTTCTTAACTAATAACTTCTTAACTAATAACTCTCAAGTAATAACTTCTTAACTAATAACTCTCAAGTAATAACTTCTTAAGTACTAACTTTTAAGTACTAACTACAATCACGGCAGAGTAATGTTACACTTTAATAAACGGCAAAAATCTTCCGTCTCTAACGATAATGGTTACGAAATACCGAAATTTTTTTAACACACACAAATTGTTTTAAATCATCGGCATCCAAGGTAATTTATGACTAATATTTTTTCACACCCACACACAAGCTCAGACTACAGGTTGTTTTTTTTTTGTTTTTTTTTGAGAAAGTGAGATACCGTCCTGGTCCACAATTGAACCGGAATGCGGTCATTTTTGTAACATACACGTTATTAGCTCAAACTAGAGCTTTTATGCATAAAAGAATTGTTTGGCTTTTTTATGGCGCAAGAGCATCTGGGCTATACTGCGACATAAAAGAAAGTGCGTCATTGTTGTAAGCCAGAATCGAACTGGGGACATCACCGTTGGTACTTGAATGCCTTAACCGTTCGTATTTAAAGTTTGTAAGATACTTCATGTGTCTATGAACTGTGTCTTATTGTAGAATTTGTACGAATTTTACGGCTATAGAGAAGGACAGCATGGGTTGTGTTACGCCGGGATCTACCATTTTCGGGATGATCTGGGCCTCTTAAGAACTAGCGAACCAATGTTCAAACTACGATGAGCAGTTGGTATTTTTTTTTAGTAATTAGGAGTCGAATCCCAGCTAACAGTAAGCCAGGTGAAGGCGTTACCAACTTACCATCGCAGGGTCTCCAGATTCATTGGAGTATGGATTTCTTTTACCGGTTGGTTGTATTTTTATGGCACAAGGACAACAATGGTCATTCTTCGCCAATATCTGTTATTGCATAGCAGTGACATATGGTGATGTACTTTTGTAAAAGGGGATATTGCTCTCTTCTGTGAAAATATGCTTAGATAATGTACGCACACTTAAAGTACCAAAATATAAAGGTAAGCGCCCCTGATATTGACGTAACTTCTTGAGTTTTATTCCATTAATTATGTAACTAAAGACGAACGTTAATGGAACGCGAAATAGTCAATCACCTCATGCTTCTTAAAGTGAAAGGTGTTCTGTTATTGTTAGCCGTAAAACTGATTTCGGAGGAATGGTCTCGTAAATCAATATATTGGCAATGCAATACGTTGAATAATCTTCAGGAAGTTTATTTTGCTCAATCAGTAACAAGGTAAAGTGTTCCAATGTGAATCAAGTTCCGCTCGAATTCTCGAGAATCGATTGTGCATTTGCTAATGGAGAACTAATGAAACAAACTTTTTTTTGGCGAAAGCGATACGCTGCAAATTAGCAGTCCTTTCCCAGCGCGATCTTTAATTACGAATTTACAGGAAGCAAATAATTTACCGGAAAATTTGCTGCACGAATATTTTAAAAGTAAATACTGCGTCAAAGCTATATATAAGTCCAGTTGAAGTGCATTTTCTATCAAAATTCTCCATTAAATTTTCAGTAGAATCGACATCATGGAAAAGTTCATTATTTGCAATTTTTCTGTCGTTTCGCTTGTGAGTGAGGTGGCGTGAGAACAGCATAGATAAAGCGGCGCCTGGACATTATTTTTCCAAGCAATAAACCTATTAAGGCCTAGGGAACAAACCCCCTGACTACGGTGAGTTGTTAGTTGATAAATATTCTTTGTTTTGTCATAAGTGGGATTCCGCGGCATATCTATTGTCATTTTCTACAGATTTCCTAGCCGATGCTTGGCTACACATTTTAATTAAAATTTTTCCTGTATTTCTGAGTTTCCGAGTTAAGTGAAATAATTTCTGTCTGTGCAGAGGCAGACTTAGAGAGGAATTGTTTTGTTTTTTTTTGTGGGGGGGTATAGGTCAAATAGAGTAGGAGTTATTTATAACGAGCCTGAATTTCCGCGTTTCTGGATACAGCGAGGAAAATATGGATTTTGTTTGGTGTAATGGTTAAGCTTAATATAATTTAACCGCTTTTAGTGAACAAGTCTTTTTAGGCTCCAGGATTTAATGATAAATTTACAAATAAACTAGGAAATAAAACTTTGTAAAAATTGCGTCATTATCCGCGGGTGATCGTTATAATCGGCTCACCTTAAAACCAATTTCCTCGAATTTTTATGGATTTGAGAGGAGAAATTTCCCCCAATTCTTCCCGTATGTCCGGCACTGGTTTATGTATTACAGCCCAACTACAGCAAGGGCCTACAGTTTTCCGAGTAAGTCGTACCCCTTAAGGCCTAGGGAACCAACCTCTGAACTACGGGGAAAATTTTTTATCGGTAAGTCACTGGCGTACGCATAGGGGTTGATGAGGTTTTAAGCCCCATTGAAATGAAATTTTGTATGTATACGTATGAATAAATCGAGTTGGAGCTCTCTCTCTCTCTCTCTCTCACTATTTGGCCCATAACACCCACTTATGAACTTTTTGCGTACACCTTCTCCGTAAGCATTCTTTTTGTCCTAATTTGTGTAGAACTATTCGCAGGCTTAGCGAATACGTTACCATCTCAAGGCCCTAAAATACCTTTCAGACGCTGCAAGAGAACCCTGCCGTTGATGTTATCTGATCAGTCATACCTCCTTCGCAATCCTATACTTAACTTTCATTGCGCTCTTTTTTCTTTATATATATTTTTATAGCTTTCGTTTAAAAGCTATCGGCATGAACATGGACTCGATTTTTCACCTTGTATATTCATGAAATGAATTAACTAAATAGTAATTTTTGGAGGCAAGAAATATAATCTTAAAGCGAAAAATTTACGGGTTGAAAATTACAGACTAACATAAAACGCACGGCGCGTAACTGATAATGGTCATCAGTATGAAAATACTCATCAGCGTGATAATGATCTTTAGTGATATGAGATGTTTTGACACCAACATGTTATTGCTCAAACTAAAACGCCTATGGCCCACTATCATAAAAATTGGTGGGCCATAAAGTAGGGCATGGATTTCAACCACGATCTCTTCGTTGGAACCGAAATAGTTCATTCAAACTAGACCAAGACCTGGGATACCATACCTTACCTTCGTCGTGTTATGTTCATGATATTATTATCCTTCTCGGGATAGCACAGTTACTAATGGAAATGGTTAACACACACGAGATTACCAAGTCAGTGTTTTTGTCATTTTCAAGGAGGGGGCGGGTAAGTGAATGAAGAAACGTCATGACTTCTCATTTTCTTTTTTTTCCTTTTCTTTACAAATCACCCAAACTTGGAATAGTGGGTCAAAGAACTATAGTTTAAGCAGTGAAGCGTGAGTGTTATAGTATCTTTTCCCCCCCTCTCCCCAACCATAGGAAGGTTAGAAAAACCCAGCCAAATGGTCTTATGTTTCAGCTATTTTCTTTCTTAATTATATGTATGAGTAATCCTGAGAAGATTTAAGGGGTTACATACTCTTTCAACCCAGGAAAATGCACGAAAATAGTCTGTACTTTAACATACGCTATGGCTATTTTATTAATATTCACTCGGAGATGAAATTTTGTTTGTAATATAACAATGACAATATATCTAACAATATATATTTTGGTTAACTAAACTATTAATAAAATGTATTTACTTGTTGCTATGTTTTTATAATAGATAAAAATGGCAACACCGGTTCATCGGCTCGAAAAATTATAATACCTCCTAACGCGTAGAATATTGCTACTTACATTTACTCAATAATCAAAAACAAGATTTCATATTGTAAACAATACTGACACCTTTGAATTAACGAAAAATCTTAATATTATAATGAGTTCTGCATTTTTTTAATGTAATTAAAATAAGTTTATTAAAATATGACATTTTTCATAAATTAAAATGGGCTTACATAAAAACACTATCACTCAATTCCTTATATTTTTCGTCATTATTACTAATATATACAGTTTTAATAGCCCACCAAATTTTATGGTAGTAAGATAAACGGTTTTGAAGGTATCTTGCGCATAACACAAAAAATTACCATTTTGTGCAAAACGAGTTTTTAAAAAAAAGGGGTTTTATGAAACAAAATTCTTTCTACTAACCTTTTGTTGGAATAAAACTGCTTTAGAAAGCCTCAGGAGAGTATGAAGGACCTTCTGCGAGCTTAACCCTTTATAGGGATAAAGGCTATGGCATTAAAATAAAAATTTGTCAAATACCCTCCATTACATCCTTAATGGCTTCCACATCAAAGATTTTGCCTTCTTTTGGCTTGGCGACAACTCTTCGTAGCATCTGTGACACTGTGTACTGAAGTGGATAGTCGTTTTTTCTCGGCTTTATCAAAAGCACGACAGGCATACACACCCCGTGTTACTTCAAATGCCTTCATGGTAAGTAGTCGTCCATTTCCACCTTCGTTGAATTGGATGATTGCTTCATTTGTTGCAATGTCCACAATTCTCCGCCCTGCTACCGATGTTTTTGGACAGAATTTCCAGATCAGTAAATTCGGAGACTTGTTTGGATTCTGGGTCCTTCCTCCTAAACAACGTCTCAACAGCTTAGGATGCGAAAGATCGTTGGATATAGGCTTTATTATTTTCATTACAACTTGCGGCAAGGTATGTTTGTGGAGAAATGTCCCAGTTTCACCTTTTGCTACAGCTCGCTGATATGCGCACCACGAGAGATTTTCCTTGGGACAAAAATGATGTGTTGGATTATCGTCAGTGGACCCTTCATGGAATAAGATAATCCATATTATTGTACGCATATCAGCTAAGTTGTCCTTGTGCTCTCGTATGGCGTTACCGTTATACGAACTCAATTTGTCATTTTCTTTGTCCATTAATCGGCCTTTTCCGCCAAAACTTTTGCCATTAGTTATTTTTTCCCAATCATGGCCTATTTAATTTCCCTCAATTGCGTGCCCATGCGCTTTTGGATGTGACCGACGCATTCAATTTTCTCGATATTAATATTTTTATATAGGCAAGAATTTATCACTTCCTGAAATGTTTTTGAGTCCCCGTCACCAATATAGCCAGCATACTTAACATCGCGCAATTTGTCAGAGCGCCCAAATATGCGACACATGCTAACAGCCTCCATACTTCCCGCAGAACCGCTATGGTTTTTCAAGCATTCTTCTTCTTGAGCACCTTTTCATTCGTTGAAATTCCGTCCCCGCCTAATCCCCGAGTATATGTCACATTTCTTGCAAACGGATGACATTACCACTTTGTCAATGACTTTAATGTTTCGCTTCCCCAATGGTAGTACATACACCTACCAATGAAGTGTGGCCCCTTTTGTTCCACGTCCCATCACCACTGATGACCAATGTCTCGGTAAGCGTAACTTCATCTTCCGTAGCTTTCTTCATCGATTTTGCGGCAACTTCAAAAGTGGCTACATCAAGTAGTGGGATCTGCGTGTTGTAAGCACTCTCAGCATTTGGCAGTGGCAAGTCCATCACTGCATAAAACGTATTCATGCCGGACAACACCTGACCCAAACACCTCATAGCATACAAAATGCGACGATTTATCTCTGCACCACTGTTCTTTTGATCAATGGATTTACTGCTTCGAAAGCATCCAATTTTCCCACGTACCAGAACCCTCCAAAATAAATTTTGAAGCCAGCGCAGTCGTTATTTCTTCAACAATTGAAATATCATTACCACATACCTTGCAAGCAAGGAATTTCTCCAGGGCCCCAAACATCAAACTTTTATTTATAAGTCTATATCCATCAAAATTTTCATCAACAGGGGAACTACCCTCTTGATAACACATTTTCAACTTTTTGCTTGTTGCACTGCTTTGCAGAGGTTCTCCATTGAAGCTCGTCGTTGCACTACTTTGCAGAGGTTCTTCATTGCATCTGGTATACACATTCTCAGTGAATTTCCTCTTTCTTGGCCTGCTCCCTGATTCTCACTTTTTGACAAGAATATCGTCTGCCATAATGCGCAGATTACAAATCTTACGATTTGTATATATATTCTTAGAAAGATATAAAAGCATGTATGAAAATATAAAAATACGTATGAAAACGAATGAAAATTAATAAAAATATGTATAAAAATATGATTGAAAATATAAAAATATGTTTTTAAAATCTGGAAAAAAGCTCTCGCGATGATCAAAACATAAAACGTGAATCTCCAACCAAAATACGAATTGTTTACAAAAAAGAAAAGAAGTAGTTTACTTCTTTTTGTCCCCCATTTCTTGGTAAAATAAAAAAGTATGTTTGTGATGCGTCATTTGAAACACTCATAAAACATATAATTTTAAAATATATAATTACGAAAATATCAGCAAACTAAATATGAACAAATGCTATGTCCCGTTAAATGGCTCAATTTTAAATTTAGTGCTTCGTTACTTTTTTTTTTATTACGCAAGTTCTAGTTCACGGTTTTTTAAGCGTTTGGTGTCAAAATATCAGAATAATTTAGACTTTCAAATGCAAAAATAAAAAAAAATGCTTTTTTTTAAGCGGAAAATCGTATGAGCCCCCGTAATAATAGCAGGCAAAAAATTGTTGCCAATGTGCCAACGGACATCTGCGTGATCATCAGTGTGATAATTCATATGAATATCACTGTGATAATTCATATGAATATCACTGATAATTCATATGAATATCACTGTGATAATTCATATGAATATCACTGTGATAATTCATGTGATATGATAACGATGTGATATGATATGATGATGATAACGTGATTATTAGTATTACCAGTGTCGTAATGTAATAAGTGTGCTCATCAGTGTGATAATGTGAGCATCAGCGCTATTATTATTAGTGTGAGTATCACTGTGATTATTAGTTTTATCATCAGTGTGTTAGTGTGATCATTAAATGTGATAGTGTGTTCAATATTGTTATCATTAGTATGATCAAATGTGATAGTGTGTTCAATATTGTTAATATTAGTGTGATCAAATGTGATAGTGTGTTCAATAGTGTTATCATTAATGTGATTAAATGTGATAGTGTGTTCAATAGTGTTTTCATTGGTGTGATCAAATTTGATCGTGTGATCATTAGTGTAATTGTCAACTGTGATATTGTGATTATCAAATATGATAATGTGATCATTAGTACGATCACCAAATGTGATAAAGTGATCATTAAATCTGATAGTGTGTTCAACATTGTGTTGAACACACTATCATCATTTAATGTAGTGATGTTCAATAGTCTTATCATTAATGTGGTCCTGCCTGATCAGATGTGATAGTGATGTTCAATAGTCTTATCATTAATGTGGTCAATAGTGTTTTCATTAGTGTGATCAAATATGATAGTGCGATTATAAACTGTGAAAGTGTGATCATTAGTGTGATGATCAAATGTTATAGAATGGTCATTAAATGGGATATTGTAATCAGTGTGCAATAATTAGTGTGATGAAGGTCATCAGCCCATATCCAATTACTTCATAAACAAAAAAAATTAAATTCCAATAATATAGTTTGGCCGAAGCTCGTGAATAAATAATTGTGATAATTGACAGTGATCGCCTAAATTCTTTATGAATAACAATACAGCACGAAGTTAATATAAATTCCACATGTTCAGTGGGGGGAGAAAACATGTTTACACTGGAATATTGACACTTCTCACCCGTATAACAAAAACACCATTAACAGTAGAATTTTTCAAATTTAATGGAATAAGTACAAATCATATGTTTTTATTTCTTGAAACTTACGGACATGTAACGCAACTTCGTTTTATGTATTTAAACAAGATTTGAACCCCCTCCAGAATTTGAAGAGCAAAGCTAAGTTTACAAAAAAAAACATAAAAAAAATAAAAATCTAATACATGGTAGGGCCTCGCTTGGCCAGAACGACTTCTCGGAGCCGTTGAGGCATGCTGTGGACCAAGTTATAACATTTGGTAGGATGCTGCTCCAAGCTTCCTGCAATGAAGTTTTGAATACAGGGATGTTGGTGTGACATGATAATGGCACACGGTTGTCTAAAATCCCTTAAAGATGCTCAATGGGGTTCAAATCAGGTGATTGCGATGGCCATTCAAGCAAGTTTATCTTTTTGGAGGCAAAATAAAGAGATAAAATACGAGATTTATGTTTGGGGTCATTGTCTTGTTGGAAAGACCAACCCCTTTTCAATCCCAACTTCATCTTTCATTGAGCCAAATTTGATTCCAAAATCTCCTTATACTTGTGGGAGTTCATAAGGCCATCAATGAATACCAAATTTGCCATTGCATTATTGGTAAAACAACCCCAAACCATAACTGATGATGGGTGTTTGATTGTTGGCTGCAAATTCTTGACATTAAACGCTGTTCTTCCTTTTCTAAACACTATTTTCTTCTGTTGTTTTAATAGTTCAAACTTGCTTTCATCGCTGCACATCACATTTCCCCAAATTTGAGTGGCTTATCAGCATGTTGAATTGCAAATTTTGAACTCCTTTGTTTATTTTTGGAAGAGATATAAGGTTTCTTACGTGTAATTCTTTCTTTATATCCCACCTTGTTTAACACCCTTGAAATTTGTCTCCGTGATATTGTCTTTTTGAATTGATCTTGAAATGTTTCTTGAATTTCCCTTCTTGATGTAAATGGATTTTTGTTTATGATTCTCATAATCGTCTTGCGCTCCCTTTCTGTGAACTTTGGTTTTCGACCTGTCCTTTGGGTGCTTACAACGTGTCCATTGATTTCATATCTTTTCACTATTTTCTGAGCTCCCATTGCACATATTTCATACTTTTCTCCTAACTGTCTGTAGGATAATTTGCCATCCACTCTGTCTTTAGTTAAGGCTGTTCTTTCAATCACCGATAGTTCCCGTGTTTTCACCATTTTCACTCTACCCTTTATCAGCCCATGACTCACACATTTTCACGAATCGTAATTTGCATATAATCAAATTTGCATAATCAATATGGACACAGAAATTTGCTTTTAATTTTATTTTTTATGTTTTATTTATTCGTAAACTTAATTTTGCTCTTCATATTCTGGAGAGGGTTCAAATGTTGTTTAAATACATAAAACCAATTTGTGTTATAAGTCTGTAACTTTCAAGAAATAAAGGAACATGATTTATACTTATTCCATTAAATTTGAAAAATTCTACTGTTATAGTTTTTTGTTAAACGGGTGAGAAATATCAACATTCCGGTGCAAATATACTTTCGCCCCTCCCCACTATGCCCATATATCGACCTTGAAAGTACAATTTTGAAAGTTTGTTTTCATGATTTAGAGCCTTGTATTCTAATTCGTTTTCCACGAGCGCTGGATTTCCTCAAAGACAGGTAACGATTTGTTGAATCGCATCGCCCTTAGCTACATACAGTGGAATAGTGAATGATTGGAACAAAGATTGATGTCGTCTTCATCGACTAAACTGTAGCTCGAAGACGTAAATAATAAATTGTGCGCCGATTTTACTTGTAACTGTCACTCACTGAAATGGTGATTTGGGAAAGTAGTCTCCTCCATCATTTTGTGAACCCCTTGCCTTTACCAATTTCTGAAATCCTTGCGTTTATCATTTTCAAAAACTTTGCATTCGTCAGTTTGCAGACCTACCGAGTTCTTCAATTCAAGTGCATATATCATCCGCAGCAATTCATTAACAGAATTTGATTAAATAATTTTAAAAATTCTTAATGCAGTTAATTTAAAAATGTATTTGTAATTTTAAAAGTCCTAATTAAAACGCTAGTAATAGTCAACAAATTATTTTTTAGAATTTTGAAAGTTATATTTTAAAGTAATATTCACTTACAAGTGCATGCACTGAAGTAAACTTACAAAAGCATTCACTTCTTTCACACAAGTCAAAGTTGCCGATGCAGAGAACATACTTTCCAGATAAAAGAGAAACAGAAACAAAGCATTTGTTCCAGAAGCTAACGTTCCGAAATTATGCAACAAGACTTCTAGTAGGGGACAAATGCAGGGCTGTCCTGGTGAAAATTATTGAGGGTATGCGGTGCTGTCTTAATTAAAGAGTAGTGTAATTGAATTGTTACTGGACGGTGACGTCACCGCGCTTCGCTGACTGACATTTGACTGGTCGTCTATCGTCTATCCAAGCCCAAGGTGGCTGTTGCCATATCCATCAGTGAGGCGCGTACTCGGTATTTTTCAAAATTTCGTGAGAGTACGCGACGCATACAGCGCCTACACTTTGGGGCCAGCCCTGAACAAACGTCTTAATGTAATCTACTATTTATGTTATGGTTACATATACACACAAGCGGCTAGCTGTCACCCAGTTCAAAGGTCGTTAGGCGATTTGGGTAAAAAGAGAAAATAAAATCAAGTAATAAAATTAAATATTTTGAGGAGTTGTGGGAGTTTACGGGTTGTACGGCGCAAGAAATGCAAGTGTCATGTTGAGCTGGGATCTACTGCTTTCCGAGGAATCCGATTCCCTTCTATAGCAGGTCAGCTTTGGTTTAGCACCGTTACTAATCTAACTTGGGATTCCTCTGCTACGCTAAGTCAACGCTTTGTCACTGCAGGGTCAAAAGGTGTATCGATGGATAGATGGCCGGACGGGTCGCCGGATATCTTAAAGCTTTAAAATTACATCGAATATCGCACACATCTTTTGCAATGAGAGTTTTTATGCGTTCTTCCTAAGAAAAATTACCATAAGGAAATGTGAGAAAAATTGAAAACCATGTTATTTAGAATTCCTCTGACAAGATGTGAATTGATGCTTCTTAAGACACCGCGGATTTCGGTCAGTTTGTCGTGATCTTAACTGCTTTTCATGGGCGTTCATATGGAGGCAGTAGGGCGCTCAGTCCCTTCCTAACCGTCTAAAAATTTGGCTTTTCCGAACCTGCTATGCATTTACTTTCAAAAGTTTTACAGTCACATTTTAAAATAAGGTACTTTTTAGCTCTTTACTAATTGTCAGGTAGTATCAATTATTTTTGTAGCGTTTTGGTATCTTGTACATTCACAAAAATTCTCAACCGCTTTGAGGAAGTGATTTTTCTCAGCGCCCCTCCCCCTAGAAGTACACGTTAATATTCTCTGTCCCCCTAAAACTAATAATATGGGCGCCCATGCTATCATTTTAAATAAAATGTTCCATAAAATTATTTATAGGGTGCTTAAATATTTTTGCGTACTTGAAAATTGTAACAACAGTTGTTTCGATACTTGTGAAACAACTGTTGCAATGTAACTACTTCAGGTGCAACTTTGTATTGTTTTGTTGAAAGCCATCAACAATTTATGAAAGGTGACGGGGACCCACAGAAAAAAGCTCGGAAATCCTTGTAATACAGTGACGAAACACAACTTTAATTTTGGATGGCTGCATTTTTGTGGTGCAAGGACAGCAAGGGTCATTCCGCCCCGAACATGTTGAAGCTGTGCATACTGTTAACTTTTATTTTTAATGATCATCACACTACCAGCTGTTCAACTTCTTTTTTAAATATTCTTTTACGCATTCTGATGCTTTTCTTTCAGGGAATGGTTTCATTTGGCAGCACAATTTAAAAATATGATATGAACGAAACAAAAATAGCAAAATAAAGGACGCTTGCCATGCCCGAATTCAAACTTTGAAACTTATATAGTGATTTAATAACTGGCAGATTGATGTTTAGAAGCTTTGCTTTACGTTACTACATAGGTTTTGGGATTGGGTTCGTCGTCTATTTCTTAAAAAGTAAATATATAATAGAAAATGAAATTATTCACCATATAAATGAAAGTAGGACGTATATTAACTGAGAGAAACTTACTTAAGGGAAGAAGGCGTTTAATAGATGGCAGATTAATGGTTCATAATAACAATGAAAAGGACCACCATCAAACTGTTATCTGTTAAATATGTCTTCTTCCCTGAAGTATACTTCTCTCAATTAATACAAGCTCTGCTTTTATTTAAATGGGGGGAAAGCTTCATTTGCCATGACAAATTTACTTTTTACGAAATAGACGACAAACCCAATCCCGGAACCTACCTAATTACGTAAAGCCAAGCTTGTAAACGTCAATTAATCGATCAATTACACCTAGCTATTAAAGGACTCTTTCTTTTTTTTAATTTGCCCCCGTTAATAAATATTACGAGTTTCTTATACGTGGGGGGAATGGTTTTATTTGACAGATCCAAACCAACTGAAAAAGTGAAACGTTCTCAATGCTGATATCGAACTCAAAACCATATATAGTTGCGTACAACCACTTTTATTATTAAGGGCAATCAAACTATGCCAGCTCTTACAACTTACGTTCTCTTAATTTTTCACAGTTATTACATGTTCTGCTTTTATATATGTGGGACGTGGCTTCATTTGTCGGATCTTTTCTTCTAAAAAGGACGTCCCCAATCACAGGATTTAAATCAGGGCAAAAGCTGTAGCCAGGATTCAATTTCGGGGGTTTAAATATATTTGCAGAATGTATCGATGTCATACACAGCACGTATGTTCGTAACCAAGTCCCAATAAAATTCCAGTTTCGGGGGGACCGATCCCTAAAATCCCCTCTGGGTACGGGCTGTTCAGGGCCCTATATAGCAGAAGGTTTCAAAGTATACGTTTCTGATTTCGGTTAAGATCGTCGCAACCCTGACTAATATTTTACATTACATGATATATAAAAATTTTCATAATATGTACTTTGACTATTTTTGTATATATTTCAGTGCCGTCGATAATTTATGAAAGTGAAGAGAGTTGTAGTTCAAACATTATTTAAAAACCCTTGGTAAATACTCTTAACTTTTTAAAACCTATGTCAGTCTAAAGGAATTTAGAAAAATTACATCAAAGACAATTATTAACAAATATTTACCAGAATTTTAACGAATTTGATATCCTCTTTACAATTAAAAATATATAACAATTTTTGACTTCAATATGTACACCAAAATATACAAAAATATGACGCTATCTTTAAATTACTTTCATTAACAAACCGTTAAATTGGAGTTTCTATGAATATTAATATTTAAAATGATAAAATTCTGAAATTACTGAGGTTAAACCAGGCTTTAATGAGAATGTTGTTTCATTTTATATAGTGAAATCTATCCATAACGACTTTTTTTACATTTTGTTTAAGGATATATTTCCCCGATTTCAGGAATTAGGAAATTTATAATTTTCTCATCCTTGTCTGTAATAAAAATTTTTCTCTATATCTATCCTTTCTCGTTCCCTTGTGCATCGTTATAAACAGATTTTACTTTATACTAGATAAACCGAATTTACATTGGAAGTAAAATATTATAATTCAAAGAAATCGCTGAAAATTTTCTAACGTAAGTTTAAAAATAAAAATCTAAAAAAAAAAGCATTTCCTAAATGTGACGGAAAGTCACGCGCTCAAATATTAGTCCTAAATTAAGTTAGGAAATGTTTCGCTTTTATCCATCAGTTTAGTCCTTAAATGCCGAAAACATTACAGTATCCTCTTTACATATTTCATGAAGTAGTTGAATATAGAGTGAAAAATTATTGAATGATAGGATTAGTATCATAAATCCTACAGATTCCAAGACCCATATCTTCACTCTCATAGCAAGCCTACCATTTAGCCATCTAAGGGTAATCCATTTTTTTCAAGAGATTCGGACCTCTTAATACCTATGGAACCAACACCCGCACTAAAATGTATCAGAAAGCGTTTCATTTATTTTTGGCATCTTTTGGAATCGAACCCGGGTTATAGATGCACTGGGTGAGCATTTTGCCACTGCCTCACATCAGAGAATTTCAGTGAATCAATGAACGTCTACCTGGTCATGGGTAGGAAAGAAATCCTTGTTAAGAATTCACAGGCTACACATTAACAAATAATAGCAAAAGTTGCAATGCTATTTTTAAAGACGATTTCAGTCTAAAATGAATTCTATGGAAGTATCGAGGTACCACTTGATAACACACATCCCTTGGCGACTTTTTCAACTTTTCCAACATGGTGAATGCGCATACGTTTGGCACGTTTGCCACATTGGAAAAGTCAAAAACAGCAAGTTTTCAAATTTAAAGAGAAAAAAGGTGGCTGCAAAATATGATTCGCAAAGGAATAAAATTACGGAGGGAATTTTTTCAGTGATTGGCGCAAGTGGTCGAAGAGTGCAAGAACTCGGGGATTTAAAGTAGCTCTCCAGTTAATTTTTCAATCACATTTGGTAAAGCAAAGATTTAAAGAAATATTAAAGTATAACACACCAAAAGCATTACCAAAATAAAAAAAAAACTTTACATTAAAATGCATTAACCCTTACATTAAAGTGCACCAATGTTTACATTAAAGTGCACCAATGTTTACATTAAAGTGCATCAATGTTTGCATTAAAGTGATTCAATGCTTTCATTATATTACATCCATGTTTGGATTAAATTGCGTCCATCAACCGAGGTTCTAATATCTACCAATACATTTTTTAGTTAAAATATAAATATTACTTATAACTACTACATATCTGTCCTTTGCACAGTTTTACTGTCTAATCATTCTTAAATAGTCCTTAAAACCCTAACTATGCTGACCACCTGCGCTAATAAAAGTCCCATATTTCTTAGTTTTCTGTTCAAAATCATTAAAAAATTTGTTTGTTCTCATACTCAGCTGCTCAAATCGAGCGCTACAACAACTAAAATACACTCCACATGTACCTGATTTTTAAGAAATACTTCAAAATGAACACATTCCAAGATGTGCAAAAGCACGGACGCCAGTTTATTTAACACCCTGTATGTATGGCGTCGATCATTTGTGGAGAACATTTCGTCTTCGTGGCTCTTAAAAAGTGTTGGAAACAACTAGTGAAGCTCGACTGTACGGCGATACCACCACATAAATTAAGAAAAATACGAAAAAAAAATATGCTCATCTGACACATGCCGATATGTGATACCAGCAGCGAAACTTCCGCTTATTAGCACTGCATAAACCTTCTACCGTGTTCATGTGCTGATCTTGCGTCCTTAAATGTGAAAATATGGTTGGCTGTCATACATAAAACCTTCAGATAAAAAACCTTTGCGCAATGTCCAGCACTCTGGAAAGTACAACATACTTTTTTTTATCTAACAATACTCAAAGTGTTTAAAAGCAGAAAAATAAAAGCAAAGAACAGGTTATCAACACCCATACTTTTTAAACAATTACATTTCGATTCCTCTTCTGAACACTTATAAAACATTAGTAATACTACTTTTGAGCACTATTAAATCGCATACTTGTTAGTTTTCAACACGAAATAACAAAAATCATGTTTATCTTCTTACACTGTTTCTGCAACACTCGCACACCACCACGCAGAAATTTTCATTGGTGTTACATGATGAAACCTATATCTTGGCGACTTTTCTAACATGGCTGACGCGCATGCGTTTCACGCATCCCCCACTTTGGAACTATGAGAAAGAACATCGATACAAATTGAAAGAAATATGCTTTTAAATGCTAAACAAAACAACAACTGCTGGAATTTTAAGAAAGGTAGCTGCAAAATATAGTTCACAAAAGAAAAAAAATTGCAAAGGGAAAAATTGCGAAAGGTGGAAATAAAAAATTTTACAAGAAAAAAGATTTATTTACAGTGTTTTGAGTAGCCCTCGCGGAAACTCAAACGGTCTGCAGAGGCTCTACAGTTAATTATTTTTAATTGAAGTTAATTAAACGAGAAAACAATGAAGTATTAAAATATAACACATCGAAAACAATAACGTGCACGAAAATGAAATGAACTAATATATTAAAAGTCCTACATAAAACACCAGAGCACACCGAGATCGCCGGTTCTAGCAATCAAAAAAATAAATCCTTCCCCCCAAACCAATAACTGAACTAGCTCAACAAACTCCATAGAATTAATAAGTTACAAAAGAAGCTGAAATCTCCAAAGTTGATAGAAATACCAAGATTGCCAGAACCACTAAAATACCAGGAAACTACCTTTGATACGTTAGCGTCACACTTAATAGTGGAAGCACCTTATAAAGTAATATAGGATTGAATTATGATACAGTTATTTTTATTTATATGTAAAGCTTGACACGTCGGGATTTCTTTCCAATGAAAATTGTATATATCAGCTAATTTAACACAAATCTTTGAATAATGAAGTCCACAAGTAAATGCAGGTCTTTTAGAAACAAATATAAATTTATTAAAAGTTACCACAGTAGACAAAATTTGGGATTAATTTTTTTTTAAAGAAATAATTAGGAAATTCAAGTCCATTTCAAACTGACTACTGACGTCTGCAAAGGCTTTCGACAATTTCAAAAATTTGGAAGGCTGGCGAAGATGATTTAACGTTGCTCCTAAAAAGTATCCTTCGATCACGTTAGCTTCAAACAGAACTTTTATTTCTCTACAGAGAGAACAAAATAAAATGTTCAAATATACTACTTCGTGGCAAATATAAACAAGGGACAAGTATATTTTCGTGGATTTATTAGAACGTCATAGTGAGTAAATCTGGACGTCAAACATTGGTTTGTTTTATGTTTATGGCGAAAGAAGCGCTAAAGTCATTCTGCGCCAAACAAAGTGAGACCAAATTACGAAATGATTTAAAATAAAAGACGAATTGTATATTAATTACAATGGCAAAATTTGTGGTAAGTATACTAAAAACAGAAAGAAACATGCAATAATAAGGATTAATTAAAGATGATAATTAAAAATGATTTCATGATTAAATTCATTTATGATTTAGGGCTCTAGGTTAGCCAACGTCTTGCTGCGCTGAGATTTGCCGTTTTCCTCGAATCCGAACCTTTTAAGTTTTTTTATGTAATAAAACCCCGGAACTGCAGTGAGCAATTAGTTCGTAGGTGTTTTATTTACTCCACTGGGTGTCAAAAACTTATTACTGGCATGCTAGGAAGATACATTACCACTACTTTTTTAGGGCCACCCGCAAACAAAATGCAAAGTTCAATAATTTTTTTTATTTTTAATCTGAACTTCTTTCCTTCCAATGCTAATAAATTTATCTATCTGGGAGAGTTAGAAGTTTGTTAAATATTTTTAAAATTCAACTCATATTCTAAAAAATGTATTCAAGAACATTTAACGGTTTCGCGTTTTTCTCGGAATACTGTTTTTCCAGATTCAGGTACCTTTTCCAGAAAACTGGAAGCGAGTATGATCTTGAGATTTCTACATATTATGTATTATGTCTTTCTATATATACTGTAGCAGAAATTTGTTAATGCGGTGATGAAGCAAATTTTTATAATTTTTTTAGTAGCCAAAATCACTAGAAATTCATTGAGTTTTGTTTAAAAAAAATTAAAAATATTTCTTGTACCTTAAACACTATTATTGAGGTAAAATATGTGTAAGAATATGCATTTATATGTGTAGTGAATTTTGTAGCGGTAGGTTTTATAGATACAGAGAAATAGGTAACCAAATTTGGTCAATTTAACGTTATCGAGATAAGGCTTTCCGTGTAGCCTTAATAGATGTTGGTAAAAGTAGTATGCATGGCCAATTCAGAGGCAGATTTATATTTTGCCCCCTACAAGCTGATTCAGAGGAGGATTTAGATTTTGCCCCATGGAAGCAGATAGATTTTGCCGCCTAATCTTAATTATATGCCTAAACATAACTAGAGGCATAACAGAGATTTTAGCACTTTCGTTGAATTCCTAATTTGACGCCAAGACGGCTATTTCGAATTCGCCTTTTTATAAGTATTTGCATATTTGGCGATTTTTGTGCCTCTTTCGGGGCGGCGTCATTGGCAGCTCTCCCTGTGTCAAAGTCTAATCATGGCTCTGATTATAACAATTTGAAATTAATTCCTCCAAAAATTCAGCCCCATCTTTGCAAATTCCTGGCTGCAAAATTTCCGTCGAAAATTTTCCGCCGTAATCTATAGCTTATTGGTAAATTCGCCAGTGGATATATTCTACTCTAATATATGTTGAAGAAGTAATATGCATAGCCATGGAGAATATAGGTAAAATTATTTTCTTTTTCATGGTTATTTCCTTGAAAGATAAAGAACGGCATCTCGACATATTTAAGATAGGCAAATCAATCCTTCAGGAGGGGCTAGAACAGGGGTAGGCAATAATTTCGGGATGTTCATAAATAATACTATCGCCTCATTCCTGCCAGCTTACACTCATCAAATTGAAAGTATTTATTTTGATGACCCAACTATTAATACATATTAAGACAATCCATTATATTCCTGGTATATAAAAAGAATTTCATTTCTTAAACTAGCTTTGTACATTTGATGCTTATGATTTGCAACCATTCAACGATGTAGACATCAGGAAATGTAATCATTTTTCTATATGGATCCATATTTATTCGCTAAAAGTTTGAAAAAATTAATATTTGCTTTTTCTACAGAATGCATTTGAGAGAAATCTTTATTAACTCCATTCACCTCTTGAAATCATTTCTACGTTCCTTTGTTGTGGTAGTGTGAAGAATATGCTTTCTATAATAAATATAGGCGGAACCTTTATCAGTGTAGTAGATCTTTTTTATATAAATTTCAACACATTTAGGCATAAATTTGGTCGTCCTCATCAGGAAAACGCGCGGTCTGGAACTAAACAAACATCGAAGTTTTACCAATTCTTCCCGCTGGTTGCGTTGCCAATTGGAACCTGTTTTCCGGTAGAAAATTGTCGTTATTGTTAATCGTTGGAAATGTCAATTAAGCATGTATAAACTATCATAAAAATTTATCTAATCATTTAGTTAAGAAATACGATGAGAATTAAATTTTTTTTCGTTACTGAATTCATAAATATATTATATAATAAAATGTAATCATTGTACAAATTGAATGAATTAAAACATAAAAACTAGTTCATTATATGTACACATCATTTTTAATTATTATTATTTAAGTGCAAGTATAGAAAAAGAAGCCATCTTATATGTATTAATGCCAGGGTAAATATTGTTCGAGGTAAAGGATTACTTAAAAACTTTGCTGTGCGTTAATTTTAAATTTGATTTTTAAATCATAACCCTTTCAAAAATCCGAGAAAATGCTGTCGATATAGAAAACTGTTCTCTATTTTATGCAATTCCATGTTGTCCAAAGGAAGGAATTTGAAAAATTTGTGACAATGACTTCTGAACGAACGGGACTCGGGGTCGTTTGTCTGAGCGGCGAATGACGTCACTAGGCAATCCCACCAGGCCGCAAGTACGATTCCCGGCATAAGCACGCAGTGTTTATTTATTTTGATACAAAAAGTGGAATTATGTGACTATGAAATGAAAAAATTCATTGATAGAAAGAGAAATCAAGTTTAAAGGGAGGCATAGCTTAAAAACCTCTTATTTTCATTTATATTAAAGATAAAAAAAATTTCAAGGGGAAAAAAGGTTTCGAAAACCATTTTGCGTGGTTTCAAAAATTGATTTAAAAATGGAATTTCCTTTCTAAAATGTTTAAAATATACATTAGGAATATAAAAATGTGCCAACTTTATGAAATTTACAGATTTGAATATGGATAAAATATGGCAACTGATGAAATAGGTTGCGTATAGAGGGGTGACTCGAAATGTCGTGTATTTAAATCTTACGCCAGTGTAGAAATTACTCTTTGTTACAGTTTTTGAAGCCATCAGAACACCACGGTATCTCACTCAATATTTACTGTAAGTCCTAAAGCCAGTAACTGAGCGAAACTCTTTCTTTATTCACACCGAAAAATTGATTTTTGCAACGATTGTGGATGAAAGAAGACGTATCAAAGTACTGAGGCTCCACCGACTGCCGAAAGTTCGATAACTTTCTAAGGAAAAAATTCTTCGAAACTTCATCGCACTAACACTCAACTTTGAGGCAACATCAAATCTAATACAGACTGCCACACACCACTGCAACCGGATTTCCAAAGCGTCTATTGTCACAGCTAGGCTGTTGAAGGGTGTGTGTGTGTGTCAAACTTGTGACCGAAGCATCTCAAAAAATTGTGTGGTGCTGACGGAAGAGATAGCTGATTCAGGACGATCCTCTTATCAATATCTATTATACCTGAATTTTCCCGAACATCAAACTTGAAAGTGAATTCTTTAAAATAAAAAATTAGAAATGAAAAAAAATCGCTTACCATTTATAAAGATTTGTTTACTAAACATGTAAAAGTAAAGTTGAAAGAAATTACAAAACATCGCCATCTTTACGAAAAATTGTATTTTTTGAGCTTTTTGTACAAGCAAGAAATATTTTGAAATTACAGGTTTTAATTTTTTTCCTGTTCCTTATACCCAAAACAACACATTAGGACCTCTAGCGTTTCGACATTAGTGAGCATCAGAGTAGAGTTAGCAAAATTATTGAGGGGCCCAAGCACATATTTTGCACATTTACACATTACAGTATATGTGAAATTGCAATTTATATTGGGAGTGCTCGGGCCGATACAACTTTACGCCAACGTTAGTGAGTTTAGTCGTTATAAAAAATTGACAAAAAACTTCGAAATTTCTTCAGTTTTCAAAATTGTGAGTACGATGCTCAAACGGAAGATATTTCTTGATTTGAAACTTTTTTTTTATTTTGTTTAACTAGGCGATAGAGAACTTTTCTATGGTTTAGAGACAGCAAAAAAGAATTAGTGTTTTTTTTTGGCTTTTACTACTATATATAGTGCCTGGTCCATTTATTAATATTCTTCATATCTTTTTTATACTTCTTTTGAGGACAAAGAAAAGGTCAATATGGCCAAAATTTAGGGAAAAATAGGCATCCACGTTATCGTTTCCAATGTAAGGTATTATTACCCTCCGCAGGGATAACACAATTGCCAAATATGGTCAACACAAGAAAGCCTCCGGGGCGAGATTTTTGTGAGTTTTCGTGGGGGAATTTATTATACAATAATTTTTGCCACCCACGTATTAATTACAGCTCAAACTAGAGCTTTGTTTTTGGAGAAAAAGAGACGCTTTCCCCATCCTGGATTCGAAACCATGTCCCTCCGTTTAGCCCGGATTGTGTTATCCCTGCGGAGGGTAATAATACCTTACATCTTTACATACGGAGAAAGAGAGCGTTGTTTCCTGTCCTCATTCGTCTAGCGGTCCAAGACACTCCGGGCTAAACGGAGGGACCCTGGTTCGAATCCAGGATGGGGAAAGCGTCTCTTTTTCTCCAAAAACGAATAAAGCTCTAGTTTGAGCTGTAATTAATACGTGGGTGGCAGAAATTATTGTATAATCGTTTCCAACGTTAGACCTGTGCTGTGGTATCGTGTGAGAGCGTGCTTTTAATAACTATAACCTGAATACCTGTTCCCTTTTTATAATGTATAACTTTATTTAGTTGGATCCCGTTTGTTTTTGAGAATGGCAAACCTGGAGCCCTAGAATTATAGGCCAACGCATCAGCCGCCATTTTCTTGTACACTTCCGGTTTCATTTACCTTGGCGAAAAAGGTTTTCCGCTTTGAATCAAGGATCACTATTTTGGCAAAAAAAGAAATAGCAATCCTCGATTATCCAACGAATGTAAACATTGGCGCAAATTCTAAGATGTCGATAATAAGAACTATATGCCATCCTTGCATAGTTTTTGATTCATGTATAGAATAATTATAATGTAAATAATCAAAACAAACTTTACGCTGCAAACATTCTATGTTTATTCCTCGAATGATTAGAACAATTCCCAGTGGAACACTCGCCCATTTCACCCTATTTTATTAAAAATAACATCCTTGTAAATCACTCAACTTTAACACAGCAGTGAATGGGATCATGTGATTCTATGATAGGCAGAAAATGCGCATGCTTTGTATTGTAGGAGCCTTAAGGAAAATAAAGAGGTGTTTCTCTTTGAAATTGCGACTTTGAATTTCTGGAGGAATGCTGAACAAATTGAGTCGAAATTTAACCCGAAAAGATAGAACCAAATATATAGATAGAAGATATATGAAAGATAAGAAGATATAAGAAAATTCAATTGTGAGTTAGTAAGGAAGGCCATTGAAAGCAACAAGAGCCTTAGGGTTATTAAAGGAAGTTTGTATGTTGGGAAGAAACATATCATTGCATTAAAAGGAGAGGATGGCACTGTAACAAGAAATAGGGAAGAAATACTTGAAGAGGTGAAGAATTCTACAGAAAGCTATATGAAGGAAACAGTGGAATCAACAAAGACTCTGAGATAGTCGAAGGAACAGATCCTAAAATATTAAAAGAAGAAGTAGCATTTGCAATAAAACGCATGAAGAAAGGAAGAGCCCCTGGCAATGATGTCACCACATTAGATATTTCAAAAGAAGCTGGAGAACATGTAGAAGACATACACGCAAAATTCTTTACCAAATGCCTCAACAGTGTCAACAGTCAACCAAACCAATGGGATTCTGTAATAGTAATTCTTTTGCATAAAAAAGGTGATAAAGAGGATTTAAAAAATTACCGACCAATTAGCTTGTTACCTGCTATTTATAAAATCTTCACAAAAGTTCTAACACATCGCCTGCAGAAAAAATTAGATGCAGCTCAACCAAGAGAACAAGCTGGATTTCGAAGTGGATTCAGTACAGTGGACCATATTCAAGTATTAAGAGAATTAATTGAAAGAACACATGAATATGAACTTCCATTGTGTGTTGCATTTATTGACTATGAGAAGGCCTTTGACTCTATAAAAACATCAGCAGTCATCAACTCTTTAAGATCAACAGACATTGAGGATGTGTACATTGACATATTGAAACGTGTGTATAAAAATGCAAGTGCAAAATTTCGGTTACA
>QLNU02014176.1:42258401-42303276 GCA_006491805.2 Dysdera silvatica | reverse complement strand
CCTAAGGAGTGCTTCAACTTTTGCTACACAGGAGCTCCGTACGACTAAAGGAACCCGGTACTTGAACAAACCCTGAGCACAGCATACATTAGCAAGATCCGTACACTAACGCCTTACCAACTGGGACGCCCCCACCACCCTCTGCAGTTTAAAATTACTTTGCGCACTTCCATACAAATCGACATCCTCCTCACCTCTGGGATTCGTACTGGATCCGTCAATACCCTCCACCTGCCAATCATAAACTTTTATGCTTCGAAGGTTCCTTTATTTTCGCTCATGTTTTATTGTCCAAGAATTCAAAAGTTTGTCCTGCAGGTAAATAATAAATAGCTTGAAAATAAAAATAAAAGTTAGTATCGAAAAATTTCCCTTGATTCAGTAGCGTACGCAGAAAATTCCTAAAAGGGGGTTGGTGCGAATGAGAAGGATTACTACTATATCATAGCTTCCCATAGACACCTTCAGGGGGGACTGGGCCGCCTGCCAACGGGCCCCCGGACGGGTACGCCCTCATAGGCGATATGACTTGCACCTTCCTATAATCCAGGGTATGCGCCCTTTGAGAGGACCCAGTCCGCCCCTGGACCTTTGTTAATATTTTCCCAATTGCGGGAGGAGGGCTATGGCCCACATGAATCTCTCTTCCGTACGCTTATGTCTTGATCGATCCTGAATTACGACTATGGTGGCCGGGTCGCAGGACTTGTATTTCCATTTACCATGGAAAAAATTTAATAGGAAGCATTCAAGTATTATGTAAGCATCTATGGGTGAGGGGGGGGGCTAGCTGTTGTGTTTATTTTTCTATGTTAGTTTATTTTTAATGTTAATTTTTGCATACCGGTGGGGAGAGAATAAAATGGCCAAAAAGTCAATGGTTGTATTAATCATGATTCGTAAATTTCTTGCCAAAAATTCTTCATTCTCGTCAAAAATTGGCGACGGCAAAATTTAACAAACTGAATTCAAAAAGCGAACCAAACTTTCAAATACAATTTCCATTGGCTCGAAATTGTTAACTCTCACATTCCAGAGAAGAACGGCTAATAAGTGACCTGTTTTTTGACAATACAGCCCAGTTGCAGTGTATTGGACAAATACGTTTATCATAGATGTAACTTTCGCTTTTTATCCAATCACGCTTTGTTATTTGCTTATAATCATAACTCCGTGGATAAACATTTCCGACCCCTCACATACAGGGTCATTATGGCCATTTTGCACAAGGATCACGGTTATATACTTTTGATCCGGTATTTTCAGAACACCCTGTAGATAGTTTTATTAAAAAAAAAATCTTTTGGGACATTTCCATTGAAGATCGAGGCGCGAACTGTTCTTTTCTTCGTCCAAGAATTTTTACATTCTAGTTTTATTTGTCGCAAATCTTCTCCCTTCCTGAAAATGCTTCGCGAAAACATTTGGCTTTCGCTGACGGCGATTTGAAATACATAACGTTTTTATTCTGAATATCGTTTGCATGTTGTTGAAAGGAAATAGCTTTTAAAGTGTAACATAAACGAAGTTATTCTGTTTTCTATTGAGAATATTTCGATATAGGTGATAAAATACTCGGTCACAATAGAACGCAATTTCTATAACAGAGCATTTAGGGTTGTGTTCGGTGAAGTACCAATTAAATTTGCTTTTTCTTTCAAATGTTATATAAAATGTGGTGTATGTATGTATTTACATACTTTTCGGAAGGTTCTACGGCGTCCATATGAAATATATATAGCCAGGGGCGGACTGGGCCGGTGCGCCCTCAGGGGCGATAGGACTTGCGCCCTTATGAGTTATAGGACTCGCTCTCTCCGATAATCTAAGCAGTGTTTAAGCTGACTCGAAATATGCTGTCGCAAAAATGCTAAAATGGGAAAAAAGTTGTAGCAAAATGCTAAAAAAATTAGTAGCTTTCGTTGCTCGAAAAATCGTATCAATAAAATTATTTATATCAACGATGCCTAACAGGTATTGTTAAGAATTTTGAAGAGGAAACAAAAAGGAACAAGAAAAGATTGCTGAAGTGCAAAGGATATTCTGGAATCCCTGAATCCTGTTTTCAGAGAATAAACTGTGGTTAAAAACGCCTGTCGCATTTTCGCGATGGGCAATAATTTTTTTTTCGCATTTTCGAGCAACTCGTCGCATTTTGCGAAAAATGCGACTGTGGCTTAAAACCTGAATCCAAAGTTTGCGCCCTTCAAGAGAACCCAGTCCGCCCCTGCAGATGGCTATATGCTTTGGGGTATTTAGTTACATAAATAGTAAGAATATTTTGCTTTTCAATCGTTTTTGGAACCAAGGGTACTCTTTCACACATGGCACTTCGTAAATCCCATCAATATCTTATGTTTAGTAGAACTAATTCATATATATTAGTACACCTTAATGCTCTGATATAATAAAGTCAGTGGTAAGTTTCTTCATTAAAAGTTAACAAAGTTGCGAATGTCGCTTATTCTATGTTCGAAGAGATTTCTTGTTTAGATTTTTGTAGAATAACATTATTTTTTCATATGTATTACTGAACCATTTACTTTATTTCTCAGTTCTCAGAAAGAATCAGCAATTGTTTCCCTAGTTTCAGAGATCGCTGATATGTTAATTGTTCAAAAGTGTTAAGCGTGTTTCCCTATCGCTCGCTACAAATTAAAAACGGACTCTGTTAGAAAATGCAACTTGAGCATTCCACGTTCATTCCTAATTGTTAGACTCATTCTTCTAGCGCGATCAAGGAGTGCTTTAATTTAATTAACGACGGGGGAGAAAGGAATGGGCAAATCATGTCGTATTCGACAGTCTTTGAAAACCCTAAATGCAAAGATATTAATTAGGGAAGAATACTTCGAATACCATCTAGAAATTCTTTAAACTCGTTAGTTTGAACGTGTTGACTTCATAGTATGAGATGTACCAAGATCGAGATACAAATCTAAGGATGAAATTCCTTAACTAGTGATACTACATAGTGAGTGGAAATAAAAGATTTGTTTACAAAGCAAACGGATTTGCACTTCTAATAAAAACGATGCGTTGGAGCGAATTTGCGAAAATCCTTAAGGTAATATCGTGCGAATGAAGAATAGTTATTTTTACGGCAAGGGAAAATGGCCTTTGTTCTTCTGCAGAATTATAATAAAAGAAACAAGTTATGTGCCTGTGTGTTTGAAATAAAGCGAGTATCTTATTTATAGCAATCATCAGGTAATGAAATCATAGTTGTAAAAATCCAAGTAGTATTCATTTGAAAACATAATTTAGTGTATTTGTATAATTATTAACAGATTAAATAAGCCTAAAATATTCGGTATTTATATTTTGAGCCTATCTTCTGTAAACTGATTTATTTTTCATTTTAACACCTCACATCTCATACACCATTTTTCTGTCTTACCTGTTTATAACACTGCGTAATTCATTAATTTTTATTTAGCGCCCAACTAAAGTTTCATTAGACGATTTTTTTATAAATAAATAATATTCAATCAAATGCCAAGATGATACTGTCCCTCACATGGGCAGTCGTAGCTTTACACTACGGAACTTTGTACTGAACTCTTGGGTGAACAAAGTTAAATTCATTAAATTCATTTAAATTCACTTGGGCCAACAATTTGTTTTGAGAGAAAACAAACCTTAATCCAAATCCAAAGACAAAAACCTTAATCCAAACATGATATCCACGACATTCATGACAAGTAATTTTCTGCGTACTCGTCCGTAGTTTTTTAAAAGACAATATTCTACATTGCCCAGGCATGGCTGACGATAATGAAATCTGTTTCTGTACACACGGTAATTTGCATGTATATGCTCAATTTGCATGTATATGCTCAATTTGCATGTATATGCTCAATTTGCATGTATTGCCTATTTTGTTATAATTTACAGTCTCTTATGTATAAACGTTTTTAGTTTTAAGCCAGTTAAGCATTAATGTTCTTTCAAAATTAGTATATATTTTCTGGAAAAATAAGAGGTTAAATAGTAGTACTGCGGTATTCAAATGCATATCACAACTCTCAATCTCAACCAACTCACTATTTGCCGTTTTTAAAAGTTATAATTAGTCTTTAAATACAACCATATTTCATTATTTGACCTCTGCCTTAGAATTTGTGGAAAGGATATGTGTAATTATACTTAAATTAATTAATTACGACACTGATTTTAATAATACTTCAGTAATACTTACAAGAGAAGTGACTAAAGTGCAGTCGCATTTTGAATGGAGACATCTGTCATATGAAATTTTTATATGAGTAAAGACAGAAATCAAAAGAACTAGCTTATAAAACTCAATTTTCGTTTTTTTATGAATTTTTAAAATTTCGATAGTTACACCGAAATATAACTTTTTTATTCAGTCTTAATTGTTCTTTTTTAGACGTTACGCCGTCTTTTAATTAACTTCCATAAAATATTAAACTGTAAAATTTATTTTGTTATTAATACAAATATTGATAATATGTCATTCCGTCTGAAAATGATTAGAAATAGGACAAGAATGTAATGATAAATTTTTTGGTAATTATTTCAATAGGAAGCTAGTTTATCCGGCGCATTCCAGGATAAATTCTGTATTTCTACGAAGATATTTGGACACACTGTCGGATAAATACTGGAGAAAAATGAGTTCGGAAGTCCTCATTTAAAAAAAAAAAAGAAGGCTCCGTAAAATAAACAACAGGACAATTCGCTGTTCTATAGCTATTCCCGATTGACTCGTTCAGCTTCGAATATCCGACTTTTTTCCTTAGTTTTACGAGTGTCATCTCCGTTAGGGCTCCATTAAATTTGATTACGTTTCGTCCATTTCTATGGATTGCATGTACAAACTGAGTTTCACATCGAGAATATTTTTATCACCAGAACCTTTTTGAAAATAGCTTCTGCTCTCCGGAAAGAATAAAGGGATTTTTCAGCTTCAATTCTAGGACCATACTACTACTTCACAGTGAAAATTAGAATCTACTTCTGTTTATCTGCAACGTTAAAAATCGAGCTATATTTTCATCAGAATTACTTTAAAAATCTACGTTTTAATACTATTTTCCGCACTCACAAATTAGTCATTTCTGTTACATGAAGTATTGTTTTCTTACGTTATTGAAAAGGAGCTTTTCTTCATTTTCCGTACATAATAGATGGTTTTTATACACCCATACACCCATATTTTATTTGTAATACTATTCGAATTTATATAATAGAACTCTAACCTGAGGTATTGTTCGATTACCGTACTCGAATTTTTGTTTAAGTCGCCCAATTATCCTGCTCGGGCTATTAGATTTCTTGAAAGAGACTTTGTGCTTCACTAAAAAGAGCCCAGTCAACTGTATTATTTATCATACATAAAAACAATCAAAATTTTCCGAATTGCAATACAGGAGTAATTTCTATAATTCATGAATAAGAGGTCAGTTTTATATATTCTTTCATATAAGAATGAATATATAAATTATATATTTACCGATTGAATAATTTTTATTTTCGTCTACTTTTACCCATTTTTTGCTGTTTTAGTGTCCACAAACATTTATTTATAATATTCGAAAAGTAGTATTCCATTCACTGGATATTATAATTTGCAACAAAGTACGGTGTTAAAATAATAATATAATCTAATGAATGATTTTAAAAATGGCAATAGGTCCTACGCTGATCAATATCTTGTATTAGATTTAAGCTCAACCGATTTTGATTCCTCCAAACCACCACAATTCATTTAAAGAAGCCTAACTTTAGGTAAATTAGATTTATTCGTTTATTTATTTATTTTTTAACTTTATTTTGGGTGGTTAATGAACAATAATAATAGTACATACAAATGAACATGGTAAAGCAACTAAACATTGATCTTGATACTACAATAAGGAACATATTTTATAACCACCCGGGCAGTAATGGATAAAGACGAGAGTCTGTTTTTTGTTTGTTTGTTTGTTTGCTTATTTGCTTGCTTACATGTTCCTTCGTTCTTTCTTTCGTTCGTTCATTCATTCATTCATTCATTTTCTACTTAATATTAAATTATCATAATTATATTTTCTTTAATTATTGTGCATAATTAACTGATATATTCAGTTATGATTTACTAGCTTCAGGTCCCAGGGTTTTTTTCCTATGACCTTTCCATCTATAGTTAAATTTCTCATGTATATTTGAAATAATGTTACACAATTTACTTGGATTTTAAATGTACATGTTAAGAATAAATATACGTGATAGATTTATTGATTTTATATTAGCATTAAAGCGCTGTATGGAATTCATTACTTTGTGACGTAATTATTGAATGAACTTTTGTGCCCTCTTCACCTACAAATGTGAAATTCTTATAAATTTTTTGTCTCCAATCGCAGGTAGAAGACATCTAAAGTCAACTAAAGGCATTATTGGAAATGTCTATCTACGCATTCGATTCCTTCCTACTGAATACTATTCATAAGTTGAAATTATAGCGAGATCAGGACTGTGGAATTGGTGGGCCATGTCTGTTTCAACTCTTACGTAAAACCACCACAAATTATACATAATTATACCACTTTATCCTATATATAATAATGGCAAAGAAAGGAGAAAATCACAATGTTTCACAGATTGCATATACAAAGGGTGTTTACACATTTTTAGAACGATTTCGGAGCCATTTTTTTAATGTTTAAAATGTAAAGATTATTTTTTTAAATATTCCATCTGATAACCTTGTTTTTGAACTGTAAGTGTGCATCGTACTTTCCATGATAGAAGGGCTTTTTGCAATATTTCCAGAGGTACTGCTTGCCATCCCTGTTCCACAACTTTCCATAAGTCCATCGATGGTAGTGGGTTTGCGCTTAGAGAGTGTTCTTTTCAGCAATCTAAATGCACAATAGCCCATAGCAGAAACATCAGGGGAGTTTGCAATAATGTTAAAAAGGTATATATATATATATGAATACAAATATCAATTTTCATTTTTTCAAGGAATGCAGTGGTAGTTTTCGAGGTATGACTGCTGGCTTTACCTCATTGCAGTTTTATACTCTGAAAATTGTTGGAATAAAAAAAATGGAATTTCTTCTGTAAATATTGGATGCAAAAAATTCTCCTGATAATATGATGAGTTGATTTTAACCTTTTTTTCCACTTTTTTATTTTTAATTTCCCATTGTAAGAGAAACCTGCGACAATCATAAAGCCTTTACTGAAGCTTTCTTTGCATTCTCGGAACCAAGTTTGGATATTTTTTTCTCCACGCTTACGATAGTAAATGGACCTTTTTTTTTGTTACAATTATTTAGGTGAACTTATGCTTCATCAAGGGTAACAACGTATTTCCATTTATCTCCTTCTAAGTAATTTTCATACAGGACTCTGCAACATGTCTTGCGTTGAGCCACATGTCTCGACAAAAGACGGTGAAGATTATGTTTTTTAGCTTTTTTAAGTTGTAAATCTTGGTTTATTATTTTATTTGCTGTTGCTACAGAAGTTCTTAAAGAGTTTGCAATTGATTTCTGCGTCGGTGGATTTTCTCTTGTTACCAGTGATCTCACTTTAGAAATATTTGCAACAGTATGTATCTTGTTCGGGTATACATTTGGAGTCCTCTTTTTATGTAGAAGTTCTGATTGACGGTCTTTCCTTTTTCGATTAATAATGTTGCTTATTTTGCACTTAGAAATCTTTATACCATGCGTTTCACAACGTTTTTAATAGTGGAATAAGAATATTTCTCTTCGGAAAGCGCAAAAACGTATTCTTCGATCCACAGCTTGTTTACAGGCGCCATTTTGAATGAAAAATGAATTTGAAAGTAGCAGACGATAATCTTAATTTGAAATAATAACATGTTGCAAGATCCATTTTCCCACAAAATATTTTCATTTTTTAATCCTCTATTTAAATCGTTCTAAAAATGTGTAAACACCCTCTGTATGTATATATAAGATGGTGTTTTATTTGAGTAAGGCAAATATTACCCGCTCATTGTTTGCACGGGATCGTGGGCGCGAAAGTACATATTTCGAGTAGATTGCGTATATATATCCCTGCAAAATTCATCTCAAATTCATGTGTTGCCCAAATAGGATTTCTGCTTTAGGGATTTAAAAAATAAAATAAAATCATCTTACCTGTTTCTCACTTTGTAAAGTAATATAATCTTGCATCAAACCCACACAGAGCTTTAAAATCCGAGTGCTGTTTTTGACAACCATTTCGCGAAAGAAACTGATTCGATTTTATTTTAAGAAAAAACCCATTTATTGAAATGTGTCAAATAATGTCTTAAAAAATATTGTTCTTTCCATCGTCTTTTTTAGTTTTCAGTTTCGCGCTCAAGCATTAGCAGATTAATCCCATTAAGTCGTATAAAAATCCTTTGATTGGAAGGTATTTTAATTTTTTTTAACTTCAATTTAACGCTTTTTGACTTCATAAAAACCATATTAAATTTGCTTCATAATTAAATTTCTTTAAAATATTTTTAAATTTACATTGACTATTGGGCGCACTTTAAGAAAAAAAAGAGTTTGTGGAGGGAGAATTAATAAAATATTAAATTTTTGACACTCTATTTTTATATGATCCATACTTGAACCTGTGTTTTGGATAGAAGAAAAAGTTAAAGGTAAAAAGTGCTTAACATATTTTTTCTCTCTTCCTTAAACACTGATTCAAATAGAATCCATATAAAAGTGCAGCATGAATCAGTGGCGTAGCAACTCAAATCTCATGGTGGGCTCAAGTGGCTATGGGGGGGATGAAGTGTCTTGAAAGAAAATTATGTGATACAGCCTTAGAGAAAGTAATATGTTCTGGTATCCAATATGGGGCTTGGTTCCCCCCCCCCAAGGGCGGACAAAGAGTGGTGGTCACATTGGATATAACCCCCCAAAATATATTTTTTCACTGTAAAAAATTCCAACTTTCATGATAAATGAAGGGTGTTATTCCAAGACCATGGCAAATTCTGTCCTTGACTCCCCCCAAAATGAAAGTCTGTGTCCGCCTTTGCCCCTTCTTCTCCTACGTCATTAGGGATCAAACCTTTTATTTAAACTGTTTAAAACTAGTATTTTAATAATCCTTTCATACCTTTCTTATAGGTAATAATTTTCGACACACATGCTTGGTCTCAATCTAAAGCTTTTAAAGTATGGAAGAAAAAGTGACGCCATCCCTCGGCCTGTATTCAATCTAGGGTCCTTTCGTTAGGCCCCGAGTGCCTTAACTGCCAGAATGAGGAGAAAAGGAACAACACTTCCGGCGTGAGTGTATATTACGTCTTTGCATCTGTCGCCAATCGCGCCAACTTCCTTCTCGTATTACGTTATCATGAATTGCTGTTTCGAGCGTTCGCTTTATTTTCGGCTGTCATGATGAAATGTCGTTTACAAATAGATAACGTATTTGTATTATACTGATTCAACACTTTTTGTATTCAGGCAGCTTTTTTTAAGAGTCTAACAATATTAAGTTGGGGGTTGTAGGGTCGGATTTGGATACACTTCTTTGAATTGCAGTATTCGTCAATTAGCACCACACAAAATACTTGTGACGGGCAGAGTGTTTCGATGTCAAAAATTTGCAACGGTTTGAAATTACGTAAATGCAACGTTATCTATGATCATGACACGCTAATCGTTACCGTTTTTATGAGACATTCAAATGTCTGATAATTAAGGCAACAAATCAATTAATTATGGATCGATATCTAAGCCGAAAGTGTTCGTTATCATGTTATATGAACCGCATTTTCTGCAAAGTTGACAAGCATGTTGCCACTTCGCCATCGTGGGTTAGTGGACGGAAAAATTTATCAACATTTTCATAAATAATAGCTTTTATTTTCTCTAGTGTAATGTATTAAAATTATAAAGTTTTGGAGTCTCGCTATACACTTTATCAAGTAAGGCAAATGAATATAGATAGGAGGGATAAGTGAAGATCTCTATAATTAATTTGTATAATTGATAAATAGGGAACGCTGTATTTTCAATATTTTCAGGCCAGTGTTAATGTAAAAGTTAACATTATGGAATCTCCTGATGATAATTCATGATACTTTTATTCGAAAATATGAGAATTCGTTTTGAAATTTTAAGTTATCTGATATTTCCAGCAGCTAATGTAGGCAACATTTTCCAAACAAACAGTATTGTAAAATTTTTCTATCGGGTAAATAAAGGAGCGGTTTATCTAAAAGATGACTTAGAATCAATACCTTTCCCCCAAATACACAAAAATACACTACATCGATCATGCGCGCCCCCACAATTATATGCAGGTGGGTGCATCCAGGAGAAACTCCAATTGAATTTTGTTGTTAGACTAAAGTTTCTTGTAGATTCAGTGCTTTTTTCCCCCTTTATTTCATAAGCCAGGGGGGGGGTGAAAGTGCACCCCCACGGGCTACCTATAACATCGATTTAATAAAGCATCAGTGCTTCGCAGACAAAATTGTACTTAGTATTTCGGAATTTGAGTTGTTTTGTTATACAGGGTGTTCCGAAAACACCGGATCAAAAGTATATAGCCGTGATCCTTGTGCAGAATGGACCATAATGGCCTTTACATGGGAGGTCGGAAATGAATATCCACGGAGGCGCCACTGGCCCTTACAAACCAAGAAGTTGTCTGCCCCGAAATTTCAACTCCGGCGCGGGGTTGCTACATTGCATCCTCAAACCGGTTTCGAGACGTGTTGGCATTTTTTATGATTGCTGAGATTGTCGACTTGATTTTATAATTAGCGCAATTTCATAAATAAAGATTTTAAGGCTCCTACGTAGGGCTGGCAACTTTCCTCAGTGGTGTATTACGAATATGGGGCGTCCCCCGAGATCCGTGGGAGCCCTCTTGGTTCTAAACAAGAAGTTTAGTTTGAAAAATAAATATCTCGAGACTCGAAACACCGATTAAAGAAGTTTACCTAAGGAGTGTTTCAATTTTTGCTACACAGGAGCTCCGTACGACTAAAGGAACCCGGTACTTGAACAAACCCTGAGCACAGCATACATTAGCAAGATCCGTACACTAACGCCTTACCAACTGGGACGCCCCCACCACCCTCTGCAATTTAAAATTACTTTGCGCACTTTCATACAAATCGACACCCTCCCCACCTCTGGGATTCGTACTGGATCCGTCAATGCCCTCCACCTGCCAATCATAAACTTTTATGCTCCGAAGATTCTTTTATTTTCTCTCATGTTTTACAGCCCAAGAATTCGAAGTCTGTCCTGCAGGTAAATAATAAATAGCTTGATAATAAAAGTTAGTATCGAAAAATTACCCTTGATCCAGTAGCGTACGCAGAAAATTCCTAAAAGGGGTTGGTTCGAATGAGAAGGTTTACCTCTATATCATAGCTTCCCATAGACACCTTCAGGGGGGACTGGGCCGCCTGCCAACGGGCCCCCGGACGGGTACGCCCTCATAGGCGATATGACTTGCACCTTCCTATAATCCAAGCTATGCGCCCTTTGAGAGAACCCAGTCCGCCCCTGCACCTAGTGTTAATATTCTCCCAATTGCGGGAGATTATGGCCCACATGAATCCCTCTCCCGTACGCTTATGTCTTGATCGATTCTGAATTACGACTATGGTGGACGGGTCGCAAGACTTGTATTTCCATTTATTATGGAAAAAATTTAATAGGAAGCATTCAAGTATTATGTAAGCATCTATGGGTGAGGGGGGGGGCTAGCTGTTGTGTTTATTTTTCTATGTTAGTTTATTTTTAATGTTAATTTTTGCATACCGGTGGGGAGCGAATAAAATGGCCAAAAAGTCAATGGTTCGATTCTTAAATAGTTTGCCAAAAATTCGCGATTCTCGCCAAAAATTAGCGACTGCGAAATTTAGGAAACTAAATTCAAGGGGCGAGCCAAACTTTCAAATACAATTTTCATTGGCTCGAAATTGTTAACTCCCACATTCCAGAGATGCACAGCTAATAAGATACCAATTTCTTGATAATACAGCCCAGATGCAGTGTATTGGACAAATACGTTTATCATAGATGTAACTTTCGCTTTTTATCCAATCATGCTTTGTTATTTGTTTATAGCCATAACTCCGTGGTTATTTATTTCCGACCCCCCATGTAAAGGGTCGCTATGGTCCATTTTGTACAAAGATCATGGCTATATACTTTTGATCCGGTATTTTCAGAACACCCTGTAGATAGTTTTATTAAAAAAAAAATCTTTTGGGACATTTCCATTGAAGATCGAGGCGCGAACTGTTCTTTTCTTCGTCCAAGAATTTTTACATTCTAGTTTTATTTGTCGCAAATCTTCTCCCTTCCTGAAAATGCTTCGCGAAAACATTTGGCTTTCGCTGACGGCGATTTGAAATACATAACGTTTTTATTCTGAATATCGTTTGCATGTTGTTGAAAGGAAATAGCTTTTAAAGTGTAACATAAACGAAGTTATTCTGTTTTCTATTGAGAATATTTCGATATAGGTGATAAAATACTCGGTCACAATAGAACGCAATTTCTATAACAGAGCATTTAGGGTTGTGTTCGGTGAAGTACCAATTAAATTTGCTTTTTCTTTCAAATGTTATATAAAATGTGGTGTATGTATGTATTTACATACTTTTCGGAAGGTTCTACGGCGTCCATATGAAATATATATAGCCAGGGGCGGACTGGGCCGGTGCGCCCACATGGGCAATAGAACTTGCGCCCTTATGAGTTATAGGACTCGCTCTCTCCGATAATCTAAGCAGGGTTTAAGCTGGCTCGAAACATGCTGTCGCAAAAATGCTAAAATGGGTAAAAAAAGTTGTAGCAAAGCGCTAAAAAATCGTATCAATGAAATTATTTATATAAACGATGCTTAACAGGTGCTGTTAAGAATTTTTAAGAGGAAACAAAAAGGAAAAAGAAAAGATCGCTGAAGTGCAAAACGGATCTTCTGGAATCGAGGAATCCTGTTTTCAGAGAATAAACTGTGGTTAAAAATGCCTGTCGCATTTTCGCGATGGGCAATAATTTTTTCTTCGCATTTTCGAGCAACTCGTCGCATTTTGCGAAAAATGCGACTGTGGCTTAAAACCTGAATCCAAAGTTTGCGCCCTTCAAGAGAACCCAGTCCGCCCCTGCAGATGGCTATATGCTTTGGGGTATTTAGTTACATAAATAGTAAGAATATTTTGCTTTTCAATCGTTTTTGGAACCAAGGGTACTCTTTCACACATGGCACTTCGTAAATCCCATCAATATCTTATGTTTAGCAGTGATACATGTATGTTTAGTAAAGCGATATTTTTATTATTTAATTTATTAAAGTCCACAGTTTATACCTTAGCTGACGATGAGGAAATATTAGATGATATTTTGTTCGTAAAGCATATTAATAAACAAATAAACATAAATTTTATTTGCTTCATGAGACCATTTTCAGCATTACATCACCACAACATATGTTACATTATACATACTCCACATACATTATACATACTACTCCATACATAAATCGCACATAGAAATATTTCGAAATAAATTTAATAAATGTTTAAAGAATGCAAATTATACTTAAGGATAACATAAATGAAACGTGTACAACGGTCACCGAAACGGGTCAAGAGTGAATACCTAAAATGGTATAACGAGCTCTTGATCCCAATTTACCCACTAGTTGGCCAGGAAGGTCCACAAGCAACTTCTATTTCCCTTATTATTTCATCTTTAAGTTTTTTTTTCAAAAAAGCCTACTATTTAGTGTTTTAAGATCGGCAGAGAGGTCATTCCAAAATTTTGATCCTTTATGCACTATACAATTTCGAAATTTTTCAGTTTTTATTTTTGATAGATACAAATTATCTTTATCTCTGGTTACGTTTATAATGTTTTTTTGTTGAATCGTTATAGTTTATTCATATTTATTATTTTTATTCTTTCATACATCATGTTAAGTATGCAGTGTCTATGTAATTCTTAGATTGGCATTATATTATTATTTCCAGCTATTGTTTTCCAATGCAATTTTGTATTATTTTCAAGAGTCTTAATAAATCTTTTCTGAATAATTTCCATTTTATTCATGTTTTCATTTCCCCAAATACAATTACAATATATTATATGACTGTATATAAGCGAATAATATAATTGAATTTTAATCTTTTTGGGTATCCAATCTTGCAGTCTTTTCAACGTTCCAATCCCTTTACTTAGTTTTTAAAAACCTTATCTATTTGTTGATTCCAATTAAGTGTATTATTTACTGTTATACCCAGAAGATCTATTTTTTTTACTATTTCTATTTCTTTTCCATCTATTTCAATTTTAATATCACTCAGTTCATTACCAATGTTTTTATTCTTATTTGCAAATATTAGTATTTTAGTTTTAACGATTTGCTTTAAACCAATTTTCATATTTTTTCACTTCACTTGTAGCTCTTTCCATTAATGTTTTATATTTCTGTCCTCTAAAATTACACTAGTGTCATCGGCAAATAGGGTTATATTTCCATCTTTTGTTACATTAAATGTATCATTTACATACAAGGGATATAACAGAGGACCTAAATTGGATCCCTGCGGTACACCATATTTATTTTCTATGTGTGATGATATAATGTTATCAAGGCAAACTACCTGATTTCCATTGGTTAAGTTGTCTTTTATTATATAATTAATTTTTCCTCTAAGTCCAACATTTTTAAGCTTTCCTATTAATATACCCCCATTTATTATATCAAAAGCCTTACCAAGGTCGAAATAAATCTCTCCATTCCATATTTATTATCATCAAGTGTCTTTTGTAAACGTACGACAGTGCTTTAAAGTGCCCACCTCTGTAGATTTATCCTTTTGAAAACCATATTGATGTTTATTTATTCTTTTCGATTTAATAAGAAACCCCATTATTCTATTATATTAACAGTCTTTCGAAAACCTTTGCAAACACTGATGTCACAGAAATTGGTCTATAATTTTCTACGGATTCTTTATTTCTTTTTTAAACACTGCAACTGCTTTTGCTATTTTCATTTCATCAGGAACCTTTTCATATTCAATGATATCATTATATATTTCTAGCAGAGGAGTAATTAAAAGACCTGAGCAATATTTAATAATTTCAGGACCCATTTCGTCGTAACCCGCACATTTATATATATTTAATTTGTTTTAATTCGTCCATTATTTCAATGCCATTTACTTTTTTCTATAAGCATACTTTTATCATATCCCACATCAATGTAATTTTTATAATCTTCTTCATATAATAAAGAAGGATTTCTCGGTGTCTGGAAGGACCCGGACCCACAACCACTGAATAAGCAGTCAAGTGCTCTTACCCGCTGACTTACATGCGTTTATCAAAGCTTTACATTCTCTCGCAGAGGAGAGTTTGATCAGCGCCTGTAGTTAAATCGGTAAGAGCAAATGACTGGTTATCAAGAGTTTGTGGCTCCGGGTACCACCATGCGCCCAGAAATCATTCTTTTCTTTGTGAATGATTTATCATTTTTATACTTGCTATACAAAACAACAACAAACATCGGCTATAAATTCTACTGTCGACTTTTCTAATCCAAGTTATAACTATTTGGAGTATTAAGTATTTAAATAATGAACTTTATTACTGATAATATAGAATGGCAAAATGCAGATTTAGTGCGAATGGTATGTTTTTCTGGGTGAATTCATGTTTTTGCATAAAATTAGAACTAGATATGCAAATTTTGCTGTCTTTTTCCTATGAGACAACGATTAATGCTTAAATATATGTTAAGAGAATGCGTGTCAACTTTGAATATACTCAAACAATAATATACTTCTCCTCAAAGTAATAAGCAAAAAGCTTTTCTTCAGTTGCAGTAGAGAATTGCGATTGGTCCATTTTGTTTCTTAGACTAGATTGAAATTCCCTATACTCATTGCTATTTCATTTTTTGTGTTAAATTACTTAATGAAATTCATAGAAATTTTCCTCTTTTTCACGGCAAAAGGTATGTAATAATTGATTTGAAATGGACATGACAGAAGTTGACAAACATAAACTAAGAATATAGGCTAGTATGGGCTATATGTGGCTATAATATCTTTTTTTCTAAATTCTTAATCCAAAGACTGCCCTGGGGTTAGTTGGGACAGAACTGATGAAATAGTGTAATTTTCAAATCGTAATAACTTAGCACACAAATGAGTTGAATCGAATCTAATAAAGCACTATGTACCCAATATGGTTATAATTTACTCGACCACTGCAGTAGCTTTTTTTATTAAAACACGTTATAAAATACTTAAAATTTTTCGTTTCTTTTCCACATTAAAATAATTTTAGAACTATATTTGCATACACTGAGCATTCATATTCATCATCACTGAGCTGTTCATTCATACACTGAGCAGTTTTGTCTGTAGATATGTTAAGTACAGTAACGTATTTTGTGTACATACCTAGGATATCTCTCTTCTTTCTGTTTGTTTAATGCAAAGTTTGTTTTAAAGCTATAAAAGACATAGCATTTTTTTTATATTTTAGGTACATATCTATGCTAAAATAATATGAAACAAGTATGAAGGTTAGAAGTATAATACTTCACTATTAAAATTTTGTTCGTACGTGGATATTTTATTTTTCCTTCGTGTGAATTTGAGCATTAAGTCTTTATAAAAAGATAGTTAGAAATGTTTTTTCCTAATTAAAAAAACATTTTTCTCTAGTAAAAAAGCATCCATTATTTCACAGGTTGACAATGAGTACGCAAATTTTATAAAAGCTATATTCACATAAAAACTTACAGCTAACTCCTAAACTTTTTGTACCTTTACAACTCTTCAATAAAATATTAAAATTCGTGTAAAAATTATAACTGCGAAAAATAGTATCACAGAATTAAATATGTAAATATGAATTTTATTAAAGTAAGTTTATGAGCAAAATTCGATTGTAAGCAAAGTATTTTTACTAATAAAAATACATAAATATGTAAAAAGGATACATTAGAAAAAAAAAAGTGATCGATTTCCCCAGGCATTGAACACAAAAATACGGAGCGAAGAGCCGACAACTTACCGCCCAAGCTACCGATTGGCTTGCAGAGGATGTCGTATTTTAAGCTCATATATCGGATGCAAAATCTTTAAAAATTCATATCTCTGGAAATTAGCCGCATTGGCACGAATGCCGAGACACGTATTTCCTTATTTTGGCTCTACTTTCATCAAAACATTTCATCAAAATCGGCGGGGCACTCACTGTGTGTTCCCCTTGTTAGTGGATTGTAAAATTAACAGCCTGATTAGTCAAGTACATCTGGCGATATTATGCTACGAACATGCTGTAAGACACAAAATCCTCAAAAATGGCCCGAGTTCAACCTCAAATATAGGAAAATAGGCAATCTCAAATTCTAATTTTTTTAGCATCATTAGAAAGAGCAGATTTTGAACTACTTGAAAAGGCTTTTACTATTCTAGAGACTGCTCTTGTAGGGCATGGAAAAAAGGTTAAAATATTCTTATGAAATATGCACTGCCAGAGTTCGCGCATATGGTTGCTTAATTCCAAACAGCGCTAAGTAACAATATTATTAATAAAAATCAATATTATCAATAAGTAATAAAATATCATTATTAATAATTATTACTTCATCAAGTGTGATTTTTCTTCAATTCTGAGCAAAACGATTTCTGTCAATTCGTATTGCCCTGCTGTTGACGTAATGCAGTTGAAATCTTTACAACGATGTGCTGTTCATGAATCCAGCAAGTATCACGCTTTTTCTGCCACTGAAATGATTGCACGTGACAAAAAGGAAGCACAAAGGTAATATATGCATCATCCTTTTCATTGGAGATGTCATATACGCTATCAATGCACCGGCGATTGTCCTAAATACCAGTTACATGTATATCTGGGGCAAGGTTCAGAACAGGAATTTATATACACCCCCTAAAACCCCTCCAGATTTTTAATACACCGCCCTAATGAAATCTAAACGGACAATGTGTTCAAAGAAAATAGCTTAATGAAATCTAACCCACACCCCCTGAAATTTTTGAACACCCCCTCCCACGATTTATGAATCCCGGATAAACCCCTGGTTCAGAATCGATGTAAAAGGAATATGCCTTTCAACAGATTAGTCGATCGAGGCAATAAAAAAAGTTTCGTCATTTGATACACGGCTGGCATGGATAAACTTTGTATCAACAGGTATAAACTGCTGATTATCTCATGTTCCAGGAATTGTGTTATAACCTTCGAGCCGTTCTTCTTGTGCCACCCACATTGTTTCTATTTTTTCATTTAATATAAAATAAAGTTTAATTTCACAATTATGTTTCTCATAAAATTTGAATAAGTTAGCAGGTGTTCAATAGCACGTCGATGATTAGCTCCAGTTACTAATTACTTAACTCTCCCACCAATTCCATCGTACGGTGGTTTACTATAATTGTTGCTAAGAAATTCAACTCTGTACTTGTGTGGAAAGTTTCTTGATCCTGACATGTTAGTGAATTTCAGTTAAATTAATGAAGTTAATAATTTCTTTTCATCATTATAATGAAAAACACCAGTGTAATTGTTTAAAGCAATTGAAAGAATAGTTCCATCCTCGTAGAATAGGGATCCTCAGGGTTTTTTTTTTTGATCAAAACGCCATTCAAGGTTATCACTGCGTGAGTAGACAAAATACATTAAAACCCTTCACCGTTTATTACAAAGTGAACGTTCGAGAAGTTCGATGTCATGTATCTTAGTATAGTTGTTTCCAACCTAGTGGTTGCGACCTTCAGGGAGGTTGGAAACTAATTTCGTGTGCGCAGCTGCAACTATTTTTAGTTGCAATTATTTTTATAAGGAATTTCATACCAAATGTTTCCAACGCTTTTATATTTCAACATGGCTACATTGCAATATTCTACTAACGGTTGTTAATTTTATATCTATAATATATATATATAAAATATTTAGTAATATAATTTTATATTTAATGTGTTTTCTTTACTCTGTTAAAAATGTTTTTATTATGAAAATGTGGCTTGCGGTAGATGGAGGGGGGATAGCAGACTATTTGCTTACTATAAAAGGGGGGTCGTAACTTGAAGGTTGGGAAGTACTGGACTAGAGAAACTACTATTTTATACTATGTGGGATGATTTTTAATGAGATTACGCGTGCGTTGAGGAAAGCTGAAATTTAGGCCTTCCACGAGACAGCTACTACTTAACATAATTTGTTAGAGTGAAAGACGGCATTCTAGCGGAATAATTGACAGGAACTATTTACCAAACACCGTATACGGACTGCGAGAAAGCATCTGGAGACGGAAAAGAACGGACAGCTGGCAAAATAGAAAATACGCATGTGCAAAAAGGAACATCGTCGTGCTACGGAGAAAGGTGAGATTGCTAAGTCTCTAGTAGACCATGCTTAGGAGAAAAGGCATGTTCCTGATTGGAATGCTGCAAAATATACTTTATAAAAATGCTATTTCTCGTCCTTGTAGATTTTTTAGTTTTGGTGGACTTTTCGATTACGAAATCGGATAATTAACGCCTCAAAATCTATTTCTGTAACATATAAGTTTTGTTCAAACAGATGGGGAAAATCCAAGATAAAAGTTTGGGAAAAACCTTGGTGCGGGACTGCTCTGGATGAAAACCCAGTATCTGAGAAAGGCAAACAAGATATTTTTACTTTCTTGACATTTCGCTTGATGAACGGAACAGCAGTTTATGAAGGTCTGCAAAATGTTTTCCCACTTATTGGATAATTAACAAAATTTTGCTTGTTGTCAACTAAAAAATAGAAGCAATGAACACAGCACAAGAAGAACGGATCTAAAGTTATCACACAATTCCTGGTACATGAGATAATCAGCAGTTTGAAACCGTTGATTCAAAGTTTATCCATGTCATCCACGTATCAAATAGTGGAAAGTTTTTTATTGCCTCTATCAACCAATCTGATTAAGGGCATATTCCTTTTGCATGGATCCTGAACTTTACTGCAGATCTACATATTTCTGGTATTTAGGATAAGCATCAGTGCATTGTTAACGTATGTGACATCTTCGATAAAAGGGATTATGCACTTATCTTTGTGCATCCTTTTTATTGTGTGCAATCATTTCACTGACAGAAAAAGCGTGCTACTTGCTGGACATATGAACAGTACATCAATGTGAAGATTTCAGCATCATTACTTCAAGAGCAGAGAAATACCAATTGACAGAAATCGTTTTGTTCCGCATTAAAGAAAAATTCTAGTTGATGAAGTAATAATAATCATTACTGATATTATTGCTTATTAATAATTTTAGCCTAGCCTAGATTTCCAGGTATAAAGGGATACCTACAATGAAATCGTTTATCCCCAGACGAAGGAATGAAGTGGCTGTTGAGGTGGGAAAAGATTAGATAAGACGGGTCTGATGGAGATTGTTTGGAGTTTAGATGGGTGAATCTAGGAAGGCCTGAATTAAAATTAAGAGGCCGGTGATGTAACAGTTGTTAACCAGTCTTATCGAAACAATATTCCGAAAAGGGTTTAAAAGTTTTGAAAGTCATGTTAACGTGGTAATGGCGGAAAAATATGGAGAATTATCCTTGGAGCGTGTTGGATCGGCTTTGTCAATCGGAGCCGGATCTAACCGATAAAGGTGTAGGGGGAGGGTGGGGACTGCAAAGTTGTTCTCGGATCTGTGCTCGGAGAAGGATTTGTTTTGAGATGGATATAGTGGAAAGGAATGCTGTGGAAAGAAAAGAAAAATGGCGGGGAGTAAAATGATGTTAAAGAAAGAAGTAGATTTAAAGTAGGGTAAGCGAGTAGGATTAACTGCTATTATGGGCCAAGAAGCTAAGATCTGGAGGTGTCGGAGTGTGGATGGTGTATGATGTCTTTGTGAAATTTGGCGGCGAGACGAATTGGAGGCAATGTGATTTCGACGAGATAATGGATAGGGGCGAGGACGTCTTCGAGGAAACTGACTCGGGCGGCGGTAGCGGAGTCTAGGGGGACTAACGTGGGGTCCGAAATTCAATTGGAATAGGTGGGGGAGAAAGGATACGGGCAGGAATGGTTGAAGGGTCGAGGTTGACGCGGTTAATGAAGGACTGGGTTGGGCCAGGAAAGCGTTTGTGAATAAGATTGTGTGGAATGTGAGAAGAAGAAATTAGTTTGTTTGGGTGAAGATGTATTTAACTAAAATAATTTATGGCAAGTTGGTGAATAATCTCAGTGATAGTGGAGATTTTGATACCTTGAAAATCTGTCAGTTTCTGATAAACCAGGGAATAAGGAGAATCCTGCGTAAAATAATGCTTTCGAATTTTTGAAGGGATAGGAAAAGGTTTTTGGGAGGAAGAAACCATGCAGGGGCGGCATATGTAATAATTGGGCGAATGGCCATGGTATATAGAAGAATTTTGTTTTTAGGGGGAAGAACGGAGCGAGGGCCTGTCAGGTTGCTTGAAAGTAAACAGGGAGCTTAAACCTTGTTTTTCATGGAAGTAAGACGCTCTGCAAAGTTGGGTTTATGGTCAAACAACACTCCAGATATCTGATTGTTTTGGAGCAGCGAATAGAGTGGTTAAGAATATGGATAGAAGAAGGTGGGGGGTGCGTAACTTTGTGAAGAGAATGGCTTGGATTTTGAGTGGGTTGATCTGAATTTTACACTTATTAAGCCATCGGAGTAGTTTGTTTGTGAATTGTTGGAACGTGGATATGGCGTTAGACTGATCATAATCGGATGTGTAAATAGCCGCCTCATAAGCATATAGGGCTAAGGAGATGTGATTATTCTCGGGGAAGTCATTGAAGAATATTGAAAGAGCGTGGGTGAAAGTCTGGTCCCTTGCGGGACTCCGGCTTTTATGTAGCGTGGCGAAGAGTGGGTGTTTTTAATTAAATTGGTTTTGAAACTTCTGCCAATTAGGAAGGAGTGACGAATATTGATTAAGTAGGAAGAAATGTTTAAGTTGATGAGTTTTGAAATGAGACCAGATTGCCAGACCGATTCAAAGGCGTGTGAAATATAAATACTGAGAAGTGGCATGGATTGATCATGTCTAACGGCGTGAGTAATGTTTTCGATTAAGCGTGTAATTTGGTAAGTTGTGGAGTGTTCTTTTGCGAAAGCCAAATTGTTCGTTAATAATTAGGTTATTACTGTTGAGGAAGTCAAGAAGACGGTTTTGTATAATAGCTTCACAAATTTTAGAGAGGGAGGAAAGTAATAAAATCGGGCCATGGCTGTCTGATTTGTAAGGGCTTTTACCGTGTTTTAAAATGAGGATAAGATGGGCTGTTTTCCAAGGACATGGGAAGTGTTGAAGTTTAAGAGCATTATTGATAATGTGGGTTTGTGTGGAGATTGCGGGAGGGTGCAGTATTTGATATCTCTAATCGTGATTCCATTGGATACGGGGGCCTTATGATTTTAAAGTTTTTTGATTATGGATAAAATTTCGCCAGAAGTGGTAAGGGGGGTTTGAATCTATTGAGATGGAGTTGGTCAAGGCAGAGTAGATAGAGGAGATGTTATTGTGGAAACTGGTGTGCCGAGGTGGGGTGTTAAGGGAGAACTATACTTTAAAAAATCGGCAAGGGTCTCAGCCAGATCATATGGATGAAAAAACGTTCCATTTGGAGTGATGAGTTTCGTAATTTGAGGCTTACGTCTGAAGGATTTTTTGCGGAATTTCCATATAGAGCCGTTTTGGGTGGAAAGGTTATTATTTATGGTGTCTGACAAACGGAGTTGATTGAGTAAAGTAACGAATTTCTTTAACAACATGGTTTCTGATTGTAGTGAAAGTGCGTTTGTCGTTGGGAAAGCGAGCGCGTTGCGCAATTTTGCGTGCCCGATTTCTTTTAAAGATGAGTTTATGAATGTAGAGGGAGAGGGTAAGGGGGAGTTAATAGGGCGGTGTTTGAAAGCAAGAGTAATGCTTTGGATACGATTTCCGTAAAGGAGATTACTAGTTGGTCCAAATCTTGTGGGGTAGGGGTGGGGGGTGAGTTCGGTAGGGAGAAAAATATTGAGGTGGTATTGCAAAAGGTTCCAATCAGTGATTCTGGAGGTAAGGGGGGGGGAATTTAGTGGAGAAATCAATGGAAATGAACTGATATAACACTATTTATATAATTGAAACAATATTTACAATAATGTTGCTTAACTCTGTTTGGGGTTAAGCAACCATATGCGCGAACTCTGACAATGCATGTTTTATAAGAATATTCAACTCTTTTTTCGACGTTTTAGCAGAACAGAATCTAGAATGGCAAAAGATCTTCCAAGTAGTCCAAAATCTGCTCTTTCTAATTATGCTAAAAAATTCGAATTTGAGGTGACCTGTTTTCCGATATTTGAGGCTGAACCCAGGTCACTTCTGAGGGTTTTGTGTCTTACAACAGGTTCGTAGCGCAATATCTCCATATTTAATTAAATAATGAGGCTGTTAATTTCATAATCCACTAAGTTACATATTCGGCTTAAGTATACCAAATGGCATGTTTCTCCAATTGTCATTTCTAAAAATAATGAGCCTCGAAATTTGACGTCAATTAGAAAATTGAGCTTTTTTTGACAACTTTCAGCCCGTATTCCGAAGAGGGAAACATTTTCACGTTTCTAGAATGACATTTTTTATTTATGGCATGAAGCTAAAGTGGAATGCTTATTTTCTGATCAACAGCGACTTTGGCTGTCAAGTTATTGGCACCGAAACTTTGAATATTCACTTGGTGTTCGGCTCTGCTTTTGGAGGGGTTCTTCAAAAACGTGGCCATATCTCCCTCGTTATTTAATATTGCGGGATAGAAATTTGCACATGTCCATTTTTTGGACTTGTCTACTACCTGTTAAAATTTCAGCGAAATCGGAGAAGGTCGAGCGTGTGAGGTTTTTAAAACTGAACCGCTTGACGTGGTATGACCCGTTCACCATCGTCATCATTTTTCTGTTGTTTTCGTTTTCGTTCATTTTATTCATAGTTACAGTTTCAAAATTCTGTCCACAGTTAACAAAATCTTAAATTTTTTTAATGTTTTAAAGTCCAGAGCACATTAATTTTCATAATGTAGTATGAAATTCCTACTCTTACATTCATCAACATACCGGACAAAATATCAAGAAACATAAACACACATAAATTTTGTAGTAAATAACAAGAAAAAAAAGATTGTTATGACATTTATTTCATTTGGGTTAAAATAAACCTCATTTTATTTCCCTAAGGTTTTATTTTCGCTGATATTCTCATATTATACCACCTTATTATAAGCAAAAATCATTTTGTTCTGGCAAGAGTTACTGCACTAAAATCAAACGATCCTCCCTTTCTAGAATGTTTAACAATTTGAATATATAGCAATTGATATATTACTGATTACATTGAACAATTTAATTGTAAGGCATGATAATCAACATGAAAATATGTTATAACAATATAAACATAAATATCTTTTAGTCTCATTATGGCAATGTAGATCCCAATCTTGTCTGTATTTGCTTAATGGCATTGAGAATCGAGATCGCAGTGCCAGGCGACTTGCGATATGACATCACTTATTTTATTTCATTGTTCCTTCTCACATCGCGCATTTAAAGCACTTTCATAGAAGATGTATTTTATGGCAGAAGAAAGCATGATAATAACTAGTAAGTAGTAAGCAAATTATTCTGCAGAAAATCTACTACAGGCTCTTACCCCTTGGTCCCCCCCTTCTCTTTTTACATGAAAATGAAAACTAATGCTGCTACCCTAATTAGCATCCAATATAGACCACTGGTTGAATGTAATAATTACGTCCACAATTTCAAATACATACTTACGTTTTTTCTTTAAAGAGATTTGCTCATCCGCAATTTGAGAAATACTAATCCAAACAAAAAATTTTATATAAATATTTAAAATACGTAATTTGATGTATAGACGCTAAAAGTATTTTACCGTGTTAGGGAAAGTTAATTACATTTAAAATAAATCTAATTATGTATCAAATCTGATAGTTTTTATGAATTTTAAAGTCATTGACTTGAATCTAGTAAAAACATGTTTTATTGTGTATTTGGTGTTTTTTGAACAAAGTAATAGAAATAATTGTTCAGTGTCCTTGTATGATGTTACAAAAAAACTCATGATGAAAACAACTATTTGTTGAAAAATTGGTTCGCATATTCGAATAAATGAAATTTTTCTTAAAATAAAAACGAGTCAGTTACTTTGGCGAAATGGTTGTCAAAACTCAACGCTCTGTTTTCAAAGCCACGCTTGGGTCAGATATAAGATTATTTTAACATTCAAGACGGTAACTGACAAAATAGATTTTATCTTCTTTCATGGCATTCCTAAAAGAAAAAATTCTATTTTAGTTGCAAGTAAAAGGAAGTTGAATTTTGCGGGAATGCATATATACGAATTACTCAAAGTATGTCACTTTCATGTTTACGATCCAATATGGAAGTTGCATAACTTGTATATGTTATTAAAGTAAAACAAAAACTCTTTTATTTTTATATATATATTTACGTAAACAGAGAAATATTATTTCCTTAGAATGTACTTCTTTACATGGCGATATTCTTCTTGCTTTTTCCTATTTGTATGGGCCTGACATCATGAGTTCATTATGTTGTAGTAGTTTTATATAAAATTTATATATTAAAATTCATTTATGCAGAAAAAATTCACACTATTTCATCTATCGGGTTGATATTATGGAACGTATGATGATATATTTTGTATGCAAAATGTGTTTTTTGGAGTAATAGGCTTATCCGTGTCTCCTTTTTCAAACCATAAGCAAAATACACTTAATATAATATATATAATATATATATAGATCTTAAAATAACGAGAAAAGCTAGCATTGGAGTTCAGGGATTTTTTGTTTTGTAGTTTTACCCTTTCTTTTTTTTTCTTATACTTTTTTATCCCTATCTTTAGTTGTATCTCACGTCTTTGTAGTTCCGTATCATTGTTTGCTCCTTGTACCTTTGTAATCATAACTTTATTTATTTTTAGTGTTGTTGAAGTTTCATATTTGCGTTCGCTTCTTGTACTTTTGTAGTTTCATATCTTTGTATGCTTCTTGTATCCTTTTAATCATAAATTTTTTCCTTGAGTTTTCATAGTCTCATATCTTAGTTTGCTTCATTTATCTTTGTAGTTTAATACCACTTTTTTCTTCATGTGTCTTTGTAGTTTAATACCACTTTTTTCTTCATGTGTCTTTGTAGTTTCAACACTTTGTTTAATAATGACTGCAGATAAATATACGCACTAAAAATTCTTCTTCTACTTATTGATTCCATATAAATAATATACATTAAGGAACCATAAATTTGTAAAATTATGATTTATGAAATACGTTATCTAATTGGTGGAGAGCCTCGCAACAAGCTTTTGCTTTCTGCTCTCCTCCATTTCTAGCCTATTATTTTCTATATTCTCTAAAGTTAACCAAATGTTAGTATCATCAGAATGATATCATAACAGGTGTATGAACAACCACTGTATATAGGTTGAATAAAATTATTTCTATTTCTATTTTATATCCTTTTTATATCCTTATTTGCTTCTAGTATCATTGTAATAATAACTTTTCCTCGTGTCTTTCTAGTTTCTTATCTGCTTTTGCTCCTTGTATCCTTGTAGTTTTATATCTTTGTTTGATTCTTGTATTTTATAATCATAAAATGTTTTCTTTGTCTTTTCATATCTTTGTTTGTTTATTGTATCTTTGTAGGTGTATCAACTCTGTACGCAACATCTCTATCGGAAATAGAGTTAATAAAACTAAACCTCGTGCATTTAAAACATAATGATTATAAATTATACAATATGAGTTTAAATTATGAAATATATAATTTCTGTATAAACTTTTGAATCTCAAAAGATCTGTATAAACTTTCAAATCTCAAAAGATCTGTATAAACTTTCAAATCTCAGAAGATCAACATAAAAATATTGATAACGTGATTGACGAAATTAAATATTAAGATTACTATTTCATTTCCATATGGAATGCATATAAACGTGGAAGTTATTATTTTGAAAAGGCTTGAAGAAGGTAAACTTAAGGTTATAAATTATTCCATAAAATTTTATTTAACTCAAGATGAAAACCAGAGAAAAATATTTACTTAATAAAATATACTGCTTCATGCAAAATGAAGTTTGCTTCGTTCAAAGGGATTTCTTCTACTCCGGTAAGTGTGTCTAGATGAAATGAAAAATGCACTTTTCCCAGGCTTTTCATAGACTCTTCAATGGAATATTCCTTCATGTGGTCTCCCATCGTGTATTCAACAGAGACTTCTATACTTTATTATATTATACAACATGCGCACTGAATGCAAAAAATATATTTTTATTTATGATGTGTTCAATTCAAATGTCTTTTACGTATTTTCTAAATTTAAAAGAAAAAAAGTATGAGAATTTCGCATGCTTCCAAAGATTCCATTTAAGAAATTTGGGAAAAGTAAAACTTTAAACAACTGAACATAATTTGGCGATAACCAAAGGGAGAAAAACTTGAGAATTAAAGAGGGAAATATTGAATGCGATTAAACGCTGACCACTTCTACACGTTTAATGCCAGATCAGATAAAGAAAGATAGATATGCAGGTAGAGTTTTGAAAGTTTACAAAAGTTTGGCCATATATCATAAAGCGGAATAAATGAAGCAGAGTAAGTGAAGGATGATTAAAAATACGCACCTATGTTTGATTAGATCAATTCGCCCTACAAACAAAAAATCACATATACGAGAAAATTCCGACATCCACGTTTATTAGCTCAAGCTAGAGCGTTTTTGTTTAAGGAGAAAAAGAGACGCCGTCCTCATCCCAGATTCGAAACAGGGTCTCTTCGTTGAGCCCGGGGTGTTTTGACTGCTGGACGAACGAGCGCAGGACTAACGCCCTCTTTCTCCGTATATATGGATATAAGATATTATTATACACAATTAAATATGCATTACACAGGGATAACACATTTTCCAAGTAGTGGTTATCACAGAAAAGCCTCCGAAACGAATTTTTTTTTGTGGGGGAATAATTGTACGTGAAAATTCCGGCGTCTACTTTTATTAGCTCCTTTTTCTCCTAAAAACAAAGGCTCCAGTATCAGCTAATAAACGTGGGTGTCAGAATGTTGACGAATAGTTATTCTCCCATGAAAAAACACACAAAACTAGTTTCGGAAGCTTTTATGTCTTGATCACTACGTGGCAATTGTGTTATCCCTGTGAAGGGTAATAATATCTTATAAAAGTAAATTCTCTCATCTTAAAAATGTTAGAACGTAAAACGCAGAATATAATTCTTTTTCACTATCAAGTCAAGTTATCATGAACGTTCGTCTGACATAAATTAAAAATAAATAACTTGAAAATATTTTAAAAAGAATGGAGGTATTTGTATTGTTAATTATTCACGTTTCCCACAGAGTACGAAAATGCACCGTGCAGTGAAACTGCATTTGAACCAAGTACCTATAGCTTATTATTACAAGGCCTTGACTGTTAGGCTGCTATGTACAGCAGTTCCTGGCTCATATCCTGTATATGTACACTAACCCAAACTCCTTAAAAGTGAAGGAAGGGTGTGCAGAGAAAATATTAAATACAATTAAAGTTTGATGCTTAACTTGTATAATATGGTGACATACATATGTCTTGAATGATCTTCAACCTGGTCTTAAATGATTTTTTTAAAAAACGTTAAACGTTTATCAGAATGTTGGACAAAAAGCCACGCTGTTATTGATGTAAGAAGTGTCTCAAAAGCTTAGTCACAAAAGTTATTTGGCTTTTAAGAAAAGCTTTCAATATAAACCTTATTAAATACGTCCATTGTATCATTCGACACATGCGGCGACAGATATATATAAACCCAAAACCTCGTGATATTTATTTAATAAATTAGTTAAATTGAAAATTATAAAAAAATTGCCACAGTTCGATTTTTGCCTATTAAAAAATCAAAAACATATTTTAAATTTATAAGGTTTTGCCAATTTTTTTGTATAATTACATAGGTTACCTTCCACTGAAGAAGGAAAATTTTACAGCATTAGTGGAGTGATTATATACCATGCTATGGAATTATATTATATGTTTATTATATTATATTAAAATACGTTGAAAGATATTATTACCCTACGCATGGATAACACAATTGCCAAATATTGGTCAACACACAAAGCCACCGGGGCGAGATTTTTGTGAGTTTTTCGTAGGGGACTTTTTTTATTACAAATAAATTTGACACCCACGTATTAGTAGCTCAATCTAGAGATATCTTGTTTTAGAAGAAAAAGGGACGCCGTCCCCATCCCGGATTTTGGCGCAATATAGCCCAGATGCTCTTGCGCCATAAAAATCCAAACAAACAAACATCCTGGATTCGAACCAGGGTCCCTCCGTTTAGCCCGCGGTGTCTTGACCTACTAGACGAATGAGGACAAGAACAAACGCATTTTTCTCCGTATATGAGGATGTAAGATATTATTACCCTTCACAGGGATAACACAATTGCCAAATAATGGTCAACACAGAAAAGCCTCTGGGGCGAGATTTTTGTGAGTTTTTCGTGGGGAATTTTTATTACAAATAAATAATTTGACACCCACGTATTAGTAGCTCAAACTAGAGATATTTTATTTTAAGAGAAAAAGAGACGCCGTCCCCATCCCGGATTTTGGCGCAGTATAGCCCAGATGCTCTTGCGCCATAAAAATCCAAACAAACATCCCGGATTCGAACTGGGGTTCCCACGGTGTCTTGACCTACTAGACAAATGAGGACAAAAAAAAAACCGCCCTTTTGCTCCGTATATTAAGTTGAAAGATATTATTATCGCTCACGAGGATAACACAATTGCCAAATATTCGTCAACACACAAAGCCACCGGGATGAGACTGTTGTGAGTTTTTCGTGGGGGATTTTATTTCAAATAAATTTGACACCCACTTATTAGTAGCTCAAACTAGAGCTATTTTTGTTTTATGAGAAAAAGAGACGTCGTCAACATCTTAAAACTCACAAAAGTCTCGCCCCGGTGGCTTTGTGTGTTGACTAATATTTGGCAATTGTGTTATCTCTGTGAAGGGTAATAATATCTTACAACTTAATATACGGAGAAAAGAGCGTTCTTGTTTTCATTCGTCTAGTAGGTCAAGACACCGCGGGGACCCTGGTTCGAATCCGAGATGAGGACGGCGTCTCTTTTTCTCCCAAACAAAAATAGCTCTAGATTGAGCTACTAATACGTTGGTGTCAAATTTATTTGCAATATATTAAATTATATGTTTATTATATTATATTGCTGTATGCTTATTATATTAAATTACATGTTTATTATATTGCTGTATTCATTATACGAAATCATATGCTTATTATAATATATTGCTGTATGCTTATTATATTAAATTACATGTTATTATATTATATTAAATTACATGTTTATTATATTATATTAAATTATATATCTATTATATTAATACTTTTATGGACCTTTTTAACTTTTCGACGGAGAAATAGTAATTAATCATCGGCATAAACAGTTCGGCGTAAAATACCCCGCATGTTCTCCATGCGGTAAAGGTCGGGGCTGTACGCTGACTAATCTAAACTTTCACTATCGTTGTAGTAATATATATCGTTTCGTTGTTTCTATTCGTGATAATATATCGATATACGTCGGAGGTTGCGATATCCGGAGCGATGGTTTCATTTACTGGTGGCCACAGGGCCCTCGATTGCCCGTCGGAACGATGTTATCGTGTCTCAAAGTTTTTGTCTTCGCGTACGTAGGTTCTATTCCCAAGATTATTAACTCGGATGACAGGACTGAGGGGTTACGCTATGAATCCAAACGTGGAAATACAATGATAAATTTATTCGATCTCTTTGATTATAGTTCGGCTAACATCGCCTTCTCGTTCGTTGCGGAGTCCGGCGTATACGTTCCCGTACGTCGCCAACCACCTTCGTCTCCGCCGTCCCGAACTGATCTCCCCAATTTCCCGTTTAGTCGTCCCCTCTCTCTATAGCGTGACCTTGGTTACTTAAGGTCGCTCTTATTGCCTACCGACTTCTCTCCCCACCCACACCTGGATATAGAGCCATTCACATTACAATCGTTTTGATGGAACTACGATTTTGTTGAATTTGATGCATGGATTGATACACGATCTTACTGAAAAACCCATTTTCGTCTTCCAAGAAAGTCTCCAAAAGCCACTAAATGATTTTCAAGTGTCTCTTGGTAGTCTTCAAAATTATGTGTTCCAATTATGTGTAATAGATGTTTGTCCAATAAATCCAAATCCATCTCAGACCATCACGGATCGTACTTTTTGCAGCTTACTGAAAAAACTACGAGGATTTTTTTTCAAATTATGCCAATATAATGCTTAAGCATCGGAATCATCCAGATTTTACTTTATTTTCGTCACTAAATGTGACTGACAGTCATTTGTCACGATACGACAGATGTTTACGTATCCACTGTAATTTCTCCTTCTTTTGTCGAGGTTTCAACAATGGATTTCGAGCCATTTTCCGGTAAAATATTTCACTTATTTGAATAATCCTTCTGTGAATGGTGTCTTTTGAAAATTGCAACTCACATTATCTTTTTATTTGTTCTAGGGACATTCTCTGGGAAGACGTCATTCTCACAATTCTTTTGTCATCGTGTAAAGAAGTTGAATGTGGACTTCCAGAACAAAATTTTGATTTCCAGTTATGACAGTTGGCTAATAACAGGTAAATAATACACTTGGATCTATTTAATTGCAACAAAATTTCTGATACAGCATTCCCATTAGAATTCGATCTTCACACCAGAATTATCTCTTCGACGTTCAAAAATTTGCTCTCAGCATTCTTATAAGGTCTTTTAAAAGAAAGATTAAGCTTTATACAAAGTAAGCTTCATACTATGTACAAAAAGTAAGCTTTATACTAGGTGCACGTGACGTCAGTTCTTCATTCAACCCCATAATTAATAAATCTGCAAAAAAAAATCTAACTGTGACTAAACTTTTGGGACAGGCAGTTTTGGTAATTTTCATTTTAATTAATTTATTAATTAATTATCAGAGTTAGTGAATTTATATATTCAAGTAGCATGTGTTGTATAATAAGATGGATGTATAAGATATTTTGTTTATATTGTAATTTTTTTAAAGATAAATAAATTTTTTGACTAAACTTTTCTGGCACCATATATGGCAATTCTGATTATTTCACATTTAGATGTATCGTGTCTGAATATGTGTGCATTTTTTTCTCTTATTAATCACCATTTTCTTAAATTTCTTCGGAAACTAGTATTTGAAGTTTACCACTGTTTTCCAATACAATAATCAATTTTTGAAAACAATACATATTTTAATAGAATTCTGCTTTATTTTTATTCCGTGCGTAATCATGTTTGTACGAACAGCGATTTTAATGAGATATTACATAGCACGAAAATATCTGCACACCAAACATTTAGACTCTGCAAGACATGTATTCTAATAGACAAAATTAGAGCCCAAATTATATACGAAGGCATGTGTGTACATGCAATTGCATGTTGGCCGGCCTTCTTCAGCTTTAGTGCATATAAATGCAAATTTTAAGGGTTTTACTAATTTTAAAATTATTTTAAAATTTTTCTAAAATTTTTCGGAAAAAATCGCCCATAATTAAAACTGAACAATTCTCTTACTCTTTGTCCGAACTGAAAGGCAAAGGAATTGGTAAACATACACATTTAATTATTAATTATAATTAATTATATCCTAGGGCACCAAAAACGTAGTCAAAGCTAAATTATAGCCACTCTCCTTATTAAGGGAACCGGAGATTCAGTTCTATTGTAATAGACTGGCAGTTGATTCAAAGTCAGATTACACACACACGAACGTAAAGTAAAATTGCACACCATTATCTATCAAAGTTAAACATGGGTGCTAGCTTATAACAGATATAAACTATCCGAACATTTTTTATAAATGCTATCCAAAAACATTTATATTTCTGCCAAATACTGTTTTGTTTACAAAAATGCTTTTATTGGCTGAAAACAAAGATTCATTATTCAAACTATCAAGATAAATATTATAATATGTCGTATTATAAATTAAGCTGCATAAATAAAGCTTATCATTTTGTGCATATGGACTAGCTTTCTACTAAAAAATTAATAATCCATTTTCTTCTTTTAAAACGCAGGGCATATGATTTTCAAGTAAGTTTAAAATATTTGGGTACATATTCATTCATTTTAGGTGCATTCGTATTCATTTTAAGTGCAAGTAAATGCTTATTTTGAGACTTCTTAGTGCATATTTTGCTGTTTTTAGTGCACAAATTTCAGGATCTAGACATAATAAAGGAAGTGTTAATAATGCGCAATAGATGCGTCATTGAATACTACGAAACGGCAAAATATTTTACGTATTAGTCTTTCGGAATTTAAAAAGAACTAGTATTTACTATGACTCTTCTCTGAAAGTAGAAATACGCTAATAAGAACAAATATACAAAAAAAAATAGCAAGGAATAACCGTTTTAAAAATACTATTTAATAAATACGTATTTAACACCCTTAACTAACCACATATCTTAACCAGGCTCCTGTATTATCAACGACTTAAGGAATATTGATATCCACGTCAAAAAGAGAACTATGCTTTTGTATGTATGCACAGTATAGTGCGCGGGAGAGTAGGGTCTAATCAATCCAAAGTAGGGCCTAGGGCCTGGTATTTATTTAGAGCTTCTCCATATGCACAGACAACCAAATTATTCAATGAGTAAGCAATAAATGCAAACCCTTGTTACATATATTTACTGCATAATCAATAGATTAAGGCCGTTTTTAATGACGCCTATGTTATAATTAAGGAAAATGTAATATTAATAAATTACTGTTATAATTAAAAAACTAGGTTTCAAAAATAGGACATTTTAAACTTACTAAAAAAGATCACACACAAAATTTGGGGGCCCGAATGATATGGGGTCTCAGTGCCGCGGACCCGAAGGCCTGTGCAATAATCGGTCTCTGCTTGAGAGAATATTATACCAGTATGGGAATGGATAATAAATGTAGTTGTCACAATTAATAGTTCTTCCGAAGCATCTTGAAAGTAGTTGGCGCAGTATAGCCCAGATGCTCTTGCGCCATAAAAAAGCCAAACAATCAATCAATCTTGAAAGCAATTCACACACATACCACGTGCACTCACTCCCTCTCTCTCTCTCTCTCTCTCTCTCTCTCTTTCTTTATCTCTCTGATAATACGTAAATGGCAAAACTTACAATTGTACAGTAATGGTAAAATAAATAATGTTGGAAATATTGTTTGTGCCATATATGGAGAGATGGCGATTTCTAATTTGAATTTTTAGAATGAAATCACTTATACAAATACTTTATATAAATAATTATTTTACTTTTGGTCCTGAGAACCTGTCAGTATTTATTCCATTTAGTTTCTTGGATTGCTACAATTTTAATTGTAGAATTTTTTGTTAATACGTGTACTTTCCCTTGCTAGAAATTAGGAACAAACTCTATTAAGCAACGTAGTTTGGAAAATTTCAAGTTTGCTCCTAATTGCAAGTTTCATAATTCTGGCTCGACCAAGGTGTGCTTTGATTTAATTAAGAATGGGGAAGAGTTTGGAAACGACGATTATATCGCATTCGACATCTCTTTGAAACTTCTAAATACGCAGATATTAATTAAAGAGGAATGCTTCAACTACAAGCTAGCAATTTGTTAGTTTAAACGTGTTGAATTCTTTGGATAATATACCCATAGAAATCTAAAGATGAAGTCCCTTGATTGCTGCTATACACACTAAATAGGACAAAGGTTTGCTTCACTGAAAGATAAAGTTCTTAACGCTAATATACAAGGCAAATTTGATCCATGTTTCGAAAATCTTTAAGATACTATCAAAGGAATGAAAATTAGAATAGCTTATATATCAACGACAGAAAATGGTATTTTGTTCTTCACATGATGTCAATAACAATGGTAAACCACATGTGACACACATCGGAGCATCTTCTGCCTTTAAAATATATTGATAGGAGAAACGTGTGTGGCGTATGCGAAGTCCACCCAGAGTAACCTCTTTTCGACGGTCACTTCTGTGGCTATACTTATCACATTTCAATTTGTGGTTTTACAAGGTGAAGTTCAGTAAAAACTTGCTCGTCCCACTCCAATTGCCATTTTCTGTACAGCTGGGATGAAACATGGGAGTTCAGATCTCGAAATGGAATGATCATACCTTCAGGTTCTGCAGTTGCTATCTTTGCAGCTATGTCAATAATTGAAATAAAAAGCAAGAATTTACAGTGTTAAAGAGGGGTTAAGTGTAATGATATTTTCATCAGGACCGTCTTAACTCACTGGGGAATCCTGAGCTTATTTTCTGTTTGATTTGGTGTAAAATGAGTTAAGAATCATCAGACATGACCTCCCTAATACATTCTGGAGGACATTGAATTGAATAAGGGTTGGGGTACAGAAATATAAGACGAAATTGATCAAGTGGGGGCTGTCAATTGACAGAGATATGAAGTGCGATTGTGGAGAAATTCAGAGCTCAGCACACTCGCTGATCTGTCCTCAGTTACCGGAAATATGCATCGTGGACGACATACTTCAGTCAAATAACAAGGCTGTAATAGTCACAAATTTTGGAAACGTTAAATTTGATTTGGACTCGGAAATGAAAGATGAAAGTCTTGAGCTAGATAAATCGTTTTAACATCAGGCTTACACTGACAAATTAATTTCCAATTTTTTAAAAAGAAAAATATGACATATAATAAACAAACTCTGCCAATTTCGCGCCTCGTTGCATCACTGGTTAAAATGTCACTGAAGTTAATTACAATATCTTAAACAATACATAATTAATAAATAATATAATTTTATTTGTTTTCTTAATAAATTGCCTATTTGTTAACTGTCCGATTTATAAACATATTTAAAATCTTTTGCATTAAATGTCAATGAGCTCTTTGCAAAATATATATATATAAGTTAGAGATTATAAGATATACTCTTAAAGTGATTTCAGAATACACTAATTTCCCTTAACTATATTAAAATATGTTACAGTCAATATATTCAAACTGATTAGCACTGTTTCTTTTATATGTTTTTCTTTTTATTAATATCTATTTTTCTGCATATTTTCTCCATTATTTACTTTGCATTCTAAGTTACTATGATTGCATCAACAAAAGTTTAAAAGCAATTCCAAATATTTAAACACCAGCTTTCGAAATCTTATTGAAAAAATAATACACATTTGTTCAATATTAATAATTAATATACTTGGTAAGCGCAAACAAATTCTCTGTATTTGAATAAAATGCTAAATAAATATTTGTGCTTGCAAAACAGGCAATAACATATTAAAGTTGTAACATAATATTAACGTATCCCATGCAAAATATTACTTGGTATGAAAAATAACAGTTTTTCTTAGACCGAAAATTTTGTTAGACAAATAACAACTCACACATTTTAAATGCCAACGTTTCTAGAATATTGCAGAGACGAGTAGGAAAAGGAAAACTAGATTTTGTGTCTGTCTCGTTTTTTTAAACTACTTAAAAATTAGTCAAACAAGCGATAAGCATGCGTTATGAAATGTTTAAATGAATATTTAACGACGAAAAATAACAACTCCCCAATTAAAATATTTTTGCCTGAATTGCAGGATTTACTTTCTTAGTAGTGGGAAGAAAGGGAGAGAGAAGTTCATTTATATATTGATCAGCTGGTCAGAATATTTTTCAGCGCTAATAAATTTACGCCAATGAATTTCAGTTGGGCTTCTCTTTAATTAAACTATATGGTTTAGGGTAGATTATTGTTGAGTACGACAGAAGGATAAGCTAGTAAAGGAGACATATACAATAACCAAAAACGATAATTTACAATGTAATTAATAGAACAAGTTTAAATTTAAACTACAAAAACATCGTAATTATTTTACTATTTTTATAATAAGCGACTTTTTAAAAAACTTGAAGTTTATAGTGCAAAGTCGAGCCATCTTGGTTTCTTTGAAAATTTGTCAATCACTTTATTTACATCAATATGAATGTCTCTGTGGGTGTGTATTAAAAGTCTCTTCTGTCATCCGCGTTCGAAGCCAAGTTTAACGGCGCTTCAACGATAAAAAACTACGTTTTGCTGAAGCAACACTTACTGTAAACGTAGTTTGAAAGACGAGTAGCTTGTAGATTCGTGAAAAAAACGTCTGGATCGCATATTTTCAAGACTTGAAGACTTTGGACGCCAATGTAATATTTTTGTTTATTACAGTCATAACAAATAACATAAGATATTCTTCATCGTCTTTATTTTTTTCTATTTAACCCTAGGGGAGGCGATCTCACCCTCTGTCCCTTACTGTATCCGGCCCTTGACCCCATATCATCTATATAGATATATTCTGTAGTTCATATAGCATTTATAATAATTTTACTCATTTCCACATCACCCAAGAGGCAGAGCAATGATGCCTTTTTTATAGAGGTTTCCCTAATAGGTCTACTCCTTTCTTCCTTATCTCTCTTACATTGAGCTTGATGTAAGCGAAATTACCAAAATGTTGCAGAACGAGGAGTCAAATGAGAGAGAGGGAGTGTGGCGTTTCAAGATTTAAGGAAACCTCGCTGTCCATGGATCAATCTCTTTTGTTGGCTTTTTTTTTTTGCATCAATCCCACTCGACGTGAAATATTTTTTCATCTCCTGAATGTTATGGGAAAATGGATGATTGAGGACTTTTTTGTCGTTCAACCTGTCTCTTAGTTCCAAATACAAAAGTTCATTCAGGAAACTAATTATTTTCCTAGGTGCTCCAAGCACGAATCCTGGCTCCACCTTTTCTTCCTGCTCTTCACAAAAGATGGCTTTCCAGCTCAATCGGAGCAAGTTAGGTTTTGGTATTTCTAACAAGACTGCAAAATATAGTATGGCTCCCACTGAATAATAATCGGATTCTCCATAGGATTTGCCAGTGAGAGGAGTTTTTCCTACTTCTGGAACCATATATTCAGGTGTGCCTATAGTCTTCCAGACTTTGTCTCCTCTAGCTGCCACTCCTAAATCGATTACTTTTACCAGGAATCTGGAGTCTACCAAAATATTCTCTGGCTTGACATCCTGATGGGTGATCATCTTGGCGTGTATCTATTTCACTGCTTCTATTACATGCCATGCCACAGATTAATATTTTTCACTTATTCGATAATGCTTTTCGAAGAACGCATCCAGTACCCATCATTATTGGACGTATTTAACGAATAAGTGAAATTCTTTGTGACCATGTTTTGGGACAACGAAGTCGCTATAATAATCCGCAAAAAGTGGATGACCGCTCAGGAGTTTAGCGAACTTGGCCTCCTGGAATGCTAGCTTTGCCAAATCTGAGTTCGACTGCCTCTGGATGTTTCAGGCCATCTTAACTCCTGTTGTTTTATCAAAGACAAGAGAAACACTTCCGAATAATATATTTTCCAATGGTCTAATACATTTCAAATTAGTTTTGGAGTACTTTTCATTTAAATGAAATTTTAGGCCGTGTTTTCGACCGGAATAAATGTTTGAAACAGCGCTTTCCATCTCTTATGAGCCGAGTGTCAGAATCTAAGCATCATATTTTAATTCAGGCAATTGATATAATTTAGATTTTCTAATTCATTTATTCATGTTGATTTCGGCCTTATACTCCACAGATATGCATATTAATTCCCGTCTTATAATTCAGTTCCCTATGATAAAATTTCCGTCTTACAATATGGCTATTTATTACTGATAAATTTGACACCCACGTATTATTAGCTCAATCTAGAGTTTTTGCTTAGGAGAAAAAGAGACGCCTTCCCCGTTCTGGATTCGAACCGGAGTCTCTCCGTTTAGTCCGAAATATCTAGACCGCTAGATGGACGGGAACATGCAATAACGCTATCTTTCTCCTATTTAACTATTTATAAAATTCGCTGTATTCATTCTGCTGTTTAAATTAATCAGATTTCAAGTGCTGTTCTATCAGCGACTTGTGATAATTCACCTTTAAAATCAAAAGCCCTAAATTCAGAGTAATTCAACATCGTGAAATTCGTAAATACGATAATTATATGGAATATAGAATACCAATAAAAAATAATTCCTAATGCGAATAAAATGTAAAATCGCTTTGCCCAACTTTGTGTAGTTTTTCTTGAACTCACCTTCTTTCCTTCACATCACCCTTGTCGATATTCGGATGATCTATGGAGCGTTATTTGACGAGGAAAAAGGAAATTGCGACCGCTGGACGCGATTGAGCGATTGCTTGTCGCGCCGCCGATCGATGGAGACCAAATAGGTAGGAGGCCACCTTTCTGCACTCCCCATATCAAACTTCAAAAGATATCGTGACTTAGATGTTTATCCGGCCATCTCTCGCGTCATAAAGTGAGATTAAGGTTTACGATTCCGATGATCTTTCAGAATTGACGGTGCGATTCTAAACGTTGACTCTGCAGCGCTGACTTTAATATGCGAAAAGGCGTTAGGGTAGGTTCCGAAATCGACTGCATGGGTTGAATTGTAAACTCAATCTTTGATATATATATATATGTGTCCTCCTTTTTCTTTTTAATTCGAAAATCTTTAAAGCGATGATGTCGTTTCTTTCCAGATTTGTAGAGCGAATGCGATATTACCTCTTTCTACTGATCGTGAGAATTTTTTAAATTGGTTTATGTTGACCAATGCGCGTGTGTGTTTGTGTATCATCATCATCATCATATTCAACCATTATCTATCCACTGCTGGATGAAGGTCTCTCCAAATGCTTTCCACACAAGTCTATCCTGAGCAATTCTTATTTCATCCACCCAAATGGTGATGATACATTTATGATGATGATGACATATATCTATATGATTTATATATTCATGATATATCATTATCTATCTATAAATCTATGATGGTGATGATGATGATGATGATGATGATATATCTAAATCATCATCAACCATTTTCAATCGACTGCAGGCTTGAGGTCTCTCCGTTATCACACATACAAATACAGAGAAAGTGGCCTTAAGATCACCACGTTGGCCAGACGGGTTGGCAAGTTGGACGTACAGTTTAACGAATAATCCGAAGTTTGGTTACCACAGCCAAGGTTTTGCGCAACAGCGGGACTCGTTGTGTCACCCTCTCCGTAAGTGGGTGACACAACGAGTTCGGACTCTTTGTTGAACTGTAGGTTCAGCTTGACAACCCGTCTGGCCAACGTGGTGAGCTTAAGGCTGCTTCCTCTGTATTTCTTTCACGGTACTATTTGTATGTATAATAACGGAGAGACTTCCATCCTGCAGTGGATTATAAAATGGTTATGAGTTTTATGGCGCAAGGACCTACAGTTTACAGTTTTCTGAGGAATCCGAACCTATTAAGGCCTAGGGAACCAGTCGTCGGACTACAGTGAACAGGTAAGCATTCTTGTTTTTTTTAATACAGTTGATAGTCGAACTTGAATAACAGCACGCTAGGCGAACAAGTTACTACTACAGCATCGCAGGGCCATATAAATACGATGCCTTATTTGTTTAAGTTTTACGACTCTAGGGCAAGACTGGTCAAGTTGCGCCATGATCTACAATTTCGCGAGGAATCCTAACATCTTGGGGGAGCATAAAACCAATCCCCGGACTACGGTGAGCAGTTAGTCAGTAAACGTTCTAGTTTCTGGCACGGTTGGGAGTTGGTTGTAGTTTTATGGCGCAAGGGCCGTTCTACGCCGGTGGTTTGGAGTCGAACCCGGGATAAAATCTTGCTAGACGAACGCGTTGTCACAGCACGGTCTAAATATACTATGGTTGGTTATGTTTATATGGCGCAAGGACGGCAAGGGTCATTCTTGGCCAAATAAGGCGAGAACGTGCACACAGGCTGAATATAAAACTAAATTAAAGCTAAAATGGTGAAAACGTGTTGAAAACAATTCAACGAAGATACTAAACGAAATTATATAAATAATCATATGAGATAGGAATAGCCAATATTAGATAAAAAGATAAAAATGATTTCGTGGTTAAAAGAATTACTTGAAATTGGCGAAGGCTAAAATTATTTTAGTTAAAAGTTAATATACATTGCTGATTAAAATTGGGGCATATACATAAAACATGTAAACCATTTAATTCTTCACCACATGTCGCACACATCGGAGCATCTTCTCCCTTTTATAGATATTGATGGGAGAAGCGTGTGTGTGCTCAATGCGAAGTCTAGCTAGAGTGACCTCTTTACTACGGTCACTCCTACAGCTGGAATGCCACACCTCAATTCGAGGTTTAATGAGGTGAAGCTTATTAACAACTTGCTCGTCCCATTCCAACTGCTATTTTCTGCACAGATAGGATAAGACATAAGTGTTAAGATCTTGAAATGTAAATATGTGATATCGAGAAACATAGTACAATATACATATAGCGTGTTTGTTTGAGTTTTACGGCGCAAGTACAAGAGTCGTGCTGCGTCGGGACCTACAATTTTACGACGAATATGAGCTTCGTAAGGCCTAGGAAAACAACTCTCGGACTACGGTGAGTCGTTGGGCGGTAGGCGTTCTTTTTTAAGCGCAGTTGGGAATCGAACCCGGGATAATCGCAAGCTGAGCGAACGCGTTACCAGTGCATCACTATGTATGTTTAAATGCAATGTGTGATGTATGTGCGAGTTTGACTTGGAAACTGGGGATTGTTGACATACTGCATTGTATACCAGGGGCTGTCCACATATTGCACTTTATACTACGTATATTGAATTAGGCACTCGGGATCGTACCCATATTAAATAATGTATTGCAGCTGTTAACATACTGAATTATGTATTAGGAACAATTCACATATTGCATTTTGTACTGTATGTATTTAATTAAATAGTGGGGGCGATTCACATATTGGACAATGTGCTACAACAGGCTCTTCACAGAGTGAAGTAAGTACCGAGGACCATTCACATATTGCATTTTGTACTATATTTATTGAACTAAATATTAGGGATCATTTATATATTATATATTATATATATATTAATATAATATGTAGTGGTAAAACTGAATAGCAACCTGGCTCTGCCAAGCTCGACGCAAAAATTCATGCTATATTTTTAAAATTGGTCCGAGGATTTTCCGTTTGGTTCACCTGAGCACTGCATCTGGACATCACTTCTATCATAGCTTGTTCGTTAGAATATTGGCGAAGTGAGCATCCGCGATGTTGGAATAACGTTTGCAGACATTTTTATAACCCAGCGATTTCTTTAATTAGTAAAAACCTAGTCGGATTGCGACCCCCACCCACCCAATAAAAACATCAAAGAAGGAAGGCAACGCATTGTATGGAGAAAGCTTATAGTGTAAATGTGGATCAACAATGGCGGCGGTCAGAAAGGAAGTTGCGCCATGCAGGAAGGAACTTAGAGCCTTTGGCGACAGCGGGGTGAGACTGATATGCAGTTGCGCCCATGTAATATATGAATGGGTAAACATAAAATATAATTCATGAATGGGTAAACATAAAATATAATTCATGAATGTGTAAGCATGACATGTAATGTAACATAGCATGTAATGTATGCATGTGTAAACAGTGGATGTGATGCATGCATGTGTAAAAGAACATCCAATATATGCATGTGAAAAAATAACATGTAATATATGCATGTGTAAAAATAACATGTAATGTACGCATGCATAAGAATGACATATAATGCATGCATATGTAAATATAGAGCGTAATGCATGTATACATACGTAACTGTAATATGTAACATATATATATGTGTAAAGTTACTATAGTGAAACTGTGAAATCGGAATATTACAGTGAATGCCATAAGTATTCGTACACCTGCAGTGTGTTCTATTTAAGAAGCTGCTGTATAATAACTATTAGATGTACGTAGACAGGACAAACGCCATCATGATTGCCATGAAAATATAATTTATTTTCAACTAAAAAACTTAAAACTATGTATATAATACTGCAAATTACAATAAATTAGCATCAAAATTATTCACAGTTCACGTGTCAAAAGCATTCGTACATGCAAAAGTCTGTCCTAAAATGATAGAACTGCAATGTTGTTTGTGCACCCGAAGCGGTCTGCGGGAAATGCACCGATTTCATTTAAAAGACAATGAACAGTAATGACCAATGAACAAAATGACCGCACCGGGAAAGTTCCCAAGAAAATATCATTAGTTAATAACAGTTTAAATATTATGACCACCTGCAATCGGCCCCATTGTACAAAAAAATCAAGCATCATCAAGTGGGGTGGGGTAGAGTGGAGTAATTGATTGATTGATTGATAATATCATCAACGCCGTGGAATATGAATATATGAAATACCTTATAAGGTAACTAAATAATATAGTGTAATATGTAGTTATACAAACTCACATACACAACCTAGTGCTCAGTAGCACATGCAGATAATCCATAATGGGGGATTAAAGGGTTCTAAAGGGGGTTACAGATTTAAATTCCATATATTTATATTTGTATACACAAAATTGAATCAAAATATGGGGTTATGGCCCCCATTAATAATGATGTTGGTTGAACGAGATTGAGCCCTCCCCGACGTTTGTTTTCATTAGCGAAGTTGAAGTTCTTTTGTTTGTTTGTTTGTTTGGACGTTTTATGGCGCAAGAGCATCTTTTCAGAATAATTAAATTTGTGAGTGAGTTTTGGACACGTTTACTATCATTTCTGCAGAAAGTATGCGAAAATGAGTCGTAGAAATAAACAAGTGTGGCGGAATGAAAGCTTGTAATGAGGCTCCATAACCAGTGTAAATCTTTACGAGAGATTGCATAGCTCGTCGGCAGACCTCGTTCTATAGTCCAGTCCATAATTGACCGTCATTGTCAAAGAAATACGATTCAAAATATGCCGCGAAGTGGAAATCCACAAAAACTGACTGAAAAGCACAAACGTTTAATTGTTAGATTAATTAAGAAAAATCCAAAATTAAGTGCTCCAAAGATAAGAAAAGAGCTGCTGAATCAAGGTGTATCACTCTAAGAAAGCACGGTGCGCCGCGTTTTCAAAAATGCAGGGTACAATGGACGTGTAGCTCGTAAAAAGTTTTTCGTGCGAAAGGTAAACAGAAAGAAGCTTTTGCAATTCGCAAAAAAACATGTTGATAAAGGTCCTGACTTTTGGAAGAGTTACATTCTCGGATGAGAGCAAATTTAATATATTTGGATCAGATGGCAGGCAAATTGTATGGCGTAAAAATAACACCGAGTTTCAACCGGCGAACTTGTGTCCAACAATCAAACACGGAGGTGGAGGTGTGCAAGTTTGGGGCTGTATGAGTGCAGAGGGAGTGGGAAAATTGCACATTATCGACGGAATCATGGACCACAGAATGTATATTAACATTCTGAAGGAAAATTTGGGTTCCAGTGTCACCCAAATGGGTTTTCAAAATAACTTTATCTTTCAGCAAGATAACGACCCGAAACATACTGCGTATAATACAAAGCTGTGGCTCCTTTACAATACTCCAAAACAGCTAAATACCCCTCCACAATCACCTGACATTAACGCTATAGAACATCTATGGAGCATTCTGGACTCGCGGATGAGAAAACGACGCATATCAAATAAAAATGATTTGAAAATTGCGCTTCTCGAGGAATGGGCATCCATTTCAACGGATGTCACCAAAAACTTAGTGGATTCGTTGCCAAAACGCATGAAAGCTGTGATTAAAGCCAAAGGGAACCCAACGAAATATTAAGAATGAATTATTATTTTATTAATGAATTTT
>QLNU02014176.1:42208980-42258301 GCA_006491805.2 Dysdera silvatica | reverse complement strand
GCTATAGAACGTTTATGGAGCATTCTGGACTCGCGGATGAAAAAACGACGCATATCAAATAAAAATGATTTGAAAATTGCGCTTCTCGAGGAATGGGCATCTATTTCAACGAATGTCACCAAAAACTTAGTGGATTCGTTGCCAAAACGCATGAAAGCTGTGATTAAAGCTAAAGGGAACCCAACGAAATATTAAGAATGAATTGTTATTTTATTAATGAATTTTCTGACCAAAAAACAATTAGTGTACGAATATTTTTGACACATGAGCTATGCGTAAGTTTGTTCATTTTTTATTGTTATTTGCAGTGCATGTGTATTTTTTTCTTTTTTATGAAGTAAATACAAAAATTTATATTAATTGTGGTGACATTTGTCCCATATCTCTACATCTAATAATTATTATACAGCAGTTTCTTAAATAGAACACACTGCAGGTGTACGAATACTTATGGCATTCACTGTAGGTTGAACTCAATATTCTCCATATCTGCAGGGACGGGTTGAATATTATTACTGACAAATTGTCACTGTACGCATATTTTACTCTATGCACATGTACAATGCAAGCGTAGAGAGAAAGAGAAATGCTTATAATAAAAAAATAAAGGAATGCTTATTTTTTTAACTTCCACAAAATCAATAAATAACTTGAGGGGCAATGTTCAGAAATTTTATTTTCTAGTATCGTTTATTGTAATATAATCTTGACAATTAATGCTGATCCGAGTATTTAATTATCCCCATACTTTTTTATAATTTTCCTTGCATTTTTACCCAAAAAAATTGAAACATACGTGAAAGCTGCTATAAAAATAATCGTTAAATGACAAGAATGCAGCTATCAAAAAATTTTGGAACATTCCTTTTCAACAACTTGATCAGCAGTCGAATCTGTCATGGAATAATGTCATTTTCATTGTTTTCACGAACATTTCCTAGTTTTTATATTTGATTATTAATCACTTTTAACGTTCTCTCTAAGCAACTTTTTCCTTAATTTTGACATGACATTCATAAAGAAATTTATATTTTCTTCGTAAGTGTGGAAATACTTGATGAATAATAACGATTTCTTTGACCTCATTTAATTCGCAATATTTCAGCTCGAAATGTATTGATATATTTAAGATTTGAATTATATTATAACTCACTTATATTTATTTATTTCTCTACTGATTTTAGTTGTGACTCTTAAATTTTCTTACTTCTCACTGCAGTCCAGGGTTTGGTTCCCTAAGACTTAAGAGGTTCGGATTGCTCGGAAAACTGTAGGTCCAGAGGTTAGGATTCCCTCGGAAAACAGTAGATCTCGGCGCAGCATGAAAACTATTGCCCTTGAGCCGTAAACCCACAAACAAACAAACAAATAAATGTTCTTTATTTAGTTGGGTGATCAGAGTATTGTTAGCATTTTCCCCGGTCGCTTATCAAATTACTTCCGTTTCTACTTTTGATTATTGTTGTATCTTGATAAAAACATTAAATATATAAATAAGTATATCACATTATATTAATTGCCTTTAAATTGAAGTTTTGATTTCGTATTAAAAAACAAACAATGTTGCAAACATAGGCATTTTGCGTATGCATCGGGATATAGATCTGTTTGAGATAAGGAAGGACGGACGTCTATGGGTTTAAGATCCCTGACATTGCAATGTTAACTTTTTCAGCAACAAATGTATCCTTTCTTGAAAATTAAATCGGAAGTTATAGAAAGGGGATATGCTATGTGTATTATATAACGAATGGCATATATCCGCCTTTCTGCAACTTCTGATTCAATTGCAGCATTACGTTTGTTAGCCTGTCTTCAATAAAAGGTTGTTGATATCACTAAGGAAAAATAATTTCAATATCGAGTGTACAATTTTTATCCATGCCTGTAATTCCATTCTTTTAAGTATTTATTTTTGTCCATAATGTCAGTGCGATTTTTTTATTCTCATCTATGACTTCCTTGTTTGAAGTTTGTTTGATTGGGCGGTAAAGAGCTGTTTTCATTTGAGGTAAAATTATTGGTTTAATATTACATGAATTATATTTCGGTTTATGGCGCAAGGGTGTATCATTATTTTTTTATTTTATGGCGCCTGAACAACAGGGACCATGATGCGCCGGGAACCGCCTTTCGAAAGACTAAACGTCTACTTCCAAAGGTTATTAAAAGGTAGTAGAAAAATCGTAAGTATCCTTACCACTTGGATTCAAATCCGGATATTCTGCACTATTCTAGACTTCGTACTACATTTGATAGGTAGCGTGAATATCAAATAGGAAGTCAGTGGACAGAGTCCCGTCTAACGCGACATCATATTGCCGTTTTCCAGACCTTTCTGCTCTCTGAGATTTCGTCTATTGCACAATCTAGTCCAATTTAAAACGCCTTTATGGTAAATTTACTAGCCTTATGAAGGATAATTACACCAAACTTCGCAACATATTTGCAAGATGACGCTAGTTTGAGACAAAGATGTTGGTGCATAAAATTGATATCCTTAAGCAATACCCGCGCAACCTCTTTAAAAAATGCTCATACCTCTTTAAAAAGTGAGAGTTTAGGACCTGTCCGGCCGCGTCTATCAATTTTTAGCATTTCAAATATCGTCATTATGGATTCACCTTCTTCCTCAAGTCAAGGATACACACGCGCGGAAAAAAAAGTATACGTTAATCACAAAAATCTCTAATTGACCGACAGTTCGCGCCAAATCTGTATGTAGCTGTTGGATGCGACGTAACTGGGGGTTCCTGCGAGAAAAAGTGAAGAAGCGTCGGAGCTTTCAGGGAGGCCAGACGTCAAAATGGCCAACCTCTAAATTAATATTCCTCTCACTATTACGTTGCCATTGTAACCAAGATTCGTATCAAGTTAGCAGTACGCTAATATTGAAGCAAAGTGCTTTAAATAAATATATTAAATAAGATGAGAAGTAATTATTTCTATACGAATAATTTCCATTGGCGACATACTGGCAAGCCGCCATTCGAAGTCTTTAACTGCCTAATATAATAGTCAAGCAAGCCCATAGAGCCTTGCCGCCGTACAGGGCCTGTGCAGTAGACGTTTCGCGTAAGTCATAGGAAGGGTTTAATATTACGTGGATTATGCTTTAAAAACGTTGCTGCTGCTTGCTTACGATTTTACGGCTCAAAGACTACAATGGTCATGCTGCGCCGGGATCTACTGTTTTTCGAGGAATTCGAACCTCTTAAGGCATAGGGAACCAAACCCCGGACTACAGTGGGCAGTGCGATCTTTATGAGATCTGAGTAAGCGTCTTTGCATTGTTGAGAGTCGAACCCGAGTTAACGGCGCACTAGGCGAACGCGTTACCACACTGCGCCATTGCAGGGCCTCTTTAAAAACATAAATAACAAACGCCAAATTGTCTTTAATGGTAACATTTATAAAGCAAATGACGTAATACAATGAAGGCACGATAAATGTAATATAGTCTATACAGTCATATCCCAAACTATGGGGCAATCGTAAATTTAGCTTTTGTTTGTTTGTTTTTTGGGCTCAAAGACTACAGTGGTCATGCTGCGCCGGGACCTACAGTTTTCCGAGGAATCCGAACCTCTTAAGGCCTGGGGAACCAAACCCCGGACTACAGTGAGCAGTGCGATCTTTTATGAGATCTCTGAGTAAGCGTTCTTTTTGCACTGCTGGGAGTCGAACCCGGATTAGCCGCGCAATAGGAGAACGCGTTACCACACTGCGCCACCGCAGGGCCACCTTTTGTTTTCAAAAACGTTTCTTGAAACAATCCGTTTTGTTTATTATAACATCGATGGCAAGCAAAAACGTCGGCAAACGCCGTTGTTTTCAACAGCCAATGAGACGCCTTTACAACGTAAATCAAAAATTAGCTTTTTTTCTTCAAGAGACTTGGGCTGTATTCATTACTCCTAGTGAACGGACGTATAATGGGATTTTATATATTTCACCTAAGTCTATTAAGCGCAGTTTTTAATTCTAAAAGTTCTGAAAAGAAGTCAACTTAATCAGCAACAACGTTTAGAAATTCAGTTTTCAGTTGAAAAGGGCCAGATTCGAAATTACAAAACTATGAAATGCTCAAGATGCGCAATTCAGTAGATCAAAGAACGTCCTAGAAATACTGATTCACATGCAAGTTGTAAAATAACTAGGAAAAAGATCACCATATCCAGAGAGGATCAATTTCTGATACAGGATTCTTCGTAAGAAACATCACCCGAATGGCTGCTGTTTTGTGGGCGAGAACAAGATAAGGTGTCATGTCTTGATTAACAAGAAGAAGATTTGCAGTAGCTGGACTCAAATGTTGTAAGACACAGAAAAATCCATGATTATCCGACAAAACAAAAAGTCGTGATGTGTATGGGCCTTGAATTATCAATACTTCATTGAAGAGGACTGGTCCAAAGACTTGTGGTCTGATAAATCTAATTTGAGATACGCTTTATTTGATTTCCTCAGAAAATAGCATTGGAGCATCAAAAGGAAGATAATTCAATTTAAACTCACTTTAGGAAGTTACTGCAATATTTCATTAAGTATACGATACACCTGCAATATCGAATATGAGGCGAAATATTAATCTGTGAGGGAAGAATGTATTTTGAAGAGTAAACATGCACACTAAAAACGGTTATATCACCAGTGGCGTAGCTAGATATTTTTCCGTCAGGGGTGGGTGACTGTCATTGTTTAATAAAGGTTAATTGTCGCCCCCAGAATTGCCTCCCAGCAACAGGGGAAAACGCCCACTTTCCCCCTACTACGTTATTGTATATAACAATAGTTTTCACAGATTTTCAGCGATACGAACATGGATGAGGTTCAATTCCAACTTGTAGCTTGTTATAAATATGCTGCGGCCACGAAGTGGTTTAGTGAAAATGGTGTAGCTTTTCCGGATTAGTCTCTACTCTTTCCGGATTTCAACCCCATCGGGAACTTTTGGGTAATTCTCGAACACAAGAACCAGGAGCATTCCATCAATTGAAAAGAAACATTACAACAAAAGCAACGAAAAAATTTGAAGAGGAAAACAAAAGCAAAATATTGTAAGCTAGTAAGTCCTACCATGTTTGGCACAATATAACCCAGACGCCCTTGCGCCATAAAAGACCCAAATAAACAAACAATAGCAAACACTATATCTAAAAGAAATCATTGTTGAAAATGAATAAAATCATAAAATAAATAAAATGTGATTAAATTATCAAAAAAAAATTGTTTTAACGTTTGAAGGTTTATTAAAATGAATTAAAATTTAGATTGCGGGGTTATTTATGTAAGATTTTATCAATAATTCAGATTTATATGGAATATATTTCAGAAATTAGCATTTCTGAATATGTCATAAATTTTATGACGCTTTTAGGTAAACATCATAATTACAAAGATAAAAATACATCTTTCAAATTACTCCATTCGCCAATGTTCAAACAAACGTTACCTAATTGAGGGGAAAATGCAATCGTCACCTTCAGTAAAGTTAATTAAAAATTTCCTTCCATTAGCTTTTAAGGCAAAACTACTGCCGCAGCAATTACGGAAGTGATAATATTTAGATTCAAAGATTCGTGTTAGTGTCGAGAGTAAGCCTGTCTGTTTCAATTATCAAGAAATGGACGGATTTTAAGTGCCTGTTTCATAACAATGGTTATTTCACATCACCAACAGCTATTTGTCCACATGCATTTAAGATTTACAATGGTTATTTAAGAGCTATTTACATATACCTATAGTTTACCCCTTTGTGATTAAACACACAATTTAAATTGTTTTCCCAGAATAATTATATTATTAATTTAAATACTGTACTTCCATAGTCAAAATGCACTTCCGTATATATATACATACGAAAGTGTTATCATCATATTCAACCATTATCTATCCACTGCTGGATGAAGGTCTCTCCAAATGCTTTCCACACAAGTCTATCCTGAGCAATTCGCTTCCACGTCACCCCAACCTGTTTTCTTATTTCATCCACCCATCTAGTTTGAGGACGTTTTCTAGGTCTTCGGTGGTCTCTTGGAATCCAGTTCAGAATTTCTGTTGTCCATCGTTGATCAGTTCTTCTTGCAATATGCCCAGCCCATCGCCATTTCAGCCCTTTTACTTTAACAATGATGTCCTCTACTCTAGTTTGCTCTCTCACCCAAGTGTTTCTTTTTCGATCTCTCCTAGTTATTCCAAGCATGCACCTCTCCATGCTCCTTTGCGTTGTCTGTAACTTTCGTATTGCTCCAACTGTTAGACTCCATGTCTCTGATCCATAAGAGAGGACTGGCAATACACACTGGTTGAAGACCTTTCTTTTTAGACACAAAGGCAATTTCCCCTTCAGGATAAAACTGTTTCTTCCAAATGCACTCCAGCCAAGTTTAATACGTCTGTTGAGTTCTTTCATAATGTTGCCATCCATTGAAATCAGCTGGCCAAGGTAAATATATGAATCAGCAATTTCTAGCTCAATGTTGTCAACTTGTATTTTTGTTTCCTCTACGAAATTATTGAACATGATCTTAGTTTTTTGTAGGTTCATCTTGAGTCCAACTTCTTTACTTCTAGTTGAGAGCTCCTGTACCATGTCTTGGAGTTCTAATGGGTTCGTTGAAAAAATAACAATGTCATCAGCAAACCGCAAATGATTTAAATATTCACCATTTATTTTTATTCCCTTGTTATTCCAATTTATCTGCTGAAAAATCATCTGTAAAGCTGAAGTAAAAAGTTTTGGAGAAATGGTATCTCCCTGCCTCACACCTTTACCAATTTTGATAGTTTTGGTATCTTTATGTAACCGAAATTTTGCACTTGCATTTTTATACACACGTTTCACCATGTCAATGTACACATCCTCAATGTCTGTTGATCTTAAAGAGTTGATGACTGCTGATGTTTTAATAGAGTCAAAGGCCTTCTCATAGTCAATAAATGCCACACACAATGGAAGTTCATATTCATGTGTTCTTTCAATTAATTCTCTTAATACTTGAATATGGTCCACTGTACTGAATCCACTTCGAAATCCAGCTTGTTCTCTTGGTTGAGCTGCATCTAATTTTTTCTGCAGGCGATGTGTTAGCACTTTTGTGAAGATTTTATAAATAGCAGGTAACAAGCTAATTGGTCGGTAATTTTTCAAATCCTCTTTATCACCTTTTTTATGCAAAAGAATTACTGTTGCAGAATCCCATTGGTTTGGTATGTTACCGCTGTTAAGACATTTGGTAAAGAATTTTGCAAGTATGTCTTCTACATATTCTCCAGCTTCTTTTAGGATATCTAATGTAATACCATCATCACCAGGGGCTCTTCCTTTCTTCATATTTTTTATTGCAAATGAAACTTCTTCTTTTAAGATTTTAGGAGCTGTTCCTTCGACTATTTCAATGTCTTCGTTTAATTCACTGTTACTTTCGTATAGATTTTTGTAGAATTCTTCAACTCTTCTAAGTATTTCTTCCCTATTTCTTGTTACGGTGCCATCCTCTCCTTTTAATGCAATGATGTGTTTCTTCCCAACAGATAAACTTCCTTTAACAACCCTAAGGCTCTTGTTATTTTCAATGGCTTTCCTTACTAGCTCACAGTTGAATTTTCTTATGTCTTCTTTCATGCTTTTGCGCAGAGTTTTACAAAGTTCTATGTACTCAATCCTGGAACTGGTATTTCGATTGTCCACCTTCATATCTCTTCGCCTTTTCATGAGCTGTTTCGTCTTCTCAGATAATTTGCTATTGTGCTTTTTACAGGTTACACCACCAATTTCCCCAGCAGTTTCAACTATTGTCTTAACAATGTTTTCATTTGCTTCTGAGATATCACTTTCATCAATAAGTCCTTCCAGTGCAGAAAAGCGATTTTTTAATTCCAACTTGAATGCCTCGGTATTTACTTTCAGTTTCATTAAATCCACCCTCTTACTTACTTGTTTCCTAATGAGCTTCTGCCTTTCTAATTTAGTATTTAAGTGCATTTTACATCTCACCATTCGATGATCACTTCCAGTATTAAATCTGTTCAGTACGCTGCAATCTTCAATAATTGATTTCTTGTTTGCCAGGATATAGTCAATTTCACTAGTTCCCCCATTTGGGTGTTTCCATGTCCATTTTCTTTGCGGTTTCTTCTTAAAAAATGAATTCATGATGCTAAGGTTTTCAGCTTCTGCAAATTCGATGAGTTGATCGCCACGTTCATTCCTTTCCCCATATCCGTATTTACCAACCGATGTCTCTCCTTGTTCCTGTTGTCCAATTCTTGCATTGAAATCCCCCATGATGAGCTTGATATGTTGTTTCCCTTTGGTGTGTAACTCTTTGATTTCTTCATAAAATTCTTCAACCTCTTCGTCGGTATGGCTTGATGTTGGTGCATATACCTGTACTATTTGAAGTTGGTATCGCTGGGTTAGTTGAACAACAAGCCTCGCTGCTCGATCTGATGTACTTTCAACTTCCAGAAGACAGTCTTTAATTCTTTTGTTGATTAAGAAGCCAACACCACTTGTTCTTCCAGTTTCCGTTCCTCTATAGTAAAACAAATGTCCGCTTTTAAGTTCCACCAATTCTTCACCTTTTCTTCTGATTTCACTGAGTCCTATAATGTCCCAATTGACCTTTTCAAGTTCCTCTTCCAATTCCTGAAGTTTCGCTTCAGAAGCAATTTCGCCTTATTCCTCCATTTTGCACACACACACACACACACACACACACACACACACACACACACATATATATATATAGACGTGCTCACTATCTCACTGGATAACATATGCTGGAATTTAATAATGTCGAATAAATTTTTAAAAAAGTTCACTTTTCATAAAAGGTATTTTTGCCACAAAAACAACATTTTTCAACAACTTTAATTGTAATTGGTTTGTAATATCCTAGGTGAGCACATATAAGGATTTCACATACTATAGTCAACTCGTAGATATTTACATTTGTTTATTCTGATTTTTTATAATTAACCTGAACGAAAAGTAAATACATATTTACTACAAACAAAAAATTCTTTTTATATAAATAATTTTAATTCTAGAAATATCGTGTGTATTATAAAAGACCGATTGTAAAACATGTAAATATGTTTGTTAACTCTACAAAAAAGTTTTTTGCCCACCGGGTACATGTTTTAGGAGAAAATATTCCTAATGTCTCTATGGAAAGCCCCTTGTTGTTGTTTTCGTCCGTGATCACTTTAATCCATCCCTCGCTAATCTGGCTTTCCCTTCTTACTTGAAAAGAACTGGAGCTGTCAGAAGCAAGCCTTATTCCATGTGACGTAAGCATACAGAAACCGAATAAAGATTTAAGCTAAGTTTTTGTACAATATTAATAATTCGTTAGTCTCACTAATCTGGCATTTCTCTATGAAAAGGACGGAGAATTTACTGTGTATAAAAATAATGCATTTTATTACAATGATTCAAATTTGCTTTACTACACAATGTGTTAATCGCGATTCTCTCCAGCGATTCTCGGTCTTAAATGGTCGTTAATATTTGCAATTCACATGAAATTTTGACAAAGGGTAAGTTTTAGTGTTCAAGTCTTAAATTTTGTATATTAAATAAAAATTATCGCCTTCGAATATCCACAAATAATTCTATAATGAAAGGCTTGCAAAGAAATTCGGATCGAGTATATCTCATTTAAACCTGTGGGATATTTCACTGCTAGGAGAAGAGCCGATAAACGAAAATCGAATTTAAACTTTCTAAAACTTGAATGCTACTTCTAAAGTGGTGTGGCATGTCGCCTTGTGAGATTTCGCCAGGTGAAAGTCTCTGAAAAAGTGTTTTTCATTCAAACGGAGAAACGCCTACAGAATATAATTCCCTCGAAAAAATTACATATTATTAATTTTAATACAAGAGAGTTTTTAGTTTCAGAGCGATCAAATTCTTTACATCTTGCTTAAAGCCATATTGTAATTGCCAAATTAAATAAATTGATGGCAATAATCATTTGTGATAAAACCACACACGATTCAAATCTTGGGTAAGTAGAATGCAGATAAAAGTGCTAATTCTACTTTTAAGTAAAAATATTTAAATATTAATTTATGGTGGATAAATGCCAATATAATACCATTATTTTTTTTACTACCAACTTTTCTTGATTTCAGCTATTTTCTCATGACTATCAACTTTTCATGATTTTAAAAGTTTTATTTTTATTACTACCAACTTTTTACGATTTCAACTGTTTTTTCATGATTATCGACTTTTTATGATTTCAGCTGTTTTTTTATTTCTACCAAATTTTCACGATTTCAACTATTGTTTCCAGACTTAACTTTTCATGATTTCAATTATTTTTTCATGACCATCTATTATTCTTTCCACTGTTCCTTCTATATCATCTGTGTAATACAGTCTTATGTATTTGTCGGAGATCAGTAAGTCCACTCACATCAGCTCACCTAGATGAAGTGGCCATCTTATGGCCGGCGTTCTCATAACGATTTTACTATACATGAAAGGCAGTTAGAGATACCATAGGTATACAATAGCCTTTATCGATAACGATGAAAGAAATTAACACAACAAAACCTATTCAATGTTGACTAAAACAAATGCGCTATAATAATATAAATTTCAGAACCAAAAAATAATTATAATAATAAAATATTGTAAGTTAATAATACTGTGTTTATAAATTTAAACTCTGTGTGTTTAATAACTATATTTTTCATGGAGATTAAAGTATATATTATCCTTAATACAGATTCACGAAATTTGAAAATGGCTTCTTTTTACTTAGCCGTCAGCAGGTAGTCCTTGCTTATCTTTTTCGCAGATTTCGAAACCAAAATCAGAGATAGTATATAGAAATATGAATAGACACATTATATAGAAGAACAACCGCATTTGAAGACATGAAATATCAGACTAATGGTGTACATTATGGATTTTGAAAACCGCAAAACTAACGCCTTCCTAAATTTCTACCAACGTGAAACGAACTATTATAACTCCACAAAATACAATGTGAATTGCTTGACTTTAAAGTTGACATCTCGAGATGTAATATAAATTTTACGAATGAATCCAACTGATTAAATCAAATTTTAGTATTAATTTCTTCACTTTTTGGGATTCTGACGAAACAGAAAACATTCGTAAAGATGAAGATAGTCAAAAATTATTACAACGACAATAGTAATTTATAATAAAAAATACTGCTTTTTAGATATCTCCATCCTCTACGCATAATTACTGCAGAATATTTATCTTCTGAGTGATCTGGAGCAAATTATTTGTTTGTTTGGATTTTTTATGGCGCAAGAGCATCTGGGCTATACTGCGCCAAATCTGGAGCAAAACCATCTTTTAACGTCCTTTTAATAGTATTAATGAAGTAGTAAATCACAGAATTGCAATACTAATGCCATTTAAATCTTCTCCTCTTAAGCTTTACGGAAAACAGCTTACCTAGTTACAAATTTATAATCCGTGAACGCTACTTAAACTCAGTCAAGTTTCCTCACAAGGGCTTACAGTAAACCATTTGAAGTTTGTTTTCCACCTCATGCTTCTTCCCTACGTTCCTCGTGGTCAGAAAATTAGCACGTTTTATTGGTTGATTTCTCGGGCTCTGAGATTTCATCCATAGATAAAGCACTAGAGCTTAAACTTAACTATATTCGTGGAATTGCAGTTGATGGCGGATTTGAACCTTTCATCATCAATCGGACTCTAGAAAAACTCACGTGATCTAAACTGTCTATTACTCTTTTTGGTTCCTTTTCTCCTGTGTTTAAAACTGTCTGCATCCATTTTGTGCCAACAATCACTACCAAAATTAATTTCAGCCTTCACAAATTGAATTTTCGGGTTGTCTTCGCTCCCATTAACAAATCAAATTTCTCCAAATTCAAACACATTATCCCTGACCTTGGTTTTTGGGGAATTTATTCTATTCCTTATTAATGTGACCATGTCTGAATTGAACAAACACGCAGAGCCCTTCTAATTCGTCTAAAAGAAAATGATGCTTATGTTCGGAACAAGAAATCCACGGATTTGCTTTGGCTTGGCAATCCGGCCGTAAATCTTTATTTCATAAAGCATAACTTATCCAAAAATTTTCCTCCCCACGGGACCTCAATGTTTCTGAGGTCATTCAAGGAGATATCTACGCCAACGCAGATATCCCCTTGAGTGACCAGATGCCATCTAATTTCATTACCTTCTTTTGGAAGAATTTTCTTTCCACTTCGAACAATAATTCTTCACTGACTTGCATCGCAGTTTATCCTATTCAAAATAATTTTATACTACCAGGAACGTTTCTTTTCAAACTCACGTTTTACAACTAGAGACGTTTCTTCAAACTCATGTTCCACTACCAGAGACATTTCCTCTAATTCACGTGTTTATTCGTTTTATCGTTATTTTTTACTATACCTGCAACTGGGTTGGCATTACACGTTGTGTTGCATCAGTTACCGTTCTGACGAAAATAGTCCAGGGCTATTGAAACAGCTGTGAACGATTAAATTTATTATTCAACTGTGTTAATTTGTTGCCTCTTCTCAATAACTTTTTCAATAATTGAAATATAAGGAGATTTTTCAGTTTTCTAACACTGAAGCCAACTGCGTATTTTTGCGTGAAATATATAAATAGGATTTTCATTACTAACTCAGTAGTTCTTTATTTTAATGCTTAATTCTTAGATACAAAAGATTATATTTTTTTCTCCACAAAGGCTAAAAAATGATGAGGGATATAAAAATCATTTGTCACACTAAATGACCTTTATCCATCACATAGCGGGTGATACCTCAAAATTTCTATCGACTAGGAAAAGACAATTTTCTACTTAATCTCTCGCTTCGCCTGCCTCATTTATTATAAGAGAAAACCTTACAAAGAGAAAAACCAATCACTTTAAATCTCTAGCTCTAAAAATTGTTGCCTTTGTTTTGTATGAAGTAATTAATCTCCAGTTTTAGCATTCTTATAAACGCGCTCTCTAAGAACGGTAGATGCTTAATTTTGCTTTATACGCGAAATTTAAGAAAACTGTGTACTTGCTTGTCTTAGAAATTGAGGCTTTATTTTTTTTAATATAGTAAACAGATCGTTTTGAATGTAGGTAATGCTATAAAGAATAAACTAGATATGGAATTTTAAGCGCGTTCAAACAAATTATCATAAGTGGAATATTTGGAGTGATATTGTGCTCTGTAAGAATGAAATTATATTCACACGTATAAAAGTAAAAAAAAATAGACAGATATATATAACCATCAATCGAAGAAAAAGGAAAGTAAGTTTTATTTTCTATCATGATATAATTTTAGTGTTAGAATTTCAGAGATAGATTTCAATTTGTTTCTCATGAAACATGTTTAAATAAAACGTAAAAGAGGATGCCTCAGAAAAATCAGCATGGCTGGGTAAGAGCTTGGGGTGACTGAGAGCACACTGTAGTCCGCGGTTTGGTTACCTAGGCCTTAAGATATTCGGATTCCTCGGAAAACTGTAGGTCCCGGCAAATCATGATCCTTGCTGTTCTTGCGCCCTAAAACTCAAAATAAACAAGCTAGCTTTTATAAGACTAAGCCAAGTTTAATGCCAACGGGTAGAAAGCTCTAAAGTTTTATCTACCAAACCCCAGTTCCGGTTTTGAATTCCTCAAAAAGTATCAAGTTTTGGAGGATTATGATCTTACCCGCTCTTGCTCGAATAAGAAACAAGCCTGTCATCAAATATAATAAATGTAAACCTCTTGAACTTAAACTACAATTTGAAAATAATTACACCCGTAACTCTACTTTTGATTTTTTTTAATTGCAGAAATTCCGATCTCCCGGAAAACAGCGAGGCCTGTCACATCATCACATTAATAATGCTTTCTCTATAACGTATAAAACTATCCATCGATCATATATCAAAATTTTATTTATATGTGATGTTACTTATAAATTTTATTTATATGTGATGTTTATAAATGTTATTTATATGTGATGATATTTATAAATCCTATTTATATGTGCTGTTATTTATAAATGTTATTTATATATCACCCATTGATATTTTTATATCATTAACATATAATTTGTTTAAATGAGAACATGCCGCTTCATCTACGCCCGTGGCATTTTAAATTCTTTGACGTTAAATTTAAATTTTTTTTAATTCAAGTATTTAGAATCTTGTTTGAAACACAACAAATAACTCAGTAATATATCAAAAATATTAAAAAAAATATTGTACAAACATTTCTGTGGTCTGTGATATATTTGTAGCTTGATATTATTTAGAAATTAATAATAAATTACGGACTAATAATTGAAAAATATTTGACAGAAAAATTTCGAAATACGCAAATACATAGCATATTAAACAACGGAATCAATTTGTTTATTGACAAATTGACTTAGAATAAATAGCTATTTTCTCAGGACATCGCACAACTGACATTAAATTACATGTGACTGGCAGTCATAGATCTAAACAGACTGTCACTTTTTGAAAAAAAAAACTGACATGAAAGACATATGTCTCTGTCCCGAAAGAAATATCTATGTTCTGGGAGAATTGATAGATTGGGCCCAATGTTCATTCTAAAAGACGATCTGCCTGATCAGTGACGTCTGCTATTTCGTTTATGACTGAATTTTATTCCTTACACGGATAATTTATATTTTAATGTTACCTTATGAAGATAATATTTTATAAGAAAAAATATATATAATTTATTTATCAACTATAGTCTAGTATAATAATAATACCTTTTTATTCCTTATTATTTTATACATCAGGAGACTATAAAAACGATTTGCTTGGGAAACGGAAAGAGAACAGTAGCGATGCTAGTAACGGGGCTCTCTTTCCGGTAGAAAAAGCAAGGGATTTCTCGCATTCTGCAAGAATAACGAAGACATTGGTTTGCGCGTAAAAATCCGTATTGTTGTTTGGAAATTTGCATTCACTGGAATATCACATTAACAGAATTTGTGAGTACAGTCGTGGCTAGAAGACCTTACAGATGAAGGTTGAAGAGTGTTTCAAAGGTGGAGTCTTTATGAGCTGCAGAGCGAGATTGTATTTCCTTGTAATCAGGTACGGGAGAAGGAGTTATAGAAACGAAAACAGAATAAAAAATTGTAAAAGAGTTTTGAATTGATCACGGTGGTCGCACTTTGGGAAGACATTTAAGAGGAAAGACAGATAAAAGAAAAGATGACAAAGGAAAAGTAGCGGGAGGGGGAACTGAAGACTAAATGTAGAGAGAGGGAAGGCACAAGGAGCAGGCAGAGCATGCCTGATTAATGATTACCTGAATATACAATTAAGAAACTATTACGCAATATCGAAATTAGATATAATAATGCAAATTACAATGTATTTATGGCGCATAAAATTAAGAAAAACTCAATAGCAGTTCAATTAGTCATGCGCTGGTATACATCAGAAAATAAAACATGCTTTATATTGTGATGGAGACCAGCGCATGACTAATTGAAATACCATTAAGTTTTATCTTCGTTTCATACACAATAAATACGTTGTAATTTGTATTTTTATTTTTAATAATGGTTACTATTTAGGAAATAGAATGGTGGAACTATTGTAATAATTAGAGTTGATTCTTACTAGCACAAAAGTGATGATCTTCAAATTTTTAGTTCAAAATTCGTGTTCTTGTTTGAGCATCATAGTTTGTATTTTTTACCTGACCTACTCATTAATTAAGAAATTAATTATAACTTTTGGTGCCACATGAAATTTATTGTACTAGCATTAAAATTTCCACTTAACTTACTAATCTGACATTCCAATTACTGCGTTGCAGGGCTATTGAATGCATAGAAAATCTATAAAAATTCAGAAGTTTCCCGTCTTTACAGAAATATTTCCTACGCAAGAGATAATTTTAAATAAAATAACGTTTCCTGCGAAAAGTTGGCTAATGTTTAAGAAGCAAACAATAATGCTATTAAAAAAATAACATTTCCTTAAACCTTTAGCTTCTTTAAAAGGGTTTTCTATTTCATAAATAAAAAGCGAGCAGCTTAGTCCATAGTAATCTAAAAGTGTTTCCATGTCCTGTTCTCAACATTGTTTAAAATTTATTCACTAAATGTGATATTTTCACACAGCATTGTTCTCCTACTTTTACGCTGTTGTTGTTCATCATAAATTAAAACAAAAACTAATAGCCATGTTTTCTCATTTTAAATGAAGTTTAAAACAATAGGCCGTTAAAATATTCTTGTATAGGAAGAAGAAACTTTTCGATCTTTAAAGTGCATTTAGAATCGGAGAGATTAACGCGTTTAATATGGATATAGATTTTTGCAAGGATATCCTTTTTAAGGGTAGTTCTTTACTTTTATAAAGGCATTTTTCTTTTTTCTCATTTATTGGCACCTTTTAAATATGGATTATATATTTGTTTATTTCATAAGAAACTTTAATTTCATCATGTGTTCACAAAATTGCATTTGGTGTTGTTACTTTTTGTGGCTATGAACTTAACATTAGCGGATATTCTTAATGAAGATTTAAATCAGATGTAGCATTGTAAGAAGTGTTGTATTCGCTTTCCTTGCTCAACATTAATACAACTTAAATTATTTTAACTGTTATGGGAAATTCGGGTTGTAAGTTTTTATTAATTTTTGTTAGAATTTAGGTTTTAGGAATTTAGAATGGAAGAATTAAAATGAAGTAAAAGTATTTATAATTAAGTTTGTAAATTTAATGTTATTGCTTTTATTGACTAATTTTAACTATTTGAAAACATTAGAACCCCATTACCCTTACATTTTAATCCAGAATTTTTTAATTGTAGATAACTATATATATAATAGTTTATAATTACTATATGTGGTTTATAATTACTATATATTTAGTTTATAATTACTATATATACCAGTTTATGAGCCATATATATATAATAGTTTATACATTATATATATAATAATTTATAATTACTATATAATAGTTTATAATTACTATATATATTAGTTTATAGTACTATATATAATAGTTTATAATTACTATATATATTAGTTTATTAATTACTATATATATGGTTTATATTTTATATAATAGTTTTATAATTACTATATAGAATTAAGTCTTTTATCCCAGAAAGTGTTATAGGGACTGACGAGTTGTAAGTTAAATAAAATAAATAAAAAAGTTAAAATAAATTAAATAAAAAAGTTAATAAAAAGTATAAAAAAGTTAATAAAAGTTAATAAAAGGCCGTTAATAAAAGTTATTAAATATTGCTTGATTTTTACCTAAAAAATTTGGATCTGCAAATAACCCGTACTAAACGAAGTGATAAAAAAACAGACAAGATTATTATGTAACTTGTCAAATGCCTTTAATTGGTCATTTAAATCAAACACAAAATAACATCAAAGTATTACCAACAAGACATTGTAAATTTTTTTTCTGTTGCCCTAATGAAAAACATAAGAATTAAAACATATGTCTTAAGATTTCCTTCATTTCTAACACATGTCATAGTACAATGTATTAACTAATTTATCTGTAGTAATTGTCTATGTTACAGTAGGAAAGGTTACTCTAATCCTAAGCGAGGTCTCCCTCAGACCAATTCAACGTTACACTGGTAAACACCAGTCCAGTAATTCCATTTTACTTGTTAAACTTTTATTATTTTTGAGAAATAAAAGTGGAGGAGGCACTATTAAATAAAATTAAGAGGAAATAAAGAAAAGGCAGCTCACATTTTACATTGCTGGTGGCCAACACTCCTGATCGGAAGAGGTTGGGTAGTCATTCCCCTTGTCTTAAAGACGCCTTATTTACTTCCAAATTAGTACTCTCTCTCTCTCTGGTTTTTTCAGGTCTGCATAGCTCTCTTCAGATTGACGCCATTTTGAGGATTGTCTGGTCCGAGGACTGCCAGATGCCAGAGCACATCGCCGCCAGGAAAAAAAATGCCAACTCTCATTTGGCCTATGTTAAATTGTGGGCGCCCGGGTTGGAATTGGCAGCCCACTCTGGCATCTCCAAACACGGCACTGACCTGTTTTTTGCAGGTGTCTATGCGTTGTCTAGATCTAGCGTCAATGTTTGATTTCGACAAGGAATTTGTTTAAACTTAAGACTTCATTGGCGCCAATCGTTGATGGAAATTAAACATATTGCAGGGAGAGAAATAATAGATTTTAGGTACACTGATAGGCCAAAAATATTTTGTTGGCAAGTTAAAAATGGGTTTAAAAAATTAAATATGATAGGTAGGAAAAAAACAAAAAGGTGGATTTGTATGTTAAGGGGTCCTGCGTTTAAAAAGAAAAGAAATTTAATTATAGATATATTATTTATATACAGAAATTTTAAGTGATAATGTCTGTGCTAATAAAAATCGAATTAATTTAAAATTAACGCCTTTGGTAATTGAATAAGCATTTTCTGCAATCATTTTCGTTAGACACATAAATATAATTAAATTTAAAGTTCCTGAAAAAAAATTACTATTTATAGTTCTTTTATTTGGGTGCATGTCATGCACAGCAAACTTGTTTGATTCTTATTGTGAAAATCTTGGTACTTCTTAAACTTTTGGTGTTGCTGCCACAGCAGGTGTCTTTGGACATAGATGCTGTCTCTTGAGGAACATTAATTATTTTGAGCATCATAAATGGAAAGGGTAAACGCAGTGTACATATATACCTTGAAGTACAATCTCATCTGGAATAATCAAATAAAGAGCGGCAGAATATCGAAAAAAAAAGGATTTACAATATTTAAGCATATAATATCCATATACAGTGAGAGAGAGTGTGCTTTTTTATTATTTATTTACTTATTTATTTATTTATATATAAATTATAGCTACAGATTTTATTAAAGCCTACTTCTTTTGTTTTACTCATAATGTTATATTATGTCGTCATCATTATCATCATCATCAAGTGCCATCTCTCATTCAGAGGTTGGTTAGCAATATGGATCCTATTTCCCCTGTTGCTGTTTATACGGATCATCTTCTGTGCTTAGTCTATTTCAAGCTTTTAAATCGCCTTATATTTTGCACACATATCCATATTCTTATTTCACTTATGTGCATTTACGTAATAGACTCAATTCCTAACTGGGAGATTTCCGGAAGGTCCGGATTTCTTGACCGTTGTACAATCAATGATTTCAAGCGAGGGATGGGGTATGAGAAGAACGTTTAAAGAAGGAGAATTTATGAAAAATAATAAAGGACTTCGAGCCACGTTAGCTAGGAGAGAAGTTAAAAATATCGTTGATGAGCGCATTTTCTTGCCTTTGCAAATGACGTATTCATTCCCTGTGTCGCAGTACAGTTACGTCTTCCAGGACACGCTTTCGTAATTTGTAACGCTGCGTACCTCCTTACTTTTCAAACCATATACAGTGACGTACTCGCCCTGGTGACTCGCACTTGCATCTGCACATAGAGATGAGACCTTTCGACTATCCGCAACTGCACAATTTATGAAGACAACCTCAAACAATGAGTATTACCTCAAACGCGGGTATGGGCTTATGTTCACGTTAAGGTAAGACGCTAACGAAATAAATGAGACGCACAGAAGATTCGTCGAAACACGAAAGCAGAAGACATATTCGCTGACAGAAGGTCCCCTTTATTCTTGCATTATTCATATCCTTTAGTCTCCATAAGTCACAAACTATTCTAAGATTGCAGCTGGTATATTATATTGCCAAGTAAATTGAGTACTCAGCTGGGAGTTTAGAAGTAAGAATTTAATTTAGGCCCGTTGCCATGCATTTGTTACATGGAGGCTTCAAAAATTACCGTGGGTGCTTAAATTCGTCAACATTTTGTGATGTATTTTATAAATATATTTAATAATAATAAACCACTAAGCAGAATGATATATATATATATACATACATAATATTTATGGATAAATTTCTAAATGTAAATTTTGCAATAGAAATTTACAAGGTACATAAAATTTTACAATTTCCCTTACCCTTCTTATAGAGTAGATAAATACCCAAATATCTCTGTAAAATCGTAATATACACAAAATCTACCGTAAATGCCTATTTGGAATACATTTTTAACGTCAAAGGACAATTTTCTTTATCATGCACAATTTCATATGAAACAAAATTTTGAATAAAATTTTACGATATTTTATTTGAAAAAAAATTATTTTCCAGGATAACTGAGTGCAGTTACGAGGGGAGGTAACCCCCCTTGTCCCAAATTTACTACAGCTTTGCTTTAATTAAGCGCTTTAGAAAAGCACAACCGGAAGTTAATTTAAGAGTTCGATCAATAACCACCCTGATTCAAGAAAACCCCTTCCTCACACATGAACATTTCCCAAACAAAAATTCTCAATCGTTTATTTACCAAGTTTTACATAATAAACGTACGCATAACAATCTGAGTACGCTACTGGAAATACTTTGGAAATTTCAAAGACAAAAATAATTTGTGGAAAAAACGCGTAAAATTTGCTGTCAGAGGATTTGAACTTGGTACCTGTCGGAAAATAAATCTTGTGTGATCTTAGTGCACTGCAGCCATTCTCGCTAAAGAAAACACAGATAAATATAAAATGAATGCGTTTGAAATCAAAAATATGGTGTAAATTTTAACTACTTTAAAAATTCAGATAAAAATGTAATGCATTATGTTTTGGTAATTAGCATCTATCAGCGTATTGCAAATTCTTGAACCTTTTATTGACATACGCGACAATAGAAAAAGAACAATGTTTTTAACCGAAATCTTGAAGTTATAATCGCTAATAGCTTGTGTTACAGACTGAAGTAATTGTTACGAAATTCAGAGAAAATGTGATCGTCATCCTCGATAGCGTTAATTAAAAATTCTGCGCCATTAGCTTTTAAGGCAAAACTGTAATCGTAGAAGCTACTAAAATTATTAGATTTAGGAGTTAAATTTTGAGGAAATTAGAGAGTAACTCGATCTGTTTCAGTTGAACAGAAGCAGACAGTTTCGCCATAACAGTAGCCATTTCGCCTACGTTGCCGTAAATTGTTGGGCCATAATGGAAATTTAATAACATTTTTCATGTGAAAGTACTTATATATTTTGCTTGTACGCAGGGTCGAAGTTCGGGGAAGATAGGCAAGTTACGTCCCTAGGGACAGCACCTGTTAGAGGCGGTAGAAGAGAAATCAAAAGTAAAAATTTCCAAACTCAACAATATTAAAAAAGATATTCTGCAGTCAAAAGTATTCACCTGCAAGACAAATATAAGTTTAGTTTCTGCATTGATATAAAATCTTCTTGAATAGGATGGCGCAAACTTGCAATATATCGGGTTGTAAATTCTTTTTACTTGGCGGATATTTAATATAAATTCCGTCTGCGAAACTTGGGGGAGATTAGGGGAGGGAGACAGCTGAGTATTCAAAAATGATTAGTTATTACATGCTACAAGTTATTATATTAAATCAATTGTTAAAATGTTAGTTTGAATAACTATGTGAAAAATCTCCTTAATATGTGCAAAAATTAAGAACGCGACATATTGCGTGATTTTTGCAAAAGTATATTCCTTTCTTTGTAGGCAAGGAAAAATTGGAAAATAGATCCTAGGCTTAAGAACAACAATTATATAAATTTGCCATTACTTGTTTGACTAATCCTCAAATAAAATTTTGTACGAACTTCTTTTAGTTTTTTACTAATTATCGTTTATCTATCGGGAAAAAGTATTTTATGCAGATATACATACATTGTCCAGAATTACAATATTGCAATAGCTGGATCCAATAAAATTTTCTCCATTTAAATAACAAATTTAAAATAAATGTGAAGAGTTTTATTTATTATTTATTTTTTGGTATATAGCAATATAGGAGAACCACTTTAAAATTATACAGTGTGTTCAGTTGAAAAGGTAACAAACCCCCTGTATAACTCTTGATAGTAGTTGAGTAGAAATTTTAAAAAATAATCAAAGGTTATTTGCGGCAGGAATTCAGAAAATAGTGTGAAATTGATTTTAAAGAGAGCTCCCAATCTACCGACCACAAATCTGAAAATTGGAATGATAACATCATTTGAAACAGAAAAAAAAAAAGTGCAGTGCTTCTGTTGGAGGACAAGTAAATCCATGGTGCCCTGCGGTGGCGCAGTGTGGTAACGCGTTCTCCTAGTGCGCCGCTAATCCGGGTTCGACTCCCAGCAGTGCAAAGAACGCTTACTCAGAGATCTCATAAAGATCGCACTGCTCACTGTAGTCCGGGGTTTGGTTCCCTAGGCCTTAAGAGGTTCGGATTCCTCGGAAAACAGTAGGTCCCGGCGCAGCATGACCACTGTAGTCTTTGAGCCGTAAAACCAAAAAGAAAGAAAGAAAGAAATCCATGCAATCTTTTAGGAAATGAATATAGGAAAATATAGTTAATAATGCGTATAGACTTTGTCTAAAACCTCAAATTAAATATTTCTTGGTGAAAGCTTTTGCGCTTTTGACATAAACAAAAAGGTAATTTACGTCAAAGTATTAGTCCATTAGTAACTAGCCAAAAGAGTTCATTATTAATCAACAGTGACATTGATGTTTATTTCATTGGGCGATTCTTCCCCATTTTTTTATTAACGGTGTTATATTATTAGGTATTAAAACAGGAATGCATAGAAATGGTCCACACTTTGAGTGAGAGGGTAGAAAATATTTTCATTTACGGTAGCTAGAATTGATGCATTTGCAAAACAGCTGCTGTTTATAATGAAAGGCAACCACACAAAAAAGTATCCCCGCTCGTTAAGCCATTGGTTTAGTTAAAAAATTCGAAACCACTTGATCAGTATGAAATAAAAAAAACAAAGTTGTCAACCTATGAGATATGAGAAAAGCGCCACAATTGGAATTTCTTGGTCAATTTAGTAGTGGTCTCACACACTCTACTCGAAAAGTGTATAGTAAAAACATAAAATTGTTTAGGGAAGATCATACACAGTTTCCTAAGAAAATTAATGCGTGGGTAAGAATTTTGGTAGATAAGGTATTAGGTCCTATTTTCGTAAGCGAAAATCTTACTGGTGACTTGTATTTAAGCTGTTAGAAAACCAAAATATATCCGTTAATACTTCAGCCTATAGAAAATCAGATTGAAAGGAGCATAAGAAAGCCTGCTGGCAGGCAGAAATTGCAGAAATTCCAACAAGTGAGGCGCTGCGATACTCTGTTCAGTAAGAAATTTGTTGAATAACACATTTCCCCAAGCGTGAATTAGGAGGAGGAATTACTAGGACAACTGAATCTCGTGAGAGATTTAACACACCTCTTTATTATTTTCTGTAGGGGCAACTTAAAACTCGGTTTACGTTACCTTCAGGTAGTGTTGACGAACTCAAAGGGGATAAATAGAGAGTATAGCAATATTCCCCGTGAAACATATAGAAAATTTCGAAAGGAACTCTAGCAGAGAGATTTTTATTATTGTTTACAAAGAATGAAACTTTTGAATTTAATAACGCATAAAGTCCGTTTATTTAATTTGAGGTTTCAGTCAAAACCTATTTGTCATTGTTTCTGAAAGGGGTGAACGGATTAACTTTTCTTTCGGCAGCACCACTGCATTTTTTGTCCTGTTTCCAATGGCATATCACAAGGTGGGGGTTGCCATTCCATTTTTCAAAGTTGTAGACTGTAGGAGGAGGCCTTCGCTAAAATTCTGCTCACACTATTATCCAATTTTCCCGCGCAAATAAACGTTGACGTGTTGTTTTTTTTAAATTTCTATTCAACTCCTATCAAGCGTTATACAAGGCGTTACGTATAACTGCCAACACGATATTTCTACACATCATATATATATATATGTATGTTCCGTGATATGTATGTTGTATTATGTATTGTATGTTACAATATGTTGTATAATATAATGTAATGTATATTATGTATTGTAGGTTACAGTATGTTGTATAATATAATGTATATTATGTATTGTGTGTCATAAAATGTAATATTATGTATTGTATGTAATACAATGTAATATCATGTATTGTATGTTATAATATGCTGTATATGAACGTGTATATTAAAGCCGCATGCCAATTCTAAAATAAAAAATGATCTTTAAAATCAATAATCTAAACTATTTTCAATTTATTGACTATATAAAAAAAAAATTTTTATGACGTCAAACAACAAAAAAATATTCAAATATAGTTTGAATAAATCCACATGGTCATTACATATGAAAGTGTTTCTATATAACGAAATTTTTAACGACCAAAACAGAAAATTAAGTGGTCACGTCAGCTACCTTGGGTTCCCTAATACCGTGGGAATACAATACGATTTTAAAATACGTGGCAATCAAACAAAATGAGGCACGCCTAAGGGAATTAAATCTCCCTAATAAAGAGTTTTCTTAAGCATACAAACACCTGTGTCTGGTTGCCCCATACAGTGCGAAGCTGCTAGGCTAGAAACAGGCCCCAATTGTCCTTGAATACACTGTATTGTTTGAATAGTGGTATTTCTCGCGCTGTATTTGCTTGTTTAGTTTCCAGAAATCCAGACCTTGCAAATTTCCCACAGGGGTGCTAACACTTGTATGATGAATCAACACCGCCATTTGTTGTGCAGCAGGATGTTAGAAATTTTTCTACAAAAGCATGAATGTGTATGGAAGAAGCATTAAATACATTTTCATTTTAAGGTAAGAATGGTTCGACTCATTTTTCTATACGCATGTATATTTCACTCCTAAAAACATCTATTTTTAAATGGTTGAATGTCATTTATGAGAAACAGTCCTTTACTGTAAAGCGGGATTTTAATTTTGGTATTATATTGTAATACCCTGGTTCATGAATACATCGTTTCCACATAGCAAATTTTCTATATAACGAAATTTTTTCATAAACCGCCCATTTCGTTATACGTAATTTCTACTGTATATTAATATATGCATATATGAATGTATGAGTCGAATGCCTTCCATGAGTCGAAAACCGTAAAATAACTTTACTACCTGCAGCTAACAGCCACACATTATATAAAAGTAAAATATTTAAAGCAGATTTCAATAAACATACGAAAATATATAGTCAAAATAAATAAATAAATATATATATATGTATACATATAATGCACGTACAATTCTGGCAAGACCCCTTACAATTTAAATGTCCATAAGCAATTCTAATTTAGTTATTAATGTAAATAAACGCAAACGCAATAAATACTTAAAATGCGAATATATCTAAAAAAAGTACAATAGAAATTAAATTTTATCTTACCAGTTAGCGTTCTTGCCCTGTTCTTCTCTGGCAACTATAAGAACCTAAACGGATTAATAATTAAAATACACATAACGTGTTTACGAAAAATTAGCTTCAAATTTCAAATGCAGAACCAATGCGCTACATTAAAAGTGGGAATCCTGATGGCAACGAACTTTCTGTTTGTTTACATAATACTAACAAGAAAGAATTCATATGAAGTATATCTTATTTATGTAAATATAGATATATATGTATAGTGTATTTCCATATCAAAGACGGATTGGATAGAAGAAAATCGAATTTAAATATTTTAAAGCTAAAATTCGCTTTCTGAGACATGTGGTTTGGTGAGATTTCTCGATTTCAAATTCTTTGAAAAAGATTTTTCTATTCAAACGCAGAAACGACTCATGAGTATTGGGCCTTTACGCAATGAGGGTTTTATTTACACAGCTTACAATTAATTAGGTTGTAAGTTTAACACAGTCAAAAGATTTGCATTCGACGAGTATATTTTCTATGGCGAATACTTGCGTATTATGGATATAATTATATTTTTTTAGAACGTAAGATATAAGGGAGAAAAAGAATAGATGAAAATTGCTCACAGACAAGTTGTAAAACATTGGCAATAATATATACAATTAATAAGAAAAGTTAGTGCTAATTCCTTTTTCTCATACTAAAATTATATTGAAGAGGGTTCAATAGAATTTCGCATAAGTAATTTTGAAATTACTTAGAAATCAGTTAATAAAGAAATAAGCAAGTTGTTAATAGGTAATCAATAGAATTTTGCTATCAAATGGGTATTATTTGAAGCACATGACATTAACTATAAATTACGTTACGTATCTTTATTCAAATGTAAAAACTTATTCTATCACAGCTATTTTTCCAATAAAACAACTAGCAGAGATGCAAAGATAAATTTGTCAAAGGAGTAATAAGTTTTAATTTTCTTGTTATTCATAGTACCTTAAAAACTCATTTTCGATTTCATCCTAATATTTTTTTATATTAGAAATTGAAACATTCTCTTTTGTTGTAGTATACAGTATTGATACTCTAGGTTTATGAATCATTTGATCGGAAATATTATCTTCAGCTTTCATGGCATATCTTATAATAACAATTCAACGCATTCAGGCTAACGAATTTAAGGAAGTTCCAGGTGTAGTCAAAGTACTCCTCTCTAATTAATATCTCAGTATTTAGGCGTTTCAGAGAGTTGTTAGAAACGACATAATTGCCGCTTCCTTCCTTCCAGATCTTAATTAAATCACAGCGATTCTTAATTGAGCAAAAGATATGAACCTAGCAATTAGAAACACGCGTTGAATGTTCCAAACTGCATTGCCTAATAGGGTCTGGTTGTAATCTGCAGCGAGAGAAAGTAAGTCGTGTTGAAGATTTTTCTGATGTAATCGCAGAAGCAAAATTCTGTCGCTTTCGATATTCGTAGAAACAAAATAATCAGTTCGAAAAGATCTTCGTATATCTAATTATATACTGCAGATCCAAATTAAAAATCTCCCGATAGATAAAGAAGCAATATATCGATGTTATGTGTTCTTAATGAAGAATACGTCCAATGAAATTAGTATTTGGCCACGTCAAATTATAATAATATATGAATCATAATATATCTAATTTACATTCAACCTGATTAGGAAGAGTTTAAATTATATATATATATATGGACTGAGTCATAGTTTTGTGTAAATATTTTATATATATTTTAGCTTGTATATATATGTATAAATTTTTTATATTTAAATATTTTTATAAGAAAAATCTAATATATTTTAATATATATATATTTTTAATTCCTTAAAAACGTAGTTCTTTAAAAATGTATCTCCATTTTATTCAATTTTCTGCAAAATGCTTAGTAAATTTCTCGCACTTTCATCTTTAAGAAGACCTAGGACTCGTATTTGAATTTGCAAAAATAGTGAAATTCACAGCGTTTTTCAACTGCAGTTTACTCGGAAAACATAAAACCAATTAATGTTTCCCGATTAACAATAGAATACCATATATTTCTATAATAACAGCAACAACAATTTCAAGTGATAAATATATTTTTTACTTCATGAAATATTTATTACATATGGTTTTCGTACCTAATATTACATGATAAATGACCGCGTACAGAATTACAGCTTGTTTTGTTGAAAATATTGCTAGTTGATATAAATTATTCCCAGATATTGCGTACTCATAACACACGTGAATATATTAATGCTAAATTTTTTTTAAAATAATGCATATTGTTTGTTTTTCTAGAATGATTGATTTTGTGCAATTTTTAAGAAGTTTCTTTTAACTTATTTCTATAAAAGTATACCAATGTTAGCAAAATGGGAGACTCATTATAGACTGCAATAAAAAATGAAGCCAGTTTCAAAATTACATTCAAGTGCATTAAACAATTTGCTAGGTATCATGAATGCAATCTAAAAAAGACATATTCTGAGAAAATCAGTGGTTTTTATCCACAAATTTTATCAGCACTCCAAATTATATTACGAGAACAATTTCTTACCTATCACCAAAGTTTGCTCAATTAGAGAAAGATTTAGCTCATGCTTATTTTAAAATACATCTAATAGTGCAAATATTTAATAGTATGCTATAAAAGTATCTATTTTTTTAATCTTAAAATATCTATCACTATTCTATGAAATTTTTTAACATTTCCAAGGATGGTATCATTATTACAAGTGATTAACATCGAAACTCTCCAAGATAGTGTTTTAATATTTTTAGGGAGAATAAAATAGATATGATTTGTGGACCATCCACGTTAAATCCTCTAAATATATCTAAATATAATCCGTCATTGCAAGGTTTAATGAGCTATATGGAAATAACATCCATTGTCTCTGTCTGGTGTTGAAATACCGATTATTTCGGTGCATAAAAATTAAGAGATGGTTCGGCTTTAATCCCAGTCGACATCCTTCTTTTTTTTCCCAGGTTGAGTATGAGACACGTGCATGGTCATAAAATCATATTACAAGAAAATAAGAGCTAGAAAGTTCTAGCTAGAAATAGCTGGTGGCGAAGTCTTATTATTCTTTTATATTTTTCAGCTCGCGCATTTTCATAAGAGAATTGCAGTTAACCGTATTAATTCATCACATGTGTGTAAAAATAGTATATGAAGTGCTTTATATCCATTCCATTCTATTTAATAATGTATCTAAAAGGTTTTTGCAGCTATTTTTCACCGCCTCCATTATAATTCGCTTCTTTTCATACAAGCCACTGTATTAACTTTCCAAAGCCATTTTCGTATTCTGCGTAAGAACTGTACACGCATATATTTGCAAACGTTGATAATGCAAATGAAGAATTTTACAAGATATCTGTCCATGTTAGAAATAGATTGAAAAACTTAAAAATTTGGGCAATGTGACTAAACAAAGAGTTGCTATTCTGCTGTCGTCGTTCCTAAACAGACGCAATAATGTGCAAAAGTGTATATTTTGTATAAACATTTTGTGTTAAACAATATTTTACATCCGATACCTTTCCTAATTTTGTGTCTAAGTGAGGAAGTTTTTAGCAAATGTGTTTGGAAGTGAGATTATATGCTGATCATAGTACACAAAAGTGTGACAGGCACCTTTTTAGACAGTTTCTAACAATTATTTAATTTTAAGAAAACAAATTCAAAGTTACAGTTAAGGGACAAGGCTTACACATTTATTTTATGACATACAATTATCACGTTAATCTACTAAAAGCTTTAAATATTAAAGATTAACTAAAATGAAAATATTAAAAAGTGAATAATCGCCTTAATTTTTTCTCCCTATTTCATAAAAAAATGAAATTTCTTGACAAAAATGCCATTGTTATACCTTGTATAAGGTTTATAAAATAAACTATAACTGTCCCTGTTTAAAATATAAAGAGAAGCTCCATGAAGGATATTTCATTGAAAACGTTCTAGAAAGTAAGGAGTGGACATTCATTTCTTCAAAATTCACTTTCCAAAGCAAAAGAAATCACTTTGGACAAAGTAAACTTCATTTTACATAAAGCCGTTTAAGCAAATACTTTCTCTCTAGTTTTTTTGAGCGAAATAAAACTTTTTAAAATAATTTAAAATCTGAAGTTTATGTTTTTCGCAGAGTAATTGCTTTTACTTTTACAAGCAATGCATGTAGAGATATAGTGTTTAATTTTGCAAGTAGCATCGTTAACTACAACTATAATCTTCAATATTGATTTTAGATAAAAGTGACCTGAAAAATAGGAAAGCTTTAAGCTTGTGGAACAGAATGAAAACCAATGTAAAGATACAAAAAGCTATGAAGGATACAATGATCTTTTACTTATATGTCCCTTGTTTATGGGTCTTTCTCAATTAAATGCTCCCTCTCTAAAGACTTCCACGATAAAAATACTAATTGTTTACTCTACTAGTTTCATTGGCTGTTGTTTTGTTTTTTTCTGAATAATTACATTTTGTTGCAGTGTACTTGAATAATTCGTTTTCAAAATTTGCAACAATCCAAATTGTTTCCTTTTATCTGATGCTTTGTAGTTGCTGTATATAATTATTATTTACATTTTACATTTGGCAACAACGCATGTAATTGCGTACTACCTTCTTAAATTATATTTAATCTTACATTTATCATCAACGTATGCGCGCGTGTTATCAGTGGCTACTCAAAAAAAGCCGCGCTAAATTTTTAATGTCGTATTCCAAATATTTAACTGTTTCAATAAATGCGGCTTTTCAATTAAATGGATCTGGCTGGCATTTATTTTCAACTAGAACTTCAAATCATACTCGCTACACCTTTCTTTAAATTATACATCTTGTCTGTTATGCTCTCCTCTCTTTCAGTTATACGTCGATTTTCATTGGTCTCATTGGTTTTCATTGGCATTTACGAGGGAACCTTACGAGAATTGATTCTGGGATTTCTGAATTATTGGTCTTAGTCGACAAGAATTTTGATTGTGAGTTAAATGCTACCAAACACTAACTCCTCCCAATCTTAGATTTGGAGATACAGAATGTTTAAAAAAAAGTAACCCTATTCTAGGCCCTCCAGAGCGATAAGGAAAAGCGATATCGCCACAAAATTTTGTGGGTAGCTTAATTAGGTCATGGGGGAGCGAATTAGTGAACAAAAAAATGCGGTCCAAATTTTGCTAATAGGAGCGAAATTTGCGCGCCAGGTATGTAAATCTAGATTCACTTACACAAAAATATGTTTCGTATGCAAAATTAAATCTCCCTGTAAAGTGCGGAATACTACACTAACTGGAAACAACAGTCATTTCTTTCAAAATGCCATTTTCCCCCTGGTGGCGAAATTTGAAATAAATTTAAATTGATTTCCCATGTGCAAATTACACTACCTACAAAATTTCGTGAGAATATGTTTTTCCACATCACTCTAGAGAGTCTATAGAATAATGCAATAAGTTCATAATCACCCTGCATATTAGGTTTAAAATTCCCATGTTAAGTCTATGAGTTAATTTTTATAATTAATTTTGTTAATTAATTGAAAAATAACAAAATTAATGTGACAATTGCTGCCATTTCACATTGGGCAGGAAACATAACGAGGAGGTTGTCAGAAAGTTTCCGTTAACATCTTCAGTTAATCATCAAATGAGATTAATTAAAGTTAAAATGAAATAATTTATTTATTTATTTGTGGAAATTTTCACTTCTTTTAGGCATTTTGAGAGGGATTAATTCGTTTCAAGAAAATTATAGACATCTACCAAAATGTAGTAAAGTCGAAAGTGAGGAATATTTAAGAAATAAAGAATTAATATAAAAATGTAATACTACCCAGAATACTTTAAAAATAAAACTACAGCACTTTAAGTGTAATAACATTTAATGTGCGAATTGTCAACGTGCATTTCAAACAGACTCGTCCACCCTCGTCTGGAATACATATGAATCGAAACATACGTTGAAAAACTACGTTCATTACATGTTGCCACAGAGTTGGCGTTATGTTTGTATTCACAATACATCCAGTGCAATTCAGGATGATAATGATGACAAAGTGTCAGATAATAAGTGATTTATTAAATAAAATCATCGACTTCTGCGAAATCAGCAGAAGGTTTAGAAATTCTTGGTCACCACTACATGCAATTTACTAATGCATCAAATGCCACACAGTCTTGTTTTAACATATTTGAAAGAACTATTTTGATGACAAAATAATAGAATAATTTTAATTATACATTTAATTACTCTAAATTGAATAACTACGGTATGCAAATAAAATTTTAAAATCAATTTGCCCTTTTTAGTTATTTTGGATTTTAAATGTTAAATCTTACTGTGTGAATTCAATCATTGATATTTGTCTTAAGCAGCTTGGTAATTTCACATTATTTTTCATTTTGAACTTCAATTTATTTTTGACTGTGTAACACTATGATTTTCACTTACATCTTTTCCTTCGTGTCTTATATTTATACGTAGTTTTTGGCTGGTCACTTATGCTATTGTTTAAGTGAAATATTGCTGTGTTTAAATGTTATATAACTAAAAGCTAGTATGTTTAAGTATTATATAGCTAAAAGCTAATATGTTTAAATATTATATAACTAAAAACTAATAAGCTTAAATATTATATAACTAAAAGTTAATATGTTTAAATATTATATAACTAAACTAATATGCATAAATATTATATAACTAAGAGCTAATATGTTTAAATATTATATAATTAAACGCTAATATATTTGAATATTATATAACTAAGAGCTAATATGTTTAAGTATTATATAACTAAAAGCTAATATGTTTTAAATGTATAATGTAAGTGTGGTAAAATAAATGAAAATATAAAAATAAAATCGGTTAGCGTCTCAACATTATGATAACCAGTTATCAAGATCAGCTGTTCTCATTTCTCATAAAGCATTCTTTGAGAAACCGAGGTTTTCATCCCTTTTAAATTTATAGATCTACTCACCAACTCACATAAGAAGAATGAGTTTATGGACAACGTCTTCAGGGTGATTTTTCTTCTTCGTGAAGAAAAGGCAGTTGGAAAAACCTCCATTCTTCAGCGAATAGATAAGAATTGTTGATTATATTTATATATGCACATTCTCAGGCTACGCGCTGATTTTCACTCGGTTTTGACTGAAGTAAATGCATTGGGTACATTAAGCTTTATGTTTTTAGCAACTATGTCCCTAATAAATTTTTTACTTACCTAAAAATTCAAGAATTTCCAATGGTGGCTTCTTTTGCATCTGCAGAGAACATTTCCTGCTCATTTTTTCATGTTTTTTAAACGAAAACTGGAGTTAAACTTACCACTTTAGAAAATAAGCACATTTGCAAATAGCGAGACAAACGTCATAAATTTTATTGAGTTGAAAAGCACATTTTTGCCATTTTTTCAAATTTCCTCAAATTTAAGTACGCGATGACAACGACCACTCAAAGAATAATTTCCAAAGTTTAAAAATCTTTCTTTATCTTTTTAAAACGCAATAACTTCACCATCGACGTTTATGATGAATACATAATTATGGTTTAATTATGCGACTTACTTATTACTATTCCGTTTCATCAATAATCGTTCTTAAAATTACGGCCACCTCATTTTTTATTCGAAATACAGTGACTTGAATCAAAACACGGCTTTTCATTAAGCCTCTCCAAAACCCGACACTTATTTTCTAATCACTGTTCTTTATGATTCTTTTTAAAAACTTATTAACAATACTAATGATGTTACAAAGCACAGAATTATAATTATAACCCTCCTTTAACATTTTTTTCCGTAGGCGACAGCTTATAAATTTACTAATTATAACCCGGTAACAGCATTTTTGATGATTATTGGTATTCGCACAGATGTGTTAATTTTTATTTCCTTCAAATTTCTCTTTTAATTTAATATCTTAGAGAAGTATAAGAAGGCTCAATACACGTTTCATAGAACGAAAACAACTATGAGATAAGTAAACATTGAACCAAAGCGATTGTCCGTTTTTATTAACAGTCCCCAAAAATATTAGCTTTGCGTGTGGAATACAAATATATTTTTTTATTAAATTAGTAACTCCTTATTTTAATCTTTAAGCCTCTGGCCGTAACGGTTATCTCTGTCCTTCCCAAGGGTTAAAAAGCGATGCGGAAATAAAAATCATTTTTCACAGTAAATGACCATTATCCGTCACATCGCGAGTGATACCTAAAGGCTAAAGGCTTTTATCGACTGGCCAAGGACACTCTGATACTTAATCACTCGTCGTTTCGCCTGCCTCATTTATTAAAAGGTAGAACTTTTCAAGGAAACCGTTTTCTTTGATTCTTCAAGCCTATAAACTTTTTGCCTTTATTTTATGCCAGATAATTAATTAGTCGCGAGTTTTACACATTAGCAAATTTACCCTTTAATAGCAGCTGATGCCCGAATTTGATTTATAAACCCATGATAGAATCTGTGCTTATATTTCTTGGGAACCAAGTGTACAGCCTTTATTTTTGTTTGTAAAGCATAGGATATATTATATAGGAAAAACACTTCAGAGAGAGAGAGAGAGAGGGGTAGAGAAAGAGAGAGAGGGAGATGGTTAAATTTGGAGGATGTTCCAATGAATTATGGGAGGTAGATTAGTTGAGTGATTGAATTGTGAGACTGTGCTTTTGAGTTCACGTAAAGAAATATATAGGCAGATGGGTGTTGGGCGAAGAAAAGAAATTCACTTTCATTAGATCTTTGTAATTCACGGTTGTGGAATATTTTTCTGAAAAATGTTAAATACTAAACGTAATAAAAAGACTAATGTGCGTAGACAAGAAGGCTAAGTCGCCATCTTAATAAAACTATTCGAAATACATATGTGTAAAAATATATACATTATAAAATATATATATAAATATATTATACCCTTATATATATATGGAGAAAGAGAGCGTTATTCCAGTCCCCGTTGGTCTAGCGGTCGGAGCAATCTCAGTCCAGGGGCTCAACGAGTAACCCCAGTTCGACTCTAGGACGAGGATGGCGTCCTTTTTTCTCCTATCCTAAAAAAGCTGTAACAAGAGATAATATGTGGGCATCGAAAATTATTAAGTATATTTCTTTTGTTGCTGCACTTATTTGTCCTTCACGTTTTAACTAAAATGTTTAAATAAACTTTTAATTGTTGGAAGGGCCCGGCTAACTAAATACACATAGCTTAGGAACTCTCAGTCTCTTCGGCCGCCACTGTTCGCGGCTGTTTGCATTCGTTCCATAGAAATATAACAATCATCATGTGTAGTTAATCATTATTATAAATGATGAAATTATTGTCGACATTCATTTACTCTCTTCCAGAAGTATTGTTGTGCAAGTGGCTAAATTTCAAAAGCAAGTATTTTTCAATGAAATATTTATGCTACATTCTGGTATTTTAATACCAGCACTGTTGCCGTTGTTGTGTTCACTTTTGTAGAACTTATTCATGCAAAGTGATTACAATATTGAATATTCATCACATTGTCAGAGATACTTGACTTTCGGTGTATTTTTAGTCAAATTATTCGTCATATTTTCATTTCAGCATTAAATTTCAGCTTAGAAATTTAATTGGCTTTTGGCATAAGGGCTCAATGTATTTTCCGCTAGTTCGCAATTTCGCAGCTTTTGATAAATATTTGTCCTTCATCTTAAAGGCATTTGACTTAAGTATACCCAATATGACGCCTCAGAAAATTCCATACTTAATAATGGCGAATTTTTAATATCAGTTGAGCCCGTAGTGCTCAATTGATTATTCAAAATTTGCCATTAATATCAATTGAGCCCGTAGTTCCTTAAACATTAGAGCTAGTTCCACTAGCCTAGGTCGATTCTAAGATGGGGACAGCGTCTCTTTTTCTACTATACATAAAAAGCTATAGCTTGAGCCGCTTAAACGTGGGTGTCGAAAATTATTAAGTATAATAAATTCCCCCACGAAAACTCACAAAAAACTTTCCTTGGTGGCTTTGTGTGTTAACCATTATTTGGCAATTGTGTGACCTCTGAGAAGGGTAATAATATCTTACAAAACAAATTAATATTGAAAACACAACAATGCTCTCCAGTTCAAACTTGGTATACTATATTTTCTTACATAGAAATATATTTTACTTAAAAATTTCAGGAAGTTCTTTGAAAAACTGAGGAAGTTTGAAATTTCACGTGTAGGACATCTTAATAAAAGAAAAGTTGAACGTAGGCCGTCACTTAGTTGGTAGATCACCCGACATGTAAACGGGCGTATTAGGAGCAGAGCCATATGCTCTTATACATTTTTCTTTTATATTTATACGTGTTACTTTATAATTTATATAATTTACACTTGCGAATTCCAGCTGTAATGTGCGCGAGTTCGTGATATATTTAATGTAATATTAGCATTTCTTCGTTTTTACCAATAAAAATAACTTACTTATTTAATTTAATATATAGTAGAACCTGGTAAATCGATCACATGAATAAAATGACCATTTTTTATGAGAGAGAACTGGCATGGACTTTACCATGCCCGTAACAAAGTCTTTCGTGTACACTCATATAGTGACTACCTGTCTATGATGTCAATTGCAGTCCATTCCCAAAAGTGTTCCCTTTATATAGGTTCTAATCTTTCTCTCTCTCTCTCTCTATATATATATATATATACCAAATAGAGAATCTATATATCATTTTGTCAACTAATTAAAACGTTTTCAAACGTCATTCATGAAAACGTTTTTCTCTTCCATGTGAGTTTGAACCTCTTTTTGCTCTTCTGCAAAGATTTGATTTCTTACAGTTGCGGAAAGTTAAATAAAACACAAAAATTTTCTATTAAAGTAATCTTTAAAAATTTCTCATAAAGGAAAAAAATATTGGTAATAACAAAAAAATTCTTTGGGGCCATTAACTTATCTGAAAGAGGTTCCTATTTCAGAAACTAAAAGTGTGAAATCTAGCATATTTAGTTACCTAAAATATTTTCCTGTTCCTCTTTCGTTCCAACATCCGTTCTGTCTCCGTTTTTTAAAATGCATTCACTAAAAATGTTATTTTTCGCCGTATTTGTCATCATAATTTTCGTTGTTCTTCATAAAAGCAGAAATAATAGCAGAATTTGTTCATTTTAACTGAAGTTTGAAAAGAGAACTGTTTTTTGTGTAGGAAAATGTTGCATACTTTAAAGTATTGTTAGAGTTATGGAAAAATGATTAAATTCAATAATGCAAGTTCAAGAAAATGTTACTACAAAATATGAACACATAAATGTGGAAGATTATAAAGCACGATGTTTATATATTTTTTGTCCTTTATCATTCCAAGGAAGTGATGCTTTTTTTAATTTGGGTATTTATTAGTTTATAATTTTCTGTGCTGTACAAACTTACGTTAACTATTCTCAAATTTGTATTTGTCATCGCTGCTTTGTTCCAAAGTACTGTTTTATATTACCGTATTTACTTAAGCATGTACTGCAAAGCACTCTCTCTCTCTCTCTCTCTCTTCAATAGAAGCCTTAAAAATGGAGTTTAATTTTTCAATTTTTACGTATTTAACTGAATAATTTCTAAATAAATATGTTTCGCCAGCGGCTGTAGAAACAAATATTGGTAGGATCAATTACTTTTCTTGTTTTATGGACAATTACTATTATATCTAATTATAGTAAAGATAATCACAGCCGTTCTGTGCTAGCGCCAACCTAATTAGCCATTAATCCTTGATAAACTCCAACGATGCAAATAAAAAAAAAACTCTTACCGACTACCTACTTCAGTGATTCCTTTCTTAGGTATCAAGGGGCTTAGATTCCTCGAACAATTGAACGTCCGCTGCCCAAACGCATTCTTTTGTTGTTCCATTTTCCCTAGTTGGATATTCAACGATTGAAAACACGATATCTATCTTAGATATTTTATCTATCTTAGATATATTATCTATCTTAAATATCTTATCTATCTTAGATATTTTATCTATCTTAGATATATTATCTATCTTAAATATCTTATCTATCTTAAATATCTTATCTATCTTAAATATCTTATCTATCTGAGATATCTTATCTACCTTAGATAACTATCTTAGATATCTTATGTATCTTAGATATCTTATGTATCTTAGATATCTTACGTATCTTAAATAACTATCTTACGTATCTTAAATAACTATCTTACGTATCTTAAATAACTATCTTAGATATCTTACGTATCTTAGATCTATCGATTCTTATATATCTATCTTGGATATCTTATATATCTATCTATCTTAGATATCTTATATATCTTAAATATCTCATCTATCTTGGATATTTATATCTTAAATATCTCATCTATCTTAGATATCTTATACATCTTATCTATCTGTCTTATACTAGATATCTCATCTGTCTTAGATATCTATCTTAGATATCTTATACATTTAAATATCTCATCTGTCTTAGATATCCTTAGATATCTCATCTGTCTTAGATATCTATCTTAGATATCTTATATATCATATCTATTATTAGATAGCTTGTATCTATAACTTAGGTATCTTCACGATATCAAAGTTAGATAGCGTGGCATCTTTCTAGTGACCCTAATCTTCCTTTGGATTCTTCCGGAAGAAGATATTTACATTCCTTAGAAAATTGTAGAGGCTTGCAGGCGTATCGTGACCTTTGCTGTTCCTGCGCCGTAAAAACACAGCCAAGCGAAGCAAAACAGCAATTATTAGAGCCCGGATTATATGGAAATGCATATGTGCATAGGGAATTTCATATTTTAGATCTTTTTAGCGTTAGCATATATAAATGCATAAAAAATGAATTTTAAGAATAAATGCATATCAAAAGGGTTTGAATAATTTTATAATTCTTTTATCGGAAATTTTTCGAAAAATGATAAAGTTTAATTTTTTTTTACACCCATATGAGCAGAAAGAAAATGGGATTGTATATATGTAGAGGAAAGTAACCAAAAGTGGGTCCCTAATTTGATTTTGACATGTACAGTAAAAATCATAAAGTAAAAAACATCGCAAAAAATGTGGAACACATACGTAGTTAAGTTACTTCATAGGACTCACTATTAAAAACAACACAAAATAAATCACTTAAACAAACAACAAAAAAATATAAGATATTATACTTTTACCATTCCAAAAAAGTGCTCCTAAAGCGGGTTCCGGTAAAAAAAAACCGGCCAAACCAGATCCCTAATTTCATGAAATGAAAATAAATGGAGAAAAGGGAAAATTAAATATTGAGTGAAAGAAAAATATTTATTTTCTGTGGAAACAAAAATCTAAATAGTAAATTCTAAATGTTTTAATAAAAAACCAAAAGCTCAATTAGTTTAAATACATCATTACAGCAAAGAACAAAATCAAAGAAATCTTGTTTAGGCTTGTCTGCAGAAGTCACATATCCAAATGTTTTCCTCTGCTCCTGCACAGTCGACGTGGGACCAAGAACCACATTTGACGCAGTGCATCCAGAGTTTTGCTTTTCTGTCGTTAGAAAATTTTCTAAAACAAAATAAACATTCAGCGTCGTCTTCATTCAACGGTTCTTTCCCAGGAGGAAAATCCAAATTAGATGAAATTGTAGACGCCTCGGAAACATCAGAGACATTATCGCATTCACTCTCAGATTTTTCTTGTTTTTTTAATTTCAAAATTTTTTTAACTTTTTTACGTTTTGGGTTTGAACTGTTTGAAGCTGCTTCAGTAGAACTTTTGGGGTTTGGTTGAGTAGAACGTTTGGATGTTTTCTGTATGCGGCTGCGACCACGACTGCGTTCAAGAGATACTAATCCAGCTTCTGTTGTTTGTTTCTTTTCTGTAGATCTACTTTTTTCTAACGATTCTTGAAATTGGAAGAATTTATTATGGCAGCTTTAGTAGCCTTGAGGAGACAGGACAGGAGAGATCTGTAAAGGACTTGAGGGGGCACAGACTTAGAATTCTCCGGGTCCAAACTCGACGAACAATGTGTCATTGAAGGTTGACATCACAGTAGTTCCTTCCACACAAGTCAGAGGACGATTGATTCTTACATCAGAAGATGTTGACGGCCCATCAAGGGTAGGGTTAGCATTATCTTCTTTAACTTGCGCAGCTCTGACTGCACTACGTATCTCCTTGTGATTGAAGCAAGAAAGTAGACATTGCTTCTTACGAATCTCTGTAATAAAGTCAGCGCCTTTCAATACACCCCTGTCAATCGGCCAAATTCCTGCAACCCGAAAACCATTTACAGATATCTCGGCTGTTTGGCATTTAGTGTACACCTTGCCTAATATGTCCATCATATCATAAGCACTGACTGATCTGTTATGTTCTCTAAGCCATTGCCTTTTTCCCTCGCTGTATTAAGTTTTTAAGGGCTACATAACAGTTCTATCTAAAGGCTGCATTTTGTGAGAAGAATGCGGCGGGAGGCATATGATGGTGGCATGATTTTCCCTGGCCAATTCAATTACATTGATGTTTTGGGTATGGCTGAAATGGCCATCAAGTATGATGAGAACAGGTTTTCCTTCACTGGGTTTCACAAAGCCTAAAAAGTGTTCAAACCATTTTGTAAATAAATTGGTTTGTATCCAGCCTGATGAATGTACTGCGAATAATGTGCCAGGAGGTGCACCCTTTACAAGTTGATTCTTCCTGTTTTTAAGAGGAAAAATTGCCATAGGGACACGAACGTTCCTGCAGAATTCATGCACACCGCTACCTTTATCACTGCTCTACGTTCGGCCGACGTCAAGGAACCTATCTGCCTCTTACCACTTAATCCGTGACTTGTGACATCTTGCACTGCATAATAGCCATACCGCTTTCAATGATCTGTCGTACGATGTCCCTGTAGGTTTTCTTTCAGACAGTCTTTTCTTATGGCGGTTTGAAAAAACTTAAGCTGTTTTCTCCCCGCCATTTTATTTCCAAAAGCATGCTGAATGTTGTTCCTTTCGGCTAACTGCAACGCCATCCTGGGTAGGTCATTTCAAGTGAGTCCAAAATAGGCATATTTTATTGCTAGGCTATGTTATATATGTTCTTTTTCCTGTTCTGGGTAAAGAACCGTGGGCCTGCCAACTTTGGTTACAGCAGCCACTAAAGGATCACCATATTTTTCCTGAGAAAGTTTTCGTAGTGTAGATCTTGGGACACTAAAAATTTTACTTGTTGTTTTTCAACACGTTTGTTTTTTCTTACAGCATCAATGGCATTAACCATATTATTTTTGTGCCATGTTCTTAATTCTTTCTTCGTTTTTACTATCATTTTGGAGCCTGAAAAAAAATTCCGAGAGGATGAGAATAATGAATATACGGTATACTTCCTCTCTCTCTCTCTCTATATATATATATATATATATATGTGTGTGTGTGTGTGTATTTATTTAATTATGCATTGAGGCGTCGAAAAGTACAGTCACATTCGTAGCTGAATTAGCCACTATTCTTAGTAAGGAGACAGAAAGGTTTAGTTCAGTTGTGTTAGATAAGTAGTTAACATAAGGTCAGATTAAGCAAAATAAACACTTATTATAAGGTAAAAGTACGCACCATTATCAGTAACAGACGATTCTGATGGTCTATTACGGATGGACTACCCATTATAAATTACTCTCACAATTTTATAAATACAATACAATTACTTCAGTATATCTGGAAAAGAGCCTTTTGGCAATCAAATGCCACTAATTAGTAGAAGGCAAAACTTAATTATTCAAAATGTTGATATAAAACATGTGATATGATAAAATAAAACTCACGCTGTGTCTAAAACAGTTTTACTCGACTAGCTAGTAATAAAATCAACCTTTTTCTTTAAGACATTCTTTAAACAAGCCAAAATATTTAAGTGCACATTTTCAAATATTAAGTGCATATATTACACCTTTAAGAGCATATAAATGTATATTTTAGTGTTTTAGTGCATATAATCTGGGCTCTAGTAATTAATGTCATTATTCTAACGAAAACATGACAGCAAAACTGAAGCATTTGTAAGTGTTGAAAAAATATCTTGTTTGAGGTAACAATTATCAGTGTCTGTGTCATCATCAGCAAAATAATTCATAAACAAAATGACATATTCTTCAAGTGACAATAAACCTCACAAAAGCTAAATATTGCAAAAAGCAAAATACATCATCATAAATATATAGTTTACAGTATTTGTGTTTTTTCAGTATGTTACTTCATTTTGCAGAGTCAAAATTCATTTTTAAGGAAAATAAAAAACGGCAACTCATTGGCGAACGAATATAGTTCACAAATGGGGGTTTCAGAATTACCATTTCATATGTACATATATTCACATAAACAATTATACCACAATGGAGATTATAAGCCCATCAACTCCTCCTGCGTACTTTCATGCAACGTTCCAAATTCAGTATTAAACGCAGGGTTCTATGCAGTGACTAAAAATCAGTTTAATCGGTAACGACTCTCAAAATTTCTGCTGTAAACGGTTCTTTTCCTTCTTTCGGTGTGTCGCTCCATTTGTTATGGGCGGAATTCATTGTTGAAAGGAAAAAATACGAAATTCTCATGTTCGGTAGAGAATTCGGATCACTATAAAGTGGCGCCAGATTGGGGTCCAAGTAGCAGATTGAGCGATGTTTTAAGTGCCCTCGCTACAAACATTTCGAATTGGGCGACACGCTACTTTTTGGGCTACTTTTAATTACCTTCAGGCTATAAATCTGAAAAATACGCTACTTTTTATTTTCATATATAAAATCACAAAACATTATTAGTATTACATAATACAATAAAAAAAAAATGTTGAATATTTCTATTCGCAATGAACGATAGTTTTACTAAAACGTAATATGTAGAATTGTGCTATGATAGTTTCACAGTCAGGAAATAATAATTTCAAAAAATTATTAATATTAACTTTTTATACGCCCCAAATCCAAAAAATGTCAATTAGTAAAGTTTGCGCCTCGCTAAATTAGGGTGAAAGGATTTTACCCCATAGCTTTTCATGAAGCTGTTCGCTGAGATATTGATAATTGACAATTTGGGGGTCGCCTCATTTTCTGAGAAAAACATTTAATTTGCCGCTACGAGCTACTTGTTTTGTATAAAGGTACGTGCTCAAGATAATTATATCATTTAGGGATAATTCTTCTCCTATATGCATAGCTGTACACAGGAGAAGTATCGTGTAGGAGCCGATTTTTTTTCCTCTGTGTGTGCACAGATGTATACAGAAAAAGTAGGGTGTGGGGCCCCCGAAATTTTATCCCTTATATTCATGGGTAATAAAAAACTGATTGTAGGGTTTTAATTTGATTCTTACACAGAAAATGCACATTTTATGTATGAGAGGCATGTCACAATTTATTTTGCTAATACATATTTCAATTTGTACATTGGAATCAAACGAGTTTAAGTACCAGTATTACTTAGTGACGTATTACAAATTTGTATAAAACGTTAAAAATGTTCAACCGAATTTTTTAATAAAGGGATTTGATTTTTTTTGCAAATTTGCCGCCAACTCATTTTGCAATATTACAGTATCGTTGCCAGGACCTGTTTCTAGGAATTTTGTCATGTGGTTGCTACAACTCAAGTCAAAAAATCATAGGAGAGACATCAAAACTTCTGTATATAATTGTCTACTATGTAGGTAATAAAATCAAACGAGTAATTTTGTAATGCACAAACTGAAATATGTATTTGTAAAATAAATTTTGCCATGACTCTCATATATAAAATGTGCATTGCCTATATAAGAATCAAATCGAATTCCTATAACCAGTGTCGAATTGGCCGGGGAGGTTAATGGATAAAATTATGGGGATCCTGGCACCCTACTTTTTTTCTGTATACATCTGTACATACACAGAGGAAACAAATCCGCTCCTACACGATACTTCTCCTGCATACGTCTTTGATTGCAGGAGAAGAAATACCCCTAAATGATATAATTCTCTTGAGCCCATACCTGCATACAGAACAAGTAGCTCCTAGGGGCAACTCTAATTTTTTTCTGAAAAAAGTGGCAACGCCTAAATTTTCAATCATCAATATCTCAGCGAATTTTTCATGAAACGCTACGGGGTAAAATTCTTTTACGCTACTTCAGTGAGGCGAAAACTTTACTAATTGAAATTTTTTGGATTTGGGGGTCATATAAAAAGTTAATATTAATATTTTCATGAAATTATTACTTTCTGGGGGTAAAATTATTATAGCTCAATTCTTCCCTATTTGCTGATTATTTCTCATATTTCATTTTATTTTTACGACTAACCGTTAACCGCTGATTTTATATTCCTTTCGAACCCTCTTCGTGAAACACGGGGTATATATATAGCAAAATTGTAGTATGATTGTGACATGTAGTACTTTCTAATGTAATATACATAAATATACTACACTTAAATGTATATTAAATTAGACCAAGTTAAAGTAGTGAAATAATAGAACGCAAGGTAGAAAAACCAAGTAAATTAAAATAGTAGAAACAGCTTAGAATAAAAATTGAAATTGTAGTAGTAAAAGGTGAAGAGGAGTAAAAGATTAAACAATACCAAGAATTTTGTTCTTCATCAGGGACCGCACAAAATCCCTGTTATTGGTTTGCTTTTTCTGACTACAATAATTGAGATTTGTGATCAATACTGAATGAACCAATATTGATCAAAAATTAGTTAAAAATAGTATAAATCCAGAATACACTTAATTTTAAAATATCTTAGTAATTTAGAAGGGTCTTTTTATTAATAATAAGAACAATTAAGAGTGTTCTTAGTATTAATAAAAGAAATACGATATATTTTCAGGCGAATGTTATAAAATTTGATTTTGAAATCATAAATGAAAAATACAAAAATTTGTAAAAGAAATATTTTATTATTTTTCTTTGCTAATGGTTTCAAATTCATTATAGTCACTAACTGCAATATTCCGTTCATTGTTTATATTGTATATTTTAAGAATGGGCTAAATTGGTATTCATTATAACGTGTATACTATATATTACAAATAACAATGATTATTACTTATCCAGGTATAACGTCCATTTATTTCGAAAATTTTAAATAAGTATTTTGTTATCTTTCTGAATTTTATATAATCGTTACATATTTATTGATAAAATAGTATTTTTTATCTTAATTTTTACAAAATAAGCACGCACTATATTAAAAGCTAGAATTTTAGTTTTAGTTTACTTTTGCGGATACACGATGGCGCCATCCGATTAAAATTCATCCTTTTTCCGAGGTTTTGCTCTTAACGCATTTTCTTGGCTTTAAATCCAAGAATATAAAGTATATTTTGTAAAATAAATGCACATAAAAGATACCACTAATAATACCAGAATTTACAACGGGAAGAAATTAAAAAACAAATTCTTAAGAAAATATTTACATTAATTTCGTAAAAGTAGAGACCTTGTCTCGTGGCACCAGGCATAGGCGTCGGCAGAATCTTTTATAGGGGTGAGCAAATATTAGTTCAGCAGAAATAAAAAGCCTCCATTCAAAAATATCATAATTAAGTTATTTAATTAAATAAGTACTTAAATTATTTAATGAAATAAATATTTATATTACTTAAGTAAGTATTTAATTTGCTCCATTAAATAATTCGACTATTTAGCTCAAATAGAATAGAGAGGTTGTATATTTTTGCTCTTGAGAAAAAAAATTGAGTTTTTATCAACAATCCAAGGGAGGGCAAATGCCCACTCTTGCCCTATACCGACTACGTCCAATGCACCAGAAGTACCGTATTTCCCAATAGGCTATACTAGGCTACAAACTAGGCTTGCAAAATATTGTGTATTGAGTCTAATATAACAAAATTAATACCATCACCAACTTTGGCTAAACGACTAAGATTTGGCAAATGTTTTCCCATCATAAGGCGGCCAATAATAACCTGGTCGCTACAGTTTCCAGTGGCGTACACAGAAAATTGGAAAAGATGTTACATGGCTACAATTTTATATATATACAGTGAACCAAAAAAAAAAAAAGTTGGACGGCAACTGGAGTGGATTTCATTATTTCATATTTTTGTAACCTGTTATACTTTCAAAATGAAACGAAATGCAAAAGAAAGAAAATTTCCAAAGTGATTGAAACAATTTTATTTGACTTTAATAAAATGTCGCATTCAAACAAAAAATTAACAAAAACAAAAATGGTGCCTATCTTCGACACCAAAAAAAAAACTTGGACACTTATTTCACCAACACTATTAAGTCGCGTTATGCAAATTTTAAAGTTGTTGTTTCTCTGTTGGCAATAGTCCTAGTCAACACTGTAGCATTGAAGCTGTTAGACGAGTTTTTGCATTACGATAAGCCGGCAAAAATGAAGAACAAGCAAACTTCTACAGATATGAAAGAATTAATTCTGAAAATATGTAAAGAGGAGAAAAGTATAAGAAAGAGTGCAGAAATATTAAAAAAAAACACGTGCAACAGTGCATTACATAATAAAAATGTATAAAAAAAACGTTTTTTTTTCAAAGACCTAGCGGAAGTGGTAGACCCAAAAAATTTATTCATCTCAAACAGAAAGAAGAATTATTCGTTGTGTCAAAAAAGATCCTAAACTTTCTGCAGTAAAGATTGCTAAAGAGTTAAAGGAAGATTCTATTGTAAGTGTGCACCCACAGACTATAAGAAATTTACTACATTCAGAAGAATACAAAGCATATACGCCCCGAAAAAAACCGTACTTGTCTGCTAGAAATATAAAGAAATGAATTGAATACGCCAAAAAGTACATAAGGAGTCTACAAGAATTTTGGAAATCTGTTATTTTCACAGACGAGTCAAAATTTAATTTATTCGGATCTAATGGTCGTCGTTTTGCATGGCGAAGGCAAGGAACAGAGCTTAATTCAGCAAATATAAATGTGACTGTAAAACATGGTGTGGGTAGCTTAATGGTATGGGCTGCAATGGGTGCGACTGGAGTTGGGAATTTGGTGTTCATCGAAGGTATAATGGACAAAACAGTATATTTAAATATTCTAAAGCGAAATTTACCAGAAACAGCTGTAAATTAAAACTAAATGAAGGTTATTGTTTGGTTCAGGACAACGACCCTAAGCACACCTCTCTAATTGTAAAGACATGGTTGGTCTATAAAGTCAAAAAGTACTTCCCTATCCTCCCCAAAGCCCGGATTTAAATCCGATGGAACATCTGTGGGCGTATATGGATAAAAAATTGAGACAGAGGCATATAAAGAATGAAAAGGAACTAAAAAGTGCTCTTCAGTACATATGGGACAATGTACCTTCTGATTTTACTGAAAAATTAGTTCTTTCTATGAATAAGAGGTTGCAAGCTGTTATAGAAGCCAGAGGACATCATGCGAAATGTTGAGTTTTATATATTTTAATTTTGAAAACACCTTTTTCTTAATTTGTATGAGTGTCCAAGTTTTTTTTTTTTGGTGTCGAAAATAGACACCATTTTTGTTTTTGTTAATTTTTTCTTTGAATGCGACATTTATTGAAGTCAAATAAAATTGTTTCAATCACTTTGGAAATTTTCTTTCTTTTGAATTTCATTTCATTTTGAAGGTATAACAGGTTACAAAAATATGAAATAATGAAATCCACTCCATTTGCCGTCCAACTTTTTTTTGGTTCACTGTACCTATTAGCATAAAAACATATTATATATATATACGGCATCGTAGTGTTTTGTCAATCAAAACTTTTGACCCTATCACCCCACTTGAATATATCACTGATAGTTTGGAAACCATCCAATAGAAATTATATCTAGGCTACTAGTTTGGAGCCAAGCCAACATTTTCGTCAATTTTTATGTTTGGCAAAATTTTTAAAAATAGTGACCAAGTTGTGAATTCCGGAATCATTTCCGATTAACGAGTCTTAATGCAATTGATATTACTAGCCTATATTTTTGGTAATATTTCACGATGACAAGAAGGGAACAAAGTTTATTTTATGAAAAATTAAATTTGATATCATAGGGGTATATGAAAGTTTTTATGTCATCTCCTCAGCACATTACACCTCTTTAAAGTGACGATTTATCGTCAAATGCTGTTGGCCAACACTGTAAGTATGCACATTTCTCATTTAACTATCTTTACTGGTAATTCCATTCCAATAAAGAATAATATGAAATTGCTATATAAATGCAAAATAATATTGTTATCATTCAGAGCTTCATACTTCGAAGTTGATGGAGTTGAGCCCTACAAAAATTTCCTTATCTCTCCATGTTAATGTTTTTTCTTTACATTAAAATTGTAATTTGCATCTTAGATGAAACATTTTTATAATGAAATTTTCATTCCAGATATATATATATTTTTAATCGGTTAAATTTGAATACAACTTGAGGATGAGATCGAGCTTAATTAGAGGATGGAATTTCCACACAGTAAGTTAATATGTTGGGGCGGTGTCACGTGTAAATTTCAACTTGGAACTTTGGCAGGCAATACCCTTGCATCACCGTACAGCACTCAAAATTATTGAGAGCCGTGAGGGGCAAGCACATTTTATGTATATATACAGTAGTGGACAAAATTGTGGAAACCCTTTGAAAAAAGATTATTTTAGAGGTTTGATGGCTAATAACACCACTTTTTTTTGTACCAATACTATAAAATTATATATCATTAGAAAGGTAATTTAATAAAGATTGTAATGCAATAACATTTGTTCAATTATCTGTATTCTATCAAAAGTTATAGCCAAATAACCAGAAAAAAGAAGCACAGCTTGCTTACATTTATATGAAGTAGCTTTCCTTCATTTGAATGTGGCCAATGAGCATGAGTGTTTACAGAGCCAATCAGGTGTCATCTTGTTTTGGCAATGAGCCAATCATGTTTTCTCTTGTTTTGGCAATGAGCCAACAGGTTACAGGACATTTATCAGTGTGTTCTGTAATTGCTATCAAGTTGGTTGTTTTTTTTTTGTGCTCTTTGATTTAGTGTGCTTGTAAAACGTAATAAAATTAAAGAAATGGCGCAAAGAGTTGACTGGTCACCTAGGAAGCGATGTAAAATAGTAATATTAAGTGAACAAGGCTACAGTTATGAAGAAATTAGAAGAAATATTGGGGGAAACTTAACTAAAGGTGGCATTTCTAAATTTTTGAAGAAGTATAAGGAGACTCAGTCATTACAAAACCAGACTGGTAAAGGCAGAAAAAGGTGCACAACAGCAAGTGATGATAGAAGAATTAAAAGACAGTGCCTAGGTGACAGGAAAAAATCATCTCTGTGTATACAAGGTGAAATGGCGCAATGCAATGTGAAGTTAAGTGCAAGGACTGTTCGGCGCAGACTGCATGAATGTGGTCTAAATGCAAGAATTCCACGAAAAAAGCCATTTTTGTCTGTCAAACAGAGGTTGAAAAGATTAAACTGGGCTAAAACCCATGTTAACTGGACAACGGAACAATGGGACAGTGTAATTTGGAGTGATGAGACCAAAATCTCACTGTTTGGTAGTGATGGCGTAAAATACGTATGGAGAAGAATTGGAGAAGATTTCCATCCTGAGTGCATTACACCTACCGTGAAACACCCAGTTAGTGTTATGATTTGGGGTTGTATAACATCAAGAGGTGTGGGCAGAATTTGCGTGATCAATGGGAATATAAATGCCCAAAGATACATAAATGAAATACTTGAGCCCAAGCTGCAGCCTTCTGCATGTGATCTTTTCCAAGATAATGAAGCATTTATATTTCAACAGGATTCAGCTCCATGTCATGTTGCTCGTGTGTGCAAAAAATGGTTTCAAGATCATCATATTCAACTGCTGGAATGGCCTGGAAATAGCCCAGACCTTAACCCCATCGAAAATCTATGGAGCCGGCTAAAGAAGCTTGTTAGTCGGAAGCAACCCAGCAATAAAACACAATTAACAGAAGCAATAATTCAATCTTGGTTTCATATTATAACAGCTGCAGAACTAAAGAACTTGGTTCACTCCATGGGAAAGCGTTGTAAGGCCGTAATTAAGGCTAAAGGTTACCCAACTAAGTATTAACTGGTATGGTGAACATTTTTGTATATCTCATTTT
>QLNU02014176.1:42190856-42208880 GCA_006491805.2 Dysdera silvatica | reverse complement strand
ATTGGAACAGGTGGGGGAGAAGGGATGCGGGCAGAAATGGTTGAATGGTGGGGGGTTGAAGCAGTTAATGACGGAAAGGGTTGGGTCAGGAAAGCGGTTGTGAATAAGATTATGTGGAATGTGAGAGGAAGAAATTGGTGGGTTTGGGTAAAGATGTATATAACTAAAATAATTTATGGCAAGTTGGTGAATGGTTTCAGTGATAGTGGGGATTTTGATATCTTGAAAAATCTGTTTCCGATAAACCAGAGAATACGAAGAATCTTGCGTAAAGTGATGTTTTCGAATTTTTGAAGGGATAGAAGGTTTTTGGGGAAGAAGAGACCATGCAGGGATGGCGTATGTAATAATTGGACTAATAGCCATGGTATATAGAAGAATTTTGTTTTTAGGGTAAAGAACGTAGCGAGGGCTTGTCAGATTGCTTGAAAGTGAACAAGCAGCTCAAACCTTGTTTTTTTATGGAAGAAAGATGCTCTGTAAAGATGAGTTTATAGTCAAACAGCACACTAGATATCTGGTTGTTTTGGACCAGCGAATAGAGTGGTTAAGGATATGGATAGAAGAAGGTGGAGGGGTGCGTAACTTTGTGAAGAGAACGGCTTAGGTTTTGAGTGGGTTAATCTGAATTTTCCATTTATTAAGCTATCGGAGGAGTTCGTGTATAGTTGGAGCGTGGAGATGGCGTTAGGGCGATCATAATCGGATGCGTAAATAGTCGCATCATCAGCATATAGGGCTAGGGAGATGTGATTAGATTTGGGGAAATCATTGAAGAATATTGAAAAGAGTGTGGAGAAAATCAGGTCCATTGGGGGACTCCGGCTTTTATGTAATGTGGCGAAGAAAGAGTGTTGTTATTTAAATTGATTTTGAAACTTTTGCAATTAGGAAGGAGTGAAAAATATTGATTAAGTAGAGAGAAATGTTTAAGTTGATGAGTTTTGAAATGAGACCAGGGTGCCAGACCGAATTAAAGGCATGTGAGATATCAATACTGAAAAGGGGGGTGGATTGATCATGCGTGAGTGATGTTTTCGATTAGGCGTGTAATTCGATGAATTGTGGAGTGTTCTTTGCGAAAGCTAAATTGTTCCTTATTGATTAGGTTGTTACTGTTGAGAAAGTCAAGAAGACGACTATAATAGCTTCACAAATTTTAACGAGGGGGGAAAGTAATGAAATGGGGTGGTAGCTATCTAGTTTGTAAGGGCTTTTACCATGTTTTAAAATGAGGGTAAGATGGGCTATTTTCCAAGGAGTTACAAAGTGTTGAAATTTAAGAGAATTATTAATAATATGGGTGAATGTGGAGATTGCGTGGTTGGGGGTGAAGTATTGAAGCTTTTTGATTATGGACAAAATTTCGCCAAAAGTGGTAAGGGTGAGTTCTGGTGTATTGAGATGGAGTTGGTGAAGGAAGAGTGGGTAGAGGAGATGTTATTGTGGAAACTAGTTTGTCGAGGCGGGATGTTTGGGGAGAACTGTATTTCAAAAAAGTCGGCACGGGTCACAGACAGACCATGTGGATTAAGTAACTTTACCTTTTGAGTAAAGAGTTTCGTAATTTGAGGCTTTCTTCCGAACAATTTTTTGCTGAATTTCCATATAGAGCCGTCTTGGGTGGAAAGGTTATTGACAGTGTCTGACCAAGCGAGTTGTGTAAAGGAACAAATGTCTCCAATAACATGGTTCCTGAGGGTAAAGAAAGTATGTTTGTCGTTGGAAAACGGGTGCGTTGCGCATTTTTGTGCACGCAAAAATAATTACATCATTTCTTTAGTATATTTGTTAAATAGTAATTTTGCATTTGTTGAAACTGTGATGAGTCTATTAAAACGCGTTTTTAAATATTACAGTCCCTGATTTAGAAGAGTTAGATAATGTTACAAACCAGTTTTAGATTGTTGTGAAATTTTGAAAATAACATAAAATTTGATAAATGGTTGATAACGTTTTAAGAAACTTCCTACGGGTAAGTTCACCACAATTTAACTAACTACTTGAATGTAGTTATTTTAGAATATTTTGTTAAGTATGTCTGTGGGCAACCACAGTAGAAAGAATATGCGTTCACTTTGCAAGCTTCTTTAACTGTTGCCACTTGGAATACCAAGAAACACAAACTTAATAATTACAGTTTCTGAAATTGGCAACACGCCTACTTGTTTCTTTTTTTATGCGCTGTTTTCCAAATGTACAGAATTTTAACTTTCCGTATCTTTCAACATAGATTGTATAATTTTAATTTCATTTTTTGTATTTGGCAACGGTGTGTAACCGCGTTTCGAATTCTAAGATAATTACAGGTCCTCCACTTACCGTCAACGTTTTCGCACGTAATTTTCGGAGGCTCCGCTAAAAAGGCGTACTAAATTTCTTTAACTGTGTATTCGACTTAACTATACTTTTGGCGTGTATTAGTGAATTAGAGTAAACATTTAAAGATTTAATAAATAGTGTTTCAACTGGATCGAATTACGGCATTTCTTTAATACTCATGTATTCATACCTACGATGATCTTCTTAAATCATTAAAACCGGTTATTATTTTAAAATTCAAAACGCAGTTGCAGAAGAAACCGCAAAGAAAATGGACATGGAAACACCCAAATGGGGGAACTAGTGAAATTGACTATATCCTGGCAAACAAGAAATCAATTATTGAAGATTGCAGTGTACTGAACAGATTTAATACTGGAAGTGATCATCGAATGGTGAGATGTAAAGTGCACTTAAATACTAAATTAGAAAGGCAGAAGCTCATTAGGAAACAAGTAAGTAAGAGGGTGGATTTAAAGAAACTGAAAGAAAATACCGAGGCATTCAAGTTGGAATTAAAAAATCGCTTTTCTGCACTGGAAGGACTTATTGAAGAAGTTGACATCTCAGAAGCAAATGAAAACATTGTTAAGACAATAATTGAAACTGCTGGGGAAATTGGTGGTGTAACCTGTAAAAAGCACAATAGCAAATTATCTGAGAAGACGAAATAGCTCATGAAAAGGCGAAGAGATATGAAGGTGGACAATCAAAATACCAGTTCCAGGATTGAGTACATAGAACTTTGTAAAACTCTGCGCAAAAGCATGAAAGAAGACATAAGAAAATTCAACTGTGAGCTAGTAAGGAAAGCCATTGAAAATAACAAGAGCCTTAGGGTTGTTAAAGGAAGTTTATCTGTTGGGAAGAAACACATCATTGCATTAAAAGGAGAGGATGGCACCGTAACAAGGCATATTTAGAATAGTGAAAGAATTCTACAGAAAACTATATGAAGGAAACAGTGGATTAAACGAAGACTCTGAGATAGTCGAAGGAACAGCTCCTAAAATCTTAAAAGAAGAAGTAGCATTTGCAATAAAAGTTATGAAGAAAGGAAGAGCCCCTGGTGATGATGGCATTACATTAGATATCTTAAAAGAAGCTGGAGAACATGTAGAAGACATACTTGAAAACTTAAAAAACTTTAAAACTAAGGGATTGGTACTTGCATAAATGTGCATAAGTAAAAAAAAATAATAAATTTGAGAAAAGCGATTACAAATTCTGAAAGCTGAGAATTTGGGGAACAAAATGGAATTTAAAAAGTAAAAAATTTTAAGGTTTTCGAATTTACAACTTATGCAAATTACTTAAGTACATTTTGAAGGCCACATAGATTGTGGGAAACAGCCGAAACAGAATTGCATTACTATTAGTATATTACGCAAAGTTTCTACTTCCAGGTTTTCTTACAAATTGCATATTTATAAAAAAATTAATAACATTTAATAATTAATTTATTATTAATAATAAAATAAATCATATTTTATAAACTAAATTTATTAAAAGAATCCTATGTAAAACCAGTCTCCTGGCTTATCAGTTCCAGTTTCTCTTCTTTAATGTTCAAAAGCGTATATTCAATCAAAATATGTTATAGTTTTGGCTATATATAATGTTTGCTAATTTGTTTTTACACGTTCAAACTATATTGTAGGAAAGTATATATGTAAAAGTTAGTAATAGATTATTATTTTAGTTAGGTAAACTATTAACTTGTTTTATGTATAGAATATTAATGTTAATTCTTTTATATAACATCTTCACCTTTGGAAAACTTCACCAAATTCAACCTTTTGTTATAGAATATCAAATTTACTAAACTATCAAATGAAGGAACAGAGTGTCTCAGCGAATGTAATGTAAACTATTGTTAAATTTAAAATTGTATTTGGTTTGAATAAACAAACGTATATATTAAGTTTTAGATTTCCCCTTTTGTTAAGATTTTTTGTCTTATATAGAGAGCAGATTTCAATCCTCAACTATTCAGAAAACGTAAAATACATTTCTCTTGAGTTACTTTTACCGTCTTTATTTTGAAATTGTCTTATTTGTACTTCAAAGTAAATATTTCAATGCCCGGAGAACTGTAAATTCGATATCTGGTGATTTTAGATATTTGATAAAATGACGGTTGAGAGAAAATACAGCTGTCATTTTGTCAAATATGCTCGTTGGCCGTAGTTGTTAAAGTGGATGAGTCGATGTAACGAAATGTCTTGTTAGTGGAACAAGATGTGTGTATATCTGAAGTAGTGTTCGGGCATACTATATGTTTCGGTGTGATAAGATATGAATATCAACAGCACAGTATAAATGTATTCGGGTGGCCATTACTGTATGATTATTTCGGTTCCTTTTTTACTTTTCCTGGACTTGGCTTAATGGAAAGATTAGCAATATGACAAATTTTTTATATACTCCCTAGCAATGGCCCGAATGAGCAAACATTGTTAATAGTAAGAATTATGAAAACCAAACATTTGAATCTAAAGTATTTAAAGAGTCATGTTAGAAGTCTTATATGAATTCAAACAAATGAAAATATATAAGTCAAATAATATATGTAACTAATAATAATGTAATGTAAAAGGTCATATATTTATCCAAAATATGATAGAACTTCACTGTCCTATGCGTATATTATTGTATTACTTAGTAACTACACGGCTTACATAATTGGGAGTTAAGACTGCTTATAAATTAAAAGGAATTTACAGCTTAAAGCGCCGTTGGAACAACCGCCAGTTTGTTTGGGACCTGAACACAAAACTACTAGATATGTTTATATTAAACGTACGTTTCATATACTTTTATTGAAAGATTGTTTCATGTGTATTTATATATTATATATACCCACGTTGCGCCTAGTGGCCGTCTTTTGAGGTCTAGTGGCTATGATTAGTGGCTTTCATCCAGGTGACCCGGGTTCAATTCCCAGCGTGGGAAGAGATGTTCCATGGTGCAATATCTAGCACTTGGGCTCTGAGTCTAACCAATCCCGATGGGATATTTTTTTCGTAAATAATCAATAATTTTGTTAAAATTATTTGGCCTTCAGTTCGATATTGCATGTACGTGGACAAGCCAACGCAGAAGAGAATGATTCGAACTCCGTATCCAGTGGCAGATTTAGGGAATTTCCTATCCTAAGCAGAGATTGCATATAAGCTCCCTCGCAGAGAAAAGAATATTTTTGAAGGAAAAAAAAGAAATTACGCCTCCCAGATAACCAAGATCATCCTATGGAGGTACTGGAAATGTCCGGAATATCCTCAGTACGTCCCAAGGACTAACTTTGCAATCTGGGCTATGGCACCCGTATCATTTTACATGTGATGGTAATTTTTCACGTAGTTTATTGAAGTTATATTGTAACTAATAGTTTGAGCCCATATTATATAACTGTACTATATATATTATATATTTATTAAAACAAGCAAACTATGCATGCCTATATGAAATATAAACACTCCAATATGCATTTATATGTACTTAAAAGGAAAAAATATCCATTTGTATATTTTTTTCTTACCTAAAGCAAACATATTTATTTTTATTATTAACAGTTAAAAAAATATTTTATATACAAAAAAGTATAGGTTTTTTACAGAATATTCTATATGACATTATATCACAACGTGTCTCTCGATATCCTAAATAGCTAATCTTTTCTGGTTAGTCAGTAAACTTTCATGAAAATCGAATGGTTGTAAAAACCATAGAAATTATCACATAATAGAAATCTATTAAAAAATACAGACCTTGAAAAAAAGATCCGTATTAAAAAGCAGTCTACAGACTCTTTCGTTTGAATCATTTTATAATTTAAAATTCCTTTCTATATTTACAGAGGAGATTGAACGGTATTTAAAAGAAACTGTGTATAGACTTTGCCTGATAGACTAATACCACCATCAATACTAATAGACGTTGATATGTAATAGTGTGACCTCTTCACCTTATATAAATGTTTTTGTACTTAGTTTGACTTTAGGTCAACTGTGCTCGTGTAGATCACTGGATCTAAACAGTTTAGGATTTCTTGTAACGATAGTGACCTACTCAAATGGAACGATTTTTCGACGCTTGAGAACATAATAAAATGCATATATTTGTAAAACCATTTTCTTGTCTGCCCAGATAGAAGTGAGAAAAAACAAAGACTAACTTCATCACCGAGAAAGCATTTTTTCCATAAAAAAATAAAGTTTAAAATTCCTGAAACCCTTAAATTAGGCATTTATCCAAAAATTCATAGTTTTTATGCATTTAGGGACACAAATGCCAAAAGGGGCAAAATATGCAGTTGCATATGCATATATTTCGGGATCCATTAATAACTATTATTTTATTTTGTGGGGGTTTTCTCAGCTTTCCTATAATAAGTGTTGACATTGCGGATGTTCTTGGTTTGCTTAATTAGAAATCTGCTCCTTTTAAGGCAATTGGTATTTTACATGAAAGCTTTTTATTTTTACCCAGTAGATAAGACGGCAAAATTGCCAAAAGGATGTCAAAACTTTTAAGCACATGTTATCCCTTTGTAATTCAAAGGCAATCCTTTTAAAGACTTAAAATACACTTCTACAATTTCTGATTTTTTCGTTTGGTTTCAAATCCCAGTTAACAGTTTATTCACGAACCATCTGCAATAGAAAAGAGCAATGTAAATTCAATCCTAAATGGAATATAAAAATGAACACAACCTAATAACAAATGATCATAAAAACTACAATGCATGGTCATATAAAATCTAATACATGTTCATATAAAATCTAATACATGTTCATATAAAATCTAATACATGTTCATATAAAATCTAATACATGTTCATGTAAACTATAATATATGTTCGGATAAATTACAATACATATCGAACGTATAGATGTTTGCTAGTCAAAACGAGATCAGTAAATATTCATAAATATTAAGCTATGTTGGATCAAATATTTGGAGCGGGGGGATAATCAAACTGGTATCATATAATCCGAAAATGCATTTGAATTTAAATTCATGAATCGTCAAAGCATCCGCTCCTAATTAATGAATACATACGGATTAATTTATGTCCGATCTAGATTTAAAATATATCCTTTCAAATACCACATATAAAATATTGGCATTCAAATTTTGAGAATGGTTAGCAAAGTAATGCATAATTCATTATGCATGGAAGGAAGTGCAATGAAATTCATTTGATATGTAAATAAATGAAATACCTCAAGGACTGATTAACAGCCTTGAAAACGGAGTGGAAAGGAGTTGTGTGAGAATTATATAACGGTCGATAGGGGGGCGTGGATTTTAAGAGGCCCAGGCCCTATCAACCTCCAAAAAATATCCGTAGGGCAGGCCTTTCCCAACACTGGTGACAGTAAATAAATAAAATGAATGTGGAATGCAGTTCTTAACTTGCTTGTGCGTTATTGGGTATAGAGCCAAAATTGTCTTTGGAAAAAAACGAAATTTGCGTATAAATACCGAACACCTACACTTCCTCGACACTTTCGCTTGATGAAGGGAACAGTAGTTCTCGAAACGTTGCGAATATTTTTGCAGATGGTAAATATCTTTTACCTTCTTCATTTGTATTTCGTATATTCCGACCAGTGTCAAATTTTACTAGTTATGGTAAGCCCTGGTTAACCTTTGTACGTTGTTATCGAAGTTCACGATTTTACCTACCATTAGAGATAATAGTTAAATAATTATACATATATATATATAATTAGATAATATATATATATATTATCTAATTTCACTAGGATGTAGGTTCTTTCTAAGGTACCCACTGCTTTGTCTTCGGGCGAACATAGTTTTTTCTTAAGACATATGTAGTCTTTTCTTAAGATAGGTAATAAATGATTCAAACACAGATTTCAATTTCACAAAATGCAAAATTATTATTGAAAAATTAATGTATTTAGAGGAAATAATACAGTTCTTTATATAAAATCATGTTTTCATTGATTGCGTCAACATTGTCATCCTCAAAAACTATTATCTATCCACTGAAGATAAGAAGCAGTAGCGTACGCATGGGGGTTAATGGAGGTCATACTTCCCTCATTGAGATGAAAATTTGTACATATACCTATGGATATTTGGAATTGTAGCTCAGTAACCCTCTTTTAAGAACTTTCTTTGTACGCTCATGGTAAAAAGTATCTTTAAATGTCATCACGCGTAAAAGTGGAATTATGGAGCTCGTTTGCTGAAAGAGGGCTCGAAGATACCATGCTACCTAGAAATGTTGGAAAACTGGAAAGTTCAGTTTAATGTAAAATTTGATTCTCGTTCCCAGAGAAAAGATTTTGTCTACTTGAAAACGGACAAAATTTCAAGTTTGTTATCTTGGTTAATTGGAAGAAACCGGTGTTTCTATGATAATACAGTTTCGAGCCACTGTGTAAATATCTCCCTTCAATTTTGAAACTCATCCTTCCAACCAAATTTTACTTTTTGCACCATCCCAAATGGGATACAGCAGTACGTATGTTAATATTTGAAAGACGGAAATCATGAAATCATGAACTTCTTAAACAAAACGCGTCCTACAAACTAATATTGAATTCATGTAGGAAAAACAGTCCTTTGAGATAACAAATAAACTGACTATTAGGTATTCCAGTTTTTGAATAATTAATCTCTAGGCGCTCTTGTTACCATATTACAATAATTTAAATTCTTCATTTTAACCATTTAGATGCTGACATTAATGATCAAACATTTCGGAATTTTTAAATATGGACATTGCTGAGGCGTCAATTTGGTATACTAAATATTTAGCATACCCAAATGCCTTTAAGATGAAGGAAAAATATTTAACAAATCCTGAGAAATTGCAAACTAGCGAAAAGTTCACTGAGACCTTACACCACAAAGCAAATTAAGCGTCCAAGCTGAAATTCAATGCTGGAATGTAAATATGCCGAATAATTTGACTAACAATAACACGAAAGTTGAGTATCTCTTACAAAGCAATGAATATTCAATATTGTAATCACTTCGCATGAATAAGTTACAAGCAAACATAACAACAGTGCTGGTATTAAAATACCAGAATGTAATATAAATACTTCATCGGAAAATTCGTGGTTTTAAAATTTAGCCACTTACACAACAGCACTTCTGGAATATAGTAAATGAATGATGATTTAATAAATTCGTCATTTGCAATAATGATTTATTTCACATGATGAGTATTATATTTCTACGAAAATAATACTTTCAGCCGGGAGCAGAGGCGACCTAAGAAATTGCGAGTTCCTAATCTATGTAATCTGTTAGCCTTTTTCCATGCTTGTAGCCAGAAGTCAGTCAATTGACTGCGTTTATATGTAGGATATCGTTGAGGGCGAGTGTGATTAGAGATGAATGTTCGAAGAAATAAATACTCTCATATATAAATTATACACACACATAATAATAATAATAACAGGTTATTAATAATAATTTTGTAATAATAATAATAATAATAATAATAATAATAATAATAATAATAATAATTGTATAATAACGTTAAAATTATATAATAATTATTAATAAATATTTATTTTCTTTCGAACGTTTCACCATCTAATCACGCCATACCATCGGCGTTGGTATCACTACGCCAATAAACGTTGATTAATATTATTGTTTGATTTAATCTGCGTAGTGTTCGATTTATATAAAATAAAGATTAAAAGTTTATTTAAACATTTTAGCTAAAACGTGAAGGACGAATTAGTGCAACAAAAAAATAAATATACTTAATAATTTTCGACACCCATGTATAAGTTCAAGCTAGAGCTTTTTAGTATAGGAGAAAAAGAGACGCCATCACCGCCCTAGAGTTACATTAGGGTATTGAGCCCGAAGTGCCTTAATCGCTATACCAACGAGGACAAGAATAGCGTTTTCTTTCTCCTCATGTAAGCTATTATTACACTTCACAGGGATAACACAATTGCCAAATAATGGTCAACATATAAAACCCAAGTTTTCGCGGGGGAAGTTATTATACTTAAAAATTTTCGACACCCACGCATAAGTAATTATTGTCATTTGGCGATTGGATTATTCCTGAGAAGGGTGATAATATATTACATTCTTATATACGGAAAGAAGAGCGTTATTCCTGCCCTCGTTGGTCTAGCGATCAAGGCACTTAAGGCTCAACGAAGGGTTGGTCCCTAATTTCATTCTATGGCGTGGATGACGTCTCTTGTTCTCCTACAGTAAAAAGTTCTAGCTTGGGCTTATAGGTGGGTGCGAAAATAATATAGGCTATATTATATCAATATTATTATTATTATTATTATCACTATATATAAATCATTAATATATAATATTAATTAATCATTAATATATAATATTAATTAATATATAATATTAATTAATCATTAATATATATTAATTGATCATTAATATATAATATTAATCAATCATTAATATAATATCAATTAATCATTAATATATAATATTAATTACTCACTCATATACATACTATTTAATTGAATAATAATTATTATCAAAAATGTTATTATATTTTTAATATTATATAGTGATTTATGTTAAACGATGTATTTGAGTGTTTAATAGTAAATATATTTTTTCTATAAACTGTCTCAGTGTCTTCATTTATCAATCGATATTTGGAAAGTCGTGCTAGCTCTGCGAAATATAATAATACCCTCTAATATCTTAAATGTGAAGGACAAATCGATCTTGTGTCTGTGTGATTTAGGCGATTAAAGACGCTATGGATCATCCAGATATTCTCTAGGTCGAGTATGAGCAAATACGGTATTTTCTTCTCTTCTTTGCAAAACGCTTTAGTTTGAGCTCTGAATGTGAGTGGCAAAATATCAGTCATAATAAAAGATATTTGTGTCCAAACAACAATAGACGATGGACTGTGATTTTCGTTTTGTAGTAAACTTTCTTAATAATAATGAACTTATTATTAAGGATTCACAAATTATTATCAGCTTAGGAAGAAAATCAAATGTTATGGGCATAATTTTATACATTAGCAAATAAATTTCAAGTGTTTAAATAATTATTAATACTCAAAATTTTGCACGCGATATATTTACGTGAGGCCCTAGCGATTACCTAACTCGTTGTATATAACTAAAACTGTGAATGGAATTGCATGTCAGTAAAGGCTCTCATAAAGAGAAGTCAATGGCAATTGTATAGCTAATATTACCATTATCGCATTTCAATGTTTCCCGTAATGGGCCTGTTTGTTTCATTTGCATTTTATTTGATTTTTAATGTACAGTGAAACCTTCATATTAGGGGTCACTCTCTTTAAAATTATATTCTTTCTAAGCTCTGTATATGGTTACTCTGCGTTTTTATTCACGTTTATCAAATTTATAGAATTCACATTATATTAAGGTCAGAGTACACTTCCTGCTTTTACAGGGCATATAGAAGCTAACCTTAAAAACCTCTTTTAATATATCCTGGCTGTCCTATTTTACCTTTAACATATCTATCATTGAATGTAGTAATGAAAATAAACCGCGTTACCTGTTGCTTTTGATTTAAAGTAGAGACATACCTTGTAAATCTAAAAGTTTCAACACACTTATTGCGAAAGTGGTTATTTGGTCACGTGTAGTTCATTCAACATACGGTGTCTCAAAGGGCACTATTCATAGAGAGATCCGGAAAGCAAGGAAAGGCCTCATCTTTGGCAGTGCTCTATCTACTGACCACTGTGTTCGCTTCCGTGTCTTCTTTCCGTTATATATTTATTGTATGATATGTAATTAAATTCCACTTTGAAAGACAAATTTCTTCACTGAAAAACATAACGGAAAATATAAGTAAGTATTTCGCAGTTTAGATGGGACAAGGTGCTCTTTTATTTACGCATATACTTCTTATGTGCGCTATCGCGCGTTTAGAATTCAACATTTCACCCATAGATGGCAGCACTATTTTCTTCGTCAAAGGTTTTTCAATTCCGTATATTTCATTTTACTTTGCTCATGCAAAGATAGAATCTAGACACGGGCCTAAAAATTAAAAATGATAGTTTATATTTATAGAATTACAACATTTCAAGCTAGTCAGTTTTTCCTAGGAGAAAAAATATATCTGACAAAAACACTGGCATACCCTGGAAATTCATGTGGGGGGATGGAGGGGTTAAGGCTTATAAAGGGTTAGAGATATGGGCTCCCACGTGGGAGGACAGAGGAGGAGGCTTGAGGCGTTTAAAAATTTTATTTGCCCGATTCTGCCATACATTTACTTTCAAAAGATTTACAAACAAATTTTAAAATAATGTACGTTTTAACAACTTACTAATTGTCAAGCAGTATCAATTATTTTTGTAGCATTTTAGTATCTTGTGTACATGGCCGAAGCAAAGGAGTTAATTTCGGAAGTTCTAAAATTTTTAGGGCATGTATGGTTACAATCACAACATGCAAGACCGTAGCCAAGTTCTATTAAAATTTAGTTTCGGGGGTGGAACCTGTCCTTAAGATCCCCTCTGTATACAGGCATGATCTTGTACATTCACTATAATGCTTGACAGCAGCCTATATAGAGCCTATATATCACTTCTTTATATTAGAGGACTCAAGTATGAATTGTTCCGCGATTCAGAGTTTCTCAAATAACGTACTTTTATCATATTTTGCCACTTTTTGTTATTAGGTAAAATTACATTAGTGGATTAACAGTTGAATACATTTTATAATGTATGGTTTAGTTTTATTTTTAATTTTTTGGTATATATTTTTTTTCACTTTACTTTTGTATTTCTCTTTAATTTTACCTTGAATACATATCAATTCCATATATGCATACATACACTGAAGTGCCAGAAAAACCGGTACAGGCGTGCGTATGCAAATAACGGAGCTTTGCAACCAATCAGCGTAACGCGATGCTGTCGGCAGCGCCTATATAAGACAAGAGATGTCTGGCAAAGCTGTTAGATCGGTTCTTGCCGCTACAATGGCAGGTTATCAAGATTTAAGTGATTTTGAACGTGGCGTTATAGTCGGCACAAGAGAGATGGGACATAGCATCTCCGAGATAGCGACAAAATTTGGATTTTCGCGTACGACCATTTCACGGGTATACCGTGAATATCAGGAATCCGGTAAAACATCAAATCTCCGACAGCGGTGCGGCCGGAAAAAGACCTTGAAAGAACGGGACCTTCGACGACTGACGAGAATCGTTAAACGAGATAGACGTGCAACACTTCCTCAAATTGCCGCGGATTTCAATGCTGGGGCATCAACAAGTGTCAGCGTGCGAACTGTTCAACGAACCATCATTGATATGGGCTTTCGGAGCCGAAGGCCCACTCGTGTACCATTGTTGACTGCACGGCACAAAGCTTTACGCCTCGTCTGGGTCCGCCAACACCGCCATTGGACTGTTGATGACTGGAAACACGTTGCCTGGTCTGACGAGTCTCGTTTCCAATTGCATCAGGCGGATGGACGTGTACGGGTATGGAGACAACCTCATGAATCCATGGACCCTACATGTCAACAGGGGACTGTTCAAGCTGGTGGAGCTTCTGTGATGGTATGGGGCGTGTGCAGTTGGCGTGATATGGGACCCCTGATACGTCTAGAGACAACTCTGACAGGTGACAGGTACGTAAGCATCATGTCCGATCACCTACACCCATTCATGTCCATTGTGCATTCCGACGGACTTGGACAATTTCAGCATGATAATGCGACACCCCACACATCGAGAGTTGCTACCGAGTGGCTCCAGGAACACTCTTCTGACTTTAGACACTTCCATTGGCCACCTAAATCGCCAGACATGAACATTATCGAGCATATCTGGGATGCCTTGCAACGTGCTGTTCAGAAGAGATCTCCAACACCTCGCACTCCTATGGATTTGTGGACTGCCCTGCAGGATTCCTGGTGTGAATTGTCTCCAGGATACCTTCAGACATTAGTCGAGTCCATGACAGGTAGTGGGAGCTACACGATACTAGATAGATATACCAGTTTTTCTGGCACTTCAGTATGTGTATATGTATATATTGTGTTCGTTACCAGTCATTCATTCCAACGGTGGCGTTATTTTCTCGTCCAGTTAGCCAGAGATTTGTTCCAATTGTATTATAGAACGTGTAATTTTTATTTCTATCCACCATAGAACGAAGTTTGGTTCCTTGCGAAGCAAATGATCAAATTCCTACCAAAATTGTGGGCCTTGGAACAACGTAATCCCCCTTGTCCTTGCGCTACAGAACACGATCAAACATGTTACAAGTTAAAACAACTCACAGTATAAATAAGTTTTCTGAAACAAAAAAATTGTTATAATTTGCATCAAAGCCGTGTGTTTTAGAAACGATGATTTTTTCCTTCATTCTAACCATGAATGTATGGAAATTATGGTATAAAGACTTGCATCGAGAGAAAGGATATTTCAGAATCCTGATGAGGTATGATCTCACGTCTCTCTTCTTTGCCGTAGAAATGCTCAAACTTAATTACAGGTGATTTACTTACTTACAGGTTACTTACTTACAGGTTACTTACAGGTGATTTGTCGTTCTTCTCCCTACGAATGCATTTAAATTTCTTACTTGGCGCAGTATAGCCCAGATGCTCTTGCGCCATAAAAAATCCAAACAAACAAACAAACTTCTTACTGTGACCCGTTTGTTCTTGGAAAATGGGCTGTGCAGTGACGATGATTTAAATATCATTACAGACCACTTTTTTGAATAAGCAATAATTTAAATAAAATAAAACACATTAACATGGTTACGTTTAAACTGTGTTAATGTGTTTTATTTTATTTAATATTTTGCGCAGTGTGTCGTTTCATCTTTACTATAAGTAATAACTTAGTTGGAAAACACGACTTATGAGGTTTTAGAAAATATTTTTTCCCCCAAATGTCGTGTGTTTTCTGACTATTGCCCTCAAGAACTGGTCTCGAACGTTCTTTAAATCTCAGTGGAAGCAGAGTCCATTTTCAGAGAATAACGGTTGACATTGAGAAGTTTAAATCAGGAAGAGCAATGACAGGTCAGCTGTAACTTAGTTGGTTAGGACACTTCTCCGGCAAAAAAAGAGAGGTTTCCTTTTCTTTCTGCGAGTCGTTGTACTGAAGTCAGGTTTTCCATAGAAGATTTTGAGTCATTCGCAAAATGAACGATTGTAGCTAACACTTAGAATATTTGATCAAGGCACATATAATGAAATAAAGAAAATGAATATAATGATATATCGCTCTACTATGAACAACAAGCACTAAAGATCTAATTTTAATTCAAATAACTCAAACACATTTTAATTTTTAATATCTGGTAAAAAATCGTTTAGATTTTTTCCGTTTTTCAAGTTATTAATGTTTACCATACGAAATGTGCAAACTCGTTTAAAATAATTATTAAACGACGTTTTATTTCTATGGCATTATCGCTATTAGAAAAAATATTATCGATATTAGAAAACATTTTACTGATATTAAGAAAAAATATATGTTCGTACAAAATACTCATTCACAAATGCCCACACAAAAGTACCAATAATGCTGCATAAGTGATCATTAGAAGCATTTAGAAGAAATAGGATAGATTCAGATTAAAGGAATTGTTCAAATAAATATTACTAATGACCCATTCCTTTAAAGCAGCTGTTTGTTCACAAAGGCTTGTTTCTCTGGTGTCTACAAATAAGGTAGACAGTCTGATATGTAATGGATAAAATACATTTTTAAATTAATGGTTATTAAACCCCTGCTTTAACGAAACTTGCTTCATTTGAAGGATATTCAAATAGTCATCATTCTTAAATGCAACTCATATAATAAAGTGACCATTTTCAATTTTCTCAATCGGTATGCCAACTTTATTTAAGTTAGAAATATTTCAATATAATATTTATTAAATAGCCCTGCTGCAATAAAAATTACTTCATTTTAAGGCTATTCAAATAGTCATCAATTTTAAATGCAACTCAGATAATGACGTGATCATTTTCAAATTTACTGATCGATATATCAACTTTATTTAAACTAGAAATATTTGAATATAATATTTATTTATTCAAAGTATTTTACGAAGAAGTTTAAATACAGTGGAAATTGTTTATAACGTCTCCGTTTTTAACGACTAACCGCATATAACGATGGAATTTTTACAAGAAGTTTGCTATTCTACTCCAAACTAAATATATCGGTTATAACGACATCGTATATAGCAACAAAATCAGTTATAACGACGGAAAGTTTGTTGCCTAGCTATAAGTATATTCTAAGTAGGGAAATCCATATCATATATATAACTACGCGACTTGACAGTAATACAACGAAACCACGTGGGTTCAAGACAACGCTGGAACTACACTGCTCCATTCACATAAAAGGAAAAGTCTGACGCATAGTTTGGTCAAGTGAATTTAATTTAATTTTTGGTCAAAAATGTAATGCTAAATGTAGAGTAAAGGGTAAATGCATTTACATTCTTTCTGTATAGTAAGTAGCTACTATTATATTTCGCGGATAGCAAACGTCACTGTGTATATGTAGGAAAATAGAAGTGCACAGTATATGGTGAAATTATACACCATTTTAAATTAATTCAGCAGAATATTGTCCTAGAGTGCAACAGCCTCAAAAATGCTAATGGAAATCTCGAAGTGACAGCAGTTATTTAGAAGTCCGAAATACGTATAAGGCGCATGTTTGCGTATATGGTAATGCCGTTTCAAGCAAATAAAGGCAAGGAGCTATGTCCGATAAGCTGGAAGAGGCGGGATCTCTGTGTGTATATTCATGTACAAATATGAATTATTCACTAACTAGTAACTAAGAATCCTTTAAAGCCTTATAGTAAAATTTCATTTCCAAATCTCGAAACGAAAATTATCCATATTTTCCGGAAACAATGTTGGAATTACGTAAAAGCATAGAGTTATATAGACTTGTGGGGACCCAAAGTTTGCTCCCCACTTCCCCAGTAATTTGAAATAAAATTTAATTTTACATATATTGTGATGTGTATACTTATATGTGCTTGCTTGCCCCAGAATAATTTTTAAAACTCTAAATAGCTGTAGTAGTTCGAGTAGGTCTGTACCTAATGTTTTGCCATGTTAGAAACCCAGAGAACATTGAAGGAGCCTTGTGTTATTAAAATTTAAGCGTTATTTTAATCTTGTTTATTTACAAATGTTCGAGAAATTTTTGCTTCTGTTGAAATTAGAAAAAAAAAAATATAACATACAATTTATTGACTGAATATCAAGATCACATCCTTTAGGGGTCAATCGATTCTTTCACTCTAGGGTCCATAAAAATATTAAACCGGCACAATTCGGAAGTCATTGGTATAATACAATAAATACTATTCATTAGATTTGTTTTCTATATTATAAAAAAAACTAGAGCTTATTGATACAATAAGCTCTAGTTTGAGCTGTAATTAATACGTGGGTGGCAAAAATTATTGTATAATAAATTCCCCGTGAATGTCTCTTTGAACGCTTGCTTGTGTTGTTGACCATATTTGGCAATTGTGTTATCCCTGCGGAGGGTAATAATACCTTAACATCTTTACATACGGAGAAAGAGAGCGTTGTTTCCTGTCCTCATTCGTCTAGCGGTCCAAGACACTCCGGGCTAAACGGAGGGACCCTGGTTCGAATCCAGGATGGGGAAAGCGTCTCTTTTTCTCCAAAACAA
>QLNU02014176.1:42166509-42190756 GCA_006491805.2 Dysdera silvatica | reverse complement strand
GGTAGATGTTACTTGCTAATGAACTAGATAAAGTACCTTGTCATATTCTCTTAATTTGTTTATAATATCCATCATCTATTTTTGTAATATTATATTTCAAAGTAAAGTTTAAAAGGGTTACAAAATCTCTAGTAGTAACCAAGTCAATATTTGGTTCTTTAAAATTGTCTATTAAAACACAAAATAGGTCATTGATATTAAACTGATTAAATAGGTCCTTGAAATCAAATGTTTGAACTTTTTTTATCATTTTTCATTACCTAAAATATTGATAAAAGTTGTTGATCGTTTTTTTAGTATAGATGTTTTTTCATTGATCTTTTCAAGCATTTTATTAAGTATTTTAAGTAAAAGTACTCCTGCCTTTCTTGCCATATGTGTTTGTAGCGCAAATCACTGTTCTAAAACCATCAGGATTTTTATGAAACTTAATAGTCAAGGTTATATATATGGAAATAGTATTTTTGGTGCTTTTATTTTAAGTTTTTTATAACAGTTATTAATATTTTTTGTGATTGTGTTAATATTTCCCATAAATGGAAAATATCGATTTACGTTATTTATAAAACCCTTTATTATTGTACAGTAATATTTTTTTGCACATGAATGCGAAGGATATAAAGCATTTAGCAATATTTAAAAGAACAAAATTTACATAGAATTTTTTTAACATATTTTTATATTTACCTATATTTCCAAAACCAAATGTCTTAGGATCCTTTTCTGCAGATTTATATCTACAGCACCTCCAAGAAAATGGTCTTTCCAAAAATTTTGTTTTCGAACAATTAAAAGCCTCAATTGAAATCAACTATCTTATTGAAAACACCCAGTTGTTTAATAATCTAAATATAGTGTACATATATATATATATATATCAATGGCGGCTCCTGGCGATATTTTAGGGTGATAAGGCCAATGTGGCCAATTCACCAAAACCCAAAGTTACCATAAATTTCTTCTTTATTTACTGAATGAGGTAAAAACCAGTTTCTTGACGAGTGTAGATAATATAAATTGATGTGTTTTGATGACCGAGGATATTCTTTAATATGAGCAATTCCTAATGGCTTGTAATATCATAAGTATTTTCGTAAGATGTGCTCCTATGTGCCTTTATGTTAAAATGACTGTCAATTATCTGCCTTTACCTATTAGGTTGAAGAACTGTCAAAAATGTAAATATAACTTAATTAAGAAGATGCATCGAAAACATTATGTATAGTTTTATATGTTTCTTTTGTATTGTTTTTGATAACTGTAATCGCTTCTACAGTAGCATAGGCTTTCTCAGACTTGTTAGTCTTTATCCTGTAATGTTTATATGGCGTAAACCTAAGTTTGTACTACACGCAAATCAAAAGGTTTACTTCACTTAAAATGGTTTGGTTTGTTTGTGGTTTTACGGCTCAAGGACTACAATGGTCATGCTGCGCCGGGACCTACTGTTTTCCGAGGAATCCGAATTCCTCTTAAGGCCTAGAGAACCAAACCCCGGACTACAATGGACAATGCGATATTTTACGAGATCTCTGAGTAAGCGTTCTTTGCACTGTTGGGAGTCGAATCCGGATTAACGGCGGCGAACGCGTTACCACACTGCGCCACCGCAGGGTTCACTTAAAATGATTGGATGAAATATATATATATATATATATATTTGCTACTCATTTATATATTACATAAAATAGTCATATTCTGTAAGTATTTGCCATTTGATGTTTCACCGGCAAGTACTAAATCAATTTTTTAATGTTGTCTTCCGTTTAGTGATTGTTTGTGGGGTGTGCGTTCGTCTACACCTCGATCAAATTGATTTTAATCAGAGCCGAGCCACTTCTTCACTAAAATTAAAAGTTCTCTAATGAATTCGCTAATCAAGAAAGCATGGAAATTGGCATCGTTTTCGCGGGCCCAAATTTGTTGGTGGGTGTATCGGAAGCCTGATCAATTGCATGTGGGAGGCCGTCTGAAGGCGTTACTTTCGAAGTCGCGACCATCAATTAGAAGCCGGGTCGTCAAATCCTGCGGGAGGAATAGCTTTGTGCCAGTAAATTAAAGCTTTTAGTGCCTTCGAGGAAAACGGGAAACGATTTCCTGTATAATTACACCCTTCTCTTTTAAGCTTTCTTCGTTTTCTTTTCCCCACAGAAAATTCCTCGCACGTCGATGATTTTACAAGGCGATGGAATATTCAACTTTGTCAACTAGAATTGCTTATACCGCCAAAGTACACTGCTTTCATGCGGAAATGGAAATATCGCAGTTTGCTTTTTATCGAACGCGTAATTTTTAAACATAAAGGAGTGGAATTTTTTTATAAGGAACTTCGAAGAACAGTGTAAGATTGGACGTCCTAACTTACGATGGGACACAAGTAATATTTCTTTATTACATATTATGGCAATATATATTTTATATTTGTTTATTCTAATTTTACTTCCAAACATATTTATACCCCTTGTATATTTTGAGTTTATTTATGAAAATAATGTTTCGCGCCTGCGAATGATTTTAATTTAAAAACCCGCAATCTAATCTCGCTGGCAATTCGCTATAGCCAACGTTGAATCCTGTATTTAGGACCGAAACATCGTTGCAAGTCGATCCGTCATAATGTGAGGCATTGGGAAATGCTTTCCAAAATTTTTTCACTGATGCTTTATAGGTGCCAACTTTATAGGTGCTACAAGCAGTAACACAACTAGTGCTTTCCTGAGATTTAAAACAAAAACGTGAAACAACGAGCTTTGCTAAAATATGTGCGTACTTAACCCAAATCAAAGAAGTTAAGGTGGTTATGCAAATGTCGCTGTAAAAAAACTTTTCCTAGTGAAACGTTATTGAAGCACGCTTATCCGACAAAACAGTGCACAGACAATTTACATTGGATGAAAGTATTTGATTGTAATTCATTATTGATGCAAGATTTAACTGAGACCTTACAAAAATTGGCTAAGTTAAGATATATGGAAACTGTGGACGTGTTAGTTGGCTATGGAAAAGTTTGCCATTTAATTTCTATTGTCTTAATAATTTTTTATGGTACCCTAAAATAAATAAAATTTATTAAGAGAATTAATAGAATTAATTTAATTTTAATTATTAAAAGAATTAAAAGAATTATTTAGAATTTACTATTTAGAAGACGAAGATAAATGATTTAATTACTGACGGATGACGAGGGCCCTTCCTGGCTGGAATGCAAAAGTTTCCTTGCAATTACACGGCCCAACTAAGATATAGCTGCAGGCTGCTTATTATATTATAGTTATGAATTAGTTATAAATACTTAATAAGTAATTTAATCTATTGATCTTTGATCTTTGGCTCAAAGATTAAGTGGAGGATCGTCGCTTTATTTTATGAACTAATTAAAAATGACTACGTTTTCTTTACAACTGTTTAAAAGAGTGTAGATCTACAATGATAAAAACTGTGCGATATTTCTTTTTGAACATGAGAGGAGGCAACAATACAGAAACGGGGCTTCTGATGATTGGGATGAGTAATTTAAAATTGAACATAAAATAACATACGGATGATTAATAAGGTCCAAAAAGAGAATTTATGATATATGTAAAATTTTAAGTTCAATGTTTAAGATAATTTGGTACTGTATGTAAAAATAACATGCTATCTTGGTAAAATTCTGCTACGTCTTCTATTATTAGGGTATTTGTTTTAAAATGTAGTGATGAGAATATTACGGAGAGTATATTGCAAATTTCGGAATACATGCATAACAAAAAATGTATAAAAAACTAGTGTTTTATTAAGAAGTTTAACAAGATTTGGTAAGTAACATGTGCAATAAATAAAACCAAAGTTTGATAAGGTTTGAAATAGTATTTAAATGGAATCAATTTCATATATTTTGAGGGATATAATGCATTTTAATAAATGGTATGTTTGATGAAATACCATCATAAATGAGAGAATACTTCAAGTGAATCAGAGCATGTATTCCATGAAATTAACAATTATTAAGAGTCAGGGTATTTTTGTGAGTACTCGGCACATAATATGATATAATATATATTATATATGAATAATATGATCAAAATAATGTTATGCTTTTGATAAATAGCTTTTAGTAAGCAAATCGTTCGCCGTAGAAAAGGAGACGAGTACAATACCGATTGTATTGTCTCTACTATTTAATTCCTTACTATTCCAAGGGTATGGACATGCATATCAAATCAGGGAGAAGGTGGTCGTCTATACGTAAAGATATTAAAATGCCGAAGGTTATATAGACATACTGCAAGCCAGTTTTCTACCAACCATTAGAGTCCACTTCAACCAGCCAAGAAACTGCATCTTTCGGGACGACTCTGCTCCATGTCATTGAGCAAATGAGGTCATTGTTTACATCTTCGTTTATATTACTTTTGCATTTCTACTTGGCGACAAGATTTGGCTGCATTCATATTGATACAGGTTGGAAAATGGTTAACACAACAGAGTCCACTGCGACTCTTACGTGGCCGGGAAACAGTCCATATCTAAACCTGATAGATACCCAATACTATAGAATGCCAACAGTTGTCTATCTAAACTCGATAGACAACTTTTGGCATTATACAGTATCTGCTGTCAATAAAAATAATAGACACTTCGTGGACTTAAGGATGTCATCATTGGCGTTTTGCAGCACGAAATCAGTGTTGAATACATTCAGAATCTGGTCCTATTCATGCCCCGCTATTGTATTGCCCTTTATACGAGCCAGTGATGGACCAACTAAATATTAGTTTATATCTGGTGATAATTCCCTATTTTTCTTTATTTTCAGCTACGATTTACACATTAAATGAAACATTAAATCTAGTGTTTTTGACTATATGTTATCCAGGGCAGATCCAGCGAGGGGAGGAGGTGGCGAAAGACCCCAGTCTGGGTTAAATAATAGGAAAAAAATAAAGATAGTGAAGAATATTTTATGTGCGGTTTGTTATGACTGTAATAAACAGAAGTTTTACACTATCGATAGAAATTTACACATCTTGGAGAAATACGATCGAGACGTTTTTCTACGGGTCTACAAGCTTTTCGCTCTTCAAACTACGTTTCTAGTATAGGTTGCTTCAGAAGAACGTAGTTTTGTATCTTTGATGCGCTTTCAAACTGGGCTTCGAACGCAGATGAAAAAAGAGAGGCATTTAATAGACATACAAAATTATATTCATATTGATGTAAATAAAGTGATTGACAAATTTTCAAAGAAACCAAGATGGCTTGACTTTGCACTATAAACTTCAAATTTTTTAAAAAGTTGCTTGTTATAAAAAAAGTAAAATAATTACAATGTTTTTGTAGTTTAAATTTAAACTTGTTCTATTAATTACATTGTAAATTATCGTTTTGGTTATTGTATATGTCTCCTTTACTAGCTTATCCTTCTGTCATACTCGACTATAATCTACCCTAAACCATATAGTTTAATTAAAGAAAAGCCTGACTTCAATTTATTTTCGTAAATTAAATATTTTGGTGAATATAGAGGAAGGCTAGTAATATCAAAACATTTCCCTAAACTATTTATCAGTCTGAAACTAAAAATCTACTCAGCGAGGGCCCCCGAAACGGCCTCCCCATAACAATATGTGTATCCACCTTTGTATATTACTAAGACGTTTATGTTCATTTCAGTATGTTGAGAGAAAATTGCCTCACATTTAGTTATTTAGAATTAAGCTGTGGTGTTTGACTTTTATGAAGTAAAATAAAGGCATTTGTACACTGTATGTGTTATATTGTAATTATATGTTATAAACATTCCCAGAAAAAGGTCAAAAAAGAAAATGTCAAAGATGATGCCCTTTCATTGAACAGCACTCTAAATGTGATATTATTTTTATACTCGTATTTTGTACTTAAATAAATAATAAAATTTAAAACAATAACTTCGTCCATGTCTAATTTAAGAAATCGATATTAGGATGCAATCATTTCATATCACATGCATTGAAAGTTTTAATACTCATTCGTAGAAAAATAGTGTTTAATTTGCAACTAATAATGGTCCCAGTAAAACTTGACATTATTAGCAAAAGCTGACAACCAAATTTCAGACATGTTTTTCAAATTTTATTCTGAGGGAACTCCCAGACTTCCCCTTTCCTTCTGTTGTCTGCGATATAAGCAAAGTAATGCTTAAAATGGAAAGTGTGAGATCACGATTTGGTTAACACTGTTTTATTCATTATTTTTGACAGCAACTGCTTTTTCATATCAATAAACATCCATAGAAAATATTTTTACAAGATAATTTAATTACCCCAAAGCTACTCTTGCTTTAGAATATATATAATCGAAAGGCTGTGCAGCTGAAATGAAAAACATGCTTCGAGATAAAATATAGAAAAAAGAATTAAAAACAAAGAACACATTCAGCTAAATTGATATTTCCAAAATCGAAATCTCCAGTGACTTCTCACTTTGTAGTGAAATTTTCATGTATAAACTCATGAATACTTCATGCATTTAACTGGTAAATATTAACATTTTCTTTAAACGAGCGAAGTTATGCAACAGATTATTAAGTAGTAAATTAAATTGTATTTTTTTTTTATTATTTTGATTTTCTTCTTATTTAATCGGAAAAATGCGTGTCGGTAATTGTTAGAAGAAATTTAAATGACTTGTGTATCCAAAGAAGATATAAGCAAATTTAGTCAATTTCTTTCACCGCAATTATTAATCATAATTATTCAGATAATAAAATACCCATTTGCGTTATGAAATATTTAGAATAGTTAGCGGCATGTATTATATTTTGGAATTAAATGTTTCGCTACGATTACTTTATTGAAATTTAACTTTAAGACGCTTTTAATCTTATAAGAATCCGTTATATTTAAATAAATATTGACTTCGACGTGCATATTATGCACGTCAGAAATATAAACAGGATGTGCACTGCATATCCTGTTTATATTTGCCAGTTGCATTGGTTCATATAATCAAAACAAAGGATGAATCGATTAGAATATTTCGTTGCCAGATACTTCGTTTCGTGAAAAGGATTTAAGTTTTATGTCCTTTTCAATTAAACCAGCAGCGCCTTTCAATTTCGTTCTTTGTTTGCAAAATATTGGTTACGGTGCTTACGACTGACATTTTTGACATAGCTTTTATCTAGTCTGTTGGTTGGAGCCATTATTTGCGTGCATCCTCTGGAATTTCGCCAGAGACGAGAATATGTAACGCTAAGTCTGATATAGAGATTTGTGTTTATCGCCTTAGTCTGAGTTACAACGTTTGGTTAAACGAGGGAAAGAATAGAAAAGCTGAAATAGATGAGAATAGATCTTATAACGGATAAAAAGCTATCAAATCTCTCAACGAAGCTTATGCTAAACAGACGCTTTCAGTTGCAATTTTCCTAATGCAGGGTAAAATACAGATTGAGGCATAGATTGCTTACCTCATTTAATAGAATTTCTAATATCCTAAACATGTAATGCAAAATTGAATGCAGCTGTATATAATTAATAAAATGTAGGCAAAGCAAAACTTTACATAGGGCTCCCATCTAAAAAATTCCTCATCAGTTTTATGCGGGTAAATTTTATTGAATTTTGGTCAAAAATTATTGTCCTTTATTAAAATGCTTAAGATTATTAGAATACGTTAGTAAGGAGAACACGTTTATTGCACAATATAAAACATTATTTTTAATAAACTTTAAATTTTGAATTATATTTAATTAAAATACTGCTTTGGGAAAATTGTCGGGAGAAGAGAAAAAGGAAAAATAGAATGGAAACGAAGAATGGAATCATAAGAAAAAAAAAAGAAAATAAGAAAATAAATAAAACATAAAAATGTGATTCATTAATAGCAAGAAATATAAAATACCATTTTGGTTATTTTAAAATTGTTTCTTTTTTTTTCCTAATTTGATATAATGTAATTCATATTCATCTCCTTTATTTCGTATAGTAATTACATTTCGCTACCTACTTTTGTTAATGGGTAATTGGAATTTATCAAGCTATTGCCATTTCTGAAATATGTGATATGCTGTTATTATATATATGATATTGTATTGTAGAAAATAAATTAAATGGAGAATTCTGGTAAATACGCCCATTTTATTTAGTATTTCAAATAAACAAAATATAAATAATTAAATGAATAATAAATTTAATTTTTTCCATATGTTTACTAAGATGCAATGTTACATTTTGGATTTTAGAATTACCATTTAATATGTTGCCCTGTATTACACATGTCTCCCAACAAGACGCCATTCAGAATTTCAATATTTATCAAAGAAATCGTTGTTGGGAGCAAGAATAGCTGTCCAGAAACATTGCCAAAAAAGCTTAGCAATTTTTCTGATTTAGTCAGTACGTAACGAGAAAATAGTTCTTACGTTACAGAGGGTTTTATATCGAGCATGTTTCTTGTTTCTTTTAAGTACTGAAACAATGGCGTGGGGAAAAAGTTTTGGGTGAGTTATGTTAGGTGTATATTATCGTAGAAAAAACGTAATGTTTCTTAAACATATTTCTGTCGTTATTGTTATAAAATGAAATATATATATATAACGAGAGTATCTAAAAGGATGATCTTTCAGTAGCGGCATTTTCAATTAGATCCTGATATACGTAGAGGGTACCATACTCAATTTTGCATATAACGACAGATTTAAATATCATATCCCAGATCTTTGAGGAGCGTAGTATATAGATTTCACAGTATTTCCAAATTGATATATTTATCCAAATTAATATATTTACAAATTAACGCATTTGTCTACGAAAATCAGTTTTCGTAATTATTATCGATGTATAATGGCAAATGCAAAAATGGGTTCAGGAAGTTTAATATGCCGACAAGGTTTTTACCGATGTGAAAAACATTGGAAAACTGGAAAACTCAGGGAAGATTCTTCTGACTGGAAAGCACAGGAAAATTGAATTGCAACTGTCTAAATCAGGGAAATTTGAAATTCATTGTTATAATAAATAGCTTATTAAAATAATTTTTTTGGATTGTACTTTTCGTTTATGGCATTGCCTTACATTTGCGACTAAACCTTTTCCAAAAATTATTCTTTTGCACCAAAAGGAATATAAAATATAAAATTATTAAACCCATATATTTCTCAGGAGAAAACTTGTTTCAAACATATAGATACAAATTAAAAACATAAGTGTTTAGCTAAATTATTTAATCTGTAAGGGATTTAGATCATATCAGTCTCCTTTTATTGATACATGTAATGGCTATGCACATTTTTAAATGGAGTAAAAGACGAAGCATCATCTTTACGATTGTATGATTAAACTGGCTCGTAATGAACTCCAAATGAGCGAGTGAAAATGTTGTTGTCAATATTTAATTAGTGAAAGCTTTTAGTGTAATGTAATGTGCATCTTTTAATATAATTTTTGTATTTGTAAATTCACTGTAATTGCGTTGTAAACGGCTTAGATGTTGATAGATTTTATGGTCTTGAACATGTGAATTTTAATGTGTTGTCGTAGGTTGTTTACTATAATTAACAACTAGATATCGACTAAAGTTTAGTCTAGAAAACCGGAAAAATTCAGGGAAATTTACAACGGAATGTCGGTAAAGACAACTTTACAAATTCGTGAGAAGAAAATAAAATTATAGCGGCCTTTTAAGCACAAGATTTTACTGCATGTGTTGTACCAGTGGCATAGCAATTTAAAAATAAAATTATAGGGACTCAAGTAGTTTTAGAAAGGACAACGTGATGCGATCATGCGCGGCTTAAGAACCAGGTGACCAGGACGGCCACACAGAGCACCTTTGGATAAAGACACCAAACTGAAGACAACTTCAACATTTTTAATTGATTCAACAGTAGAAAATTTAGTTAAAAAGAGAAAAGTATAGAGAAATCTTTAGAGAAATTCTATCAGAGACGTTAAGCCACTTTTATAGGGTATATGACTCACTCTGTATCTGTGAAAATCTCCCGTTTGCGCCGGAGTGGGGCACCAAACAGCAATCCGTACTATGCCGCCCGGGTTAAAAATAAACTTTGCGCCACCTCTGGGTGCGATGTTAGAGAAAAGAATGTATTTTAATAGTAAATGGGTTACTTGAAGCTCCCTGATGCTCTCCTCCCACTTCCTAAACCATTATATCTTCTTCCTCTATTTTGTTTTATTGTTCATTTATTTGTTTTAATTTGCACTTTCAATAATACCTTTGAGGCAGTTTTCTTTATCCATTGATCGCTGTTGTTGATCTTGGTTGTTGAAATTTGCTGCTCTCCTCTAGTGTTCTCCATTTCTTCTCAAGAGGCAAAATCGCGTTTAAAGGTAATCAGAACTACAAGCATGTTTTCGGATATGTCTTGTTAATGGAATGAGCTTATTCTAGACTATGAAAGCATAAAATAAAATATCCTCTGAGACCCATTCTCTTTTCTCTTTGTGTCTGTGGGAATTCAATTTGTTAAATAAGTTAAAGAATGAGCAAAGCCTTACGCCAATTCCACTACAAATCAAACACCCTTTTACAGATAAAGACAAATAAAGTGGGTCACAGCCTGGCTCGGCAACAATTCGGCTCTTGTCCAAATGGGAAAAACCTTCTTTTACAAGTTGTGGAATTCAATATAAACAAAAGCGGTTCTAGCGTGGAATTGAATTATTTAGTTAACAGATTCACGAGAAAAGGGGAGCTTATAAATTTTTGAGAATTCCAATACTAATTTAGTGGTTTTTGCAGTAATGCTAAATTAAAGGTTCGGATAAAAGCTATCGCATAATTTTTTTTAAAAATTTGGCACCTGGAATATTGGTTAAATTTGACTGTTTTCGAAACTATTTTATTCAACTAATACAAAGTGATTTAAGTGTTCTTTTAATTTACTCGAATTTGGTTTGGAGAACAATGGGTAATTTAATTTTTTCCTTTCTCTATATTTAATTTCGAAATCAAAGAAAAAAGAAAAGGCGCCTATATCACATTTTTAAATTAATAATAAATATTTTATTTAATTTTATATATACACAAATACATTTAAAAATCCAAGTCAATTTTTGATTAATTTACTAAATATTTTTCAGAAACACGCAATTTTGTAATTCGTTTGGAATTCAAACAGAATTGTTTCATGCAAATTCTAAAACTAGGTGTAAAACTGTGAAAAGGCGTCCTGCTTAACATTTATTCATCATAAAATTAGTAAATATTTAGAATATATAAAAGGCTAATCATAGTTTAAAATATTTGGCTAAAATACAGGTAACTTAATTTTAGGTGTCTGATTTTAAAATTCTTGTGAGCTCTCTATACGGCTTTTTAAGTATTTTTATACAAAATAATAGTAAGCTATATATATATAGAACTTATTTGGACATATAACTGCCTTATTCTTGTATCAATATTTAATCAGTATATCAGAAATATACTCTGCTCTATTTAATATAAGGTAAGAGATATATTATTGAATGCTCCACTTTCATGACTTGATTGAAATCATTTTTTTTTCCATTGAATCAATATTAAATTTCGCCGCTTTAGAAAATAATCTTCAAAGATAGTCCACAAATAAGTATATTATAAAGGCTGAACATTTTTATCAAGAAAATCAGTTTTCAAGCAAGAAAAATTGAACACGGGGAAAAATTTGTTTTATGAACTTCCCCTCCCCTCTCCTATCCCCATTCCCTTGTTAAAGGACTTCGAAAAGTTCCTATTCAGGAGTGGAATACAAAATATTTGGCAGTTTTTCTAAGCCATAAGTAATACAATTTGTGTATTTTAAATTATAAGTCTTCTCCCACCGAAAAATACATAGGTGTGCTTATTTTTATGTACATAATACATTTGAACCACGTTAAGAGGAACACAAAGGATAATAAAAAATCGCTTTGTATTAAAAATAATTCATGCTATCTGTAAAGGAGGGAGAGATCGCATTATTATGTTATTTATCACACCTCTTGTCCTATTTTGCTATTATATGTATGTCAATGATATATCATTATATTTTATTGCATTTTACCTTTATTTTATTATAGTATACGCATTTTGTAACACAAACCATAGTATATACCGGTACGTAACTTTAACGTGGATTTTATGTATAGCTTATGGATTCGAAAATTATTGTTATATAATGTACACACATTAAGGTGGTGTGACACAAGTAAATTTTCATTTTTTTTTTATTTTAAAATCCAATACCGCGGAAAAGTTGTCTTATACGCTGCATAGTATTGTGGTAAAATTTGGTCGAATTTGATTAATACCTTCTGCCTCCCCCACAACCTTGAATGTCCCATATTTTTACGATTTTTGATGGTATTGGCTTGGAAGTAGGAAATTCTACAATAGGCTTCTTTTATAGTCAGAATAATTTTATATGTTAATATGTAATTAACCGTATTATAACTCTAACAACTTAATTACTAACTTTAATGATTGGGTAATACAGCTAGCCCATACTTATGTTATAAAATCTACACAATACGTATTACGTAAGCACCTATATTTACATTATGGAATATGACTTAGATATTTCATTGCAATTTCCTACTTCTTCAGGGCATACTCTGCTTTCGTATTAAAGCACGTCATGGTTTTCTTGAAATCAACTCGCGCCCTTATGACACATAATAGTCTTGGTGATGTTATTTCGTTTGATTTTACCATCACTTAACACGCAAACACAAATAGTCACAGCTAATTAATTCACTTTTCTGTCTCGGACAGCAATATAATGCTAATCGAACAGTGAATTAATTACACGTCGTTAGCACGTGGCACAAACTGAAACTGTTTCTTTCACAAATTTGCTGAAACCCGATGACACAGTATTGTCATCTTGTAGTGATTTATGCAATGTATTCAGAATATGAATTTACGAGTAACCAGTGGCGGTTCCAGGCTAGGGCTGGGGGTCACGGCCCCCAGATATAACTGAATTTTATTATATAGTTTATGTGCACGAATGTCGCTAGTGGCACACGTATATATAGGTATGAATTTATGCACCGGAGTTTTTTTTTGTCTAGAACCGCTACCGTGAATAACCAATTAACCGTTAAAATGCTTGAATTTTTTAATAAATGCCATGACGTTGGGGGAGGCAGATGAAATTATCAGAATCCAAAGATATTTCAGAACATTAATAAATAATACATCAGGTTGCTTTCGCACGTTATTAGATCTAATCATCACAATTTTTATTTCTGAAAATAAATTGTATGGTTTATTGAAAATTTTACATTTTTTACAAGTTTTGGCGCTATTGGGGAGGCAGATTTTTTTTCCAAAAATTAGAAAAATAACTAACCCCAGAGGCAACTTTTGCGCAATATTGGATTTGAAATTTGAAATTTTAATTTTTTCACCAATTTAATGTGTATATTTTGGTTTAGTAAATATTTATTCGTTCCCAATTATATACTGCGTCAAGAAAATATTTTAAATTGTAGTTGTAGGCCTAAAAAATTTTCTAATTGCAGATTATTTTCTCTTTCTGTCGGAACAATGTCGCCAGCAATTATCAAGTTCCGTCCACAGTGGATGTGAGGGGCACTAGAATATGCGTCTTTATCACAAAACGAAGCATGTTTTGCAACTCAGTGAAAACCTCCATCACACTAACAGGATTTTTGTTTAAAGGGGCAGAATTCGTGTGCGCCTGCCCACATGGGAGAAGGGTGATCAAGCCCCACCACAGCAGTTGTTCAAAAGTTTGATTTTCGGGATCCTACGATGTGTTTACTTCCAAAAGTGTTAGTTACATTTTAAAATAAGGTAGGCCTGCATCTTAGCTTATTGCTGATTGTCAAGTAGAATCAATTACCTTTGTAGTATGTTAGTAACTTGTATATTTACTAAAATCCTTAATAACCTTGAAGGTGATAACGAATTTTCTTAGCTCTCACTAACCCCGCCCCAGAATATTCGGATGGACGCCACTGGCAGAGTTGTCAATGTCTTTGTCAGTATCCGAAAAATAGCGATTGCTATCCGGTACGGATTTTTTTCATACCATTAATGGCCTCAACTATTTAGCAGTCCGTTGAAATACTGCAAGTCATGATGTGGCCCATTGAGACGTATTTTTCATCTTTTATGGCATGAAATGCCAACAAGAAATATTTGTTAAGCAATTGTAAATTAAATGTCTCCACTCCCGAAACATATAATTAGGTAACCACAGACTGTTGAGATCATCAGTGAGAAGCTCTGATCTTACAAATCTCATTTCATTCTTGTTAAGAGGAGGAAATTTTCCAAGGACCATTGATTAATAGTTCGTGGTAAACAGTATTTCGTCTTAACCGTATTCATTTAAATAAAAAATATAACCCGAGGTTTCCAATACAATTTTACAGTACTTCAGAAAACGGTTCATATTAAAAGTAATTCGTCATAAGCATGTTTGTTTTAACGAGGTTAGGATATATTATCCTTTTTAATACTATTTTATATAAACCATGTAATCAGTCAATAATATTATACTAGCAGGTTTAACTACATCTATAACCGTGTAATGTTTTCCTAAATAATCTAGTTCTTTGCTAGAAATCAACAATATTTAGTGGGGTGGGGGGGGGAATCGTCAATATACATTTAATTGGAAAGACTTTGTTTATAGCAAGGAAGCATTTATGTGTGCAGAAAATACTTATGTGGAAATATTATATGCAAAATATGGAAATAGAACACATCTATATGTTAAACGATGTCAATCAATCAACGTTTATTGGCGTAGTGATACCAACGCCGATGGTATGGCGTGATTAGATGGTGAAACGTTCGAAAGAAAATAAATATTTCTGCCTTCGGTGGGACCTGAACCCACGACCTTCCACTTGCCGGGCGGAGGCTCTACCCACTGAGCTACGAAGGACAATATATAATCTCTTTACGAACGTATATATATTGTTGCCAGTTATTTCGCAGAATGGTGTAGTACATAGACTACTATTTAAACCAAATTGCAAAGAGACTGGTATTAAATTGATCGAAATGCCCGTTGCAGCATATGTATTTATTTTATATAAATCGAACACTACGCAGATTAAATTAAACAATGTCAAACAATCAACGTTTATTGGCGTAGTGATACCGACGCCGATGGTATGGCGTGATTAGATGGTGAAACGTTCGAAAGAAAATAAATATTTCTGCCTTCGGTGGGGCCTGAACCCACGACCTTCCACTTGCCGGGCGGAAGAGCCGGACGCTTTCGGTAGGAGGCCTCCGCCCGGAGAGGTGGAGGTCGGTGAGGTTGGGCCAGGCTGTGCACTGCTCGAACGACCTCATCGGCACGTCAGTATCTCCCTCAATGTGTGTTTGATGACTAACTATAATCAAGCATCGATATATCATCAACTCTAATCTATAATGTTATGATATATTTGTCTAATGAAGACCATCTCGGTTACTAAATACTTTTAAAGATTTGACTTTATGTTGCACCTGACGCAAAATCCGGGCATTGCAATAGCCTTAACAATATGAATATATCTCATATGGGCATCAAAATATATATTTATAAGTTTCGTTGTACCTCACTGCATAAATACAATTACTGCTATGATGCGCCAAAAAATACTAAATTGTATCAGATGGAATTCATCTCTGTGTAGCTGTGTATTTTCACAACCTACATTTATTAAACCTTCCATCCTTTCATTGATAGCGGCATGAACACTCAACGCTCAAGAAGACTGATGGATTTGTGGACCAAAACTTCAAAATCGAAACCTCATTGGTAGAAACCCAAACTTTAAACTATGGAGATTGCTTTCATTCATGGTCTCCCATACGAGTACTTCTGGGGGAGCTGAGAAAAATTAACGAGTTCCTAAAAGGGTATGAGAAAAATGAATGAGTACTTTTAGGGGGATGAGAACAATTATTACCTCCTTCTCATAGCTGTCAAGAATTTTTGTGAATGTACAAGATACCAAAACGCTACAAAAATAATTGATACTGCTTGACAATTAGTAATGAGCTAAAAAGTACCTTATTTTAAAATGTGACTGTAAAACTTTTGAAAGTAAATGCATAGCAGGTTCGGGTGAATCAAATTTTTAAACGGCTAGGGAGACTCGAGCCCCCTCTGCCCCAAAGCGGGCGCCCCTACATCATTGCCATCAAAAATCAAGTTTCTACTTTATATAGGGTGCAGACGCAGCCCTAGAATTTTCAAGACCCAAGGCAACGTCTTATATACAGTGTGCGAGGACTTATATAGGAGGAGAGTTCGCTTATAACGAGGAGTTTGAGGCCAAAGGAAATGCTCGTTATATTAAGAATGTAAAGTAACAGTTTATATACAAGTATCAGAGAGATTGTCGATGAAGAAAAATTCGTATCCTACAAGATGGCGACATTTATGGAATGAAGAAGGAAAAGAAGAAATGGAGAAAAATGGGGCAGTGAGAATAAATTGGAAAATGATAATATATCAGCTGGTAATGATGTTTCACGTTTACGGTGAATTTTATAGTAGTTTAATCGTTTCATAATAACACCGTTTCATTTACATTAAAAAATCCAAAAAAAATTTTTTTTGTTCTACAAAATATTCATCCCTTTCGCAAAGTGCAGTATAATATTTTCCTGCACCAAACAGCGGAGAGCAAAATAACGTTTAAGCTACAAAATATCAAAAAATATTCCAAAATTAAAACTGCAGTTTCTTTAGTACCTGATTACATGACATCTTTATGTGCATCTCATCGAAGTTTTAAGTATGTATACGATTTGAAGACACGTATATAACGTTAGTTTTTTAAAATATGTTTATGCAATTAATTATTAGTTATAAAAGTAGCTGCGTCGGCTAATTTAAAGCTTGTTTCAATTTTTTTAATATTATACCAGTCTTTGCGGAATAATGAAGCTACAGACACAGAATTCAGCCTTTATATTAAAATATCATTATTTATTTACACCTTCAAAACTAAAATGAATATTCATAGATAAGTAAAAATAAGACGTGTGAAAACGTAACTTTTCATAATTTTTATCTTCCCTTTAATCATTTCGTTTTACGTTTATCAATAAATAATAATAACGTAATGTGTTAGAAAATATCGCATGGTTTTAAAGGCAATATATTTGCGAAACGCATGCCATAACATGTAGAAAAGCATAAATTTATTGAAGGGCAAAAATATGGTACTGCAATAAAAAAAGAAGCCTAATTTAAGCCCGAGAAGAAAGAAAGCGAACTTGATTAGCATACTAATGGTATTCGCAAATCATATTAATATAAAAATATTTCATTTTGTTCCAAATTGCTCGAGTTAAATTTAAATAAATATAAAATGGGTCATTAATTGTATATCTTGACATAGATTTGAATTTGGCTTCAGTCTCTTAAAAAAAAACTATTTAACAAACAATTCTTTCCTAAACGGTATGAATCTAAGCTGCAAAACGAATAAATGGTTAACAGATTTCATAAAAAATTAAAATTTGTTTCATTAACAAGCAAGTGAAAGAAAATCGCCTAAGGTCGATATTTAAATTTAGCGGGTTTCAATTAACATTAATTCGCAACTCTCTAATCCGCAACTCGATAATTCGCAATTGGCTAATCCACAACTCGCTAATCCGCCACTCTCTTATCCGCAAATCTCTAATTCGTAACTCCCTACTCCGCAACTCTCTGGTTCAGAAATCTCTAATCCGTAACTTTCCAGTCCGCAACTCTCTAGTCCACAACTCTAATTCGCAACCATCTAATCCGCAACCATCTAATCCGCAACTCTCTAATTAGCAACCATCTAATTCGCAACTCTCTAATCCGCAACTCTCTAATTCTCAAGTAACTCGGTAGGTTTTCAACGTTAACAATAGCCATCATTATTGCATTTACGGAAGACCTTTACCTTACCCTTTTTATTGCGTACAGACAAAGAAAAACCAAAAGCAATAGTGGGTTTAATATCTATTGAAACCTGCTAATAACCGAATGATTATGTAGACAAACAGGAAAGTTATATCAAATATGTTTATACTATATTAATACTATGTATATTTTTAATGTTGGATGATATAAATGATAAAATTAACATATTTGTGCAGAAAAGCGAAAAGGTAAATATTCATCTGGCAACTGATGCCTATAATACGTATTTAAATTATTTTACATTTAATGAAGCAGCTATTAAAATACTAATATAATTTATAATATAATAAATTTGTATCTCTACTTCTTATTAGAGATGAACTAAACTGTTATTTCTTCAGACATTTCTTTTGACATTCTTGTTCCAACCGGATAACAGGCTCCAATAACATGTTATTTTAGTAACAGGTTATTTATGCGAAGTGGGACACTTCTCTCTAGTAACTAGTAAGTAAACCATTTCAACTGGTAATCATTAAGAATATATTGCTTAGCTCCATATGCGATACATCCTTTGGGACACGGAGATAAAATATTCTATTCATTTATTGATAAAATTATACATAATCGGTCGAATGAATTACGTTCTTTTAAAAGTATCAACATTAAAATTATCATAAGAGAAGAAAGAAGTTTTTCAATAAAATCGAAAAAATAATGTTGAAAACCTTTTATACAGTTAATAGACAGCGGATAGAAGCAAACGTACATATATATAATAAAAGATACCTTATTTATTTGAAACCTAACGCAAAAAAGTATTGCAATATTTCGTAACTTAACGAAAATTTTGCGTCGGTTTTTTAGTTTACCCCACAAAACATTTCAATATTAAGATGCATGGACAAAATACAAAACTTAACAAAGGAATAAGATTTCAGAATATCAAAGTTTAAATACGATAAAACAAATTATATTACAAATTAAAATCCATTCCTTAAACAAAAACAAAAACTGATTCAAAATAATGGAACTTGCAAAAAAGCATCGATTTAGCAGTAAATTAATTAGTAAAGCATATCGAACTAAACACCGAATTGAATGAACGAAAATATGTTTTGGCGAAAATTTTCCTTTAATTTTCTTACAAAGAGAAATGTTATTCAAATTTTTTCAACCGAAATTAACATTCCAACAAACCGAGCAAATACACATTCATTGTACACAACAAACAACCCCAAATTAAATTTATACGTTCTTGTAACTGCATACATTTTGTTTGTGCTAAAATTTTCATGTATGAAATATCAAATATACTTTATTATAATATTTGTCAAATAACATTTCCCTTTAATCAATGGTTTCTATTCTAGGAAAACCTTTTCATACCCTGTGCCTAGCCACGTAATCGCTCTTAAATATCATTTAAGTAAATAAAACCTATGTACCTTTGTTTAGCAGTGCTTGAACATAGGCATAAAAATAAGGAATATGCAATAATTTCTGCCACCTACGTATATATTATAGCTCAAACTAGAGCTTTATTCGTTTTGGAGAAAAAGAGACGCTTTCCCCATCCTGGATTCGAACCAGGGTCCCTCCGTTTAGCCCGGAGTGTCTTGGACCGCTAGACGAATGAGGACAGGAAACAACGCTCTCTTTCTCCGTATATAAGGATGTAAGATATTATTACCCTTCACAGGGATAATAAAACCAAAAATAAAACCCAAAAGAAAAAAAAAAAGAAAAAATCTCTAGTTTGAGCTAATTAATACGTGGGTGGCAAAAATTATTGTATAATAAATTCCCCCACGAAAAACTCACAAAAATCTCGCCCCGGAGGCTTTTCTGTGTTGACCATATTTGGCAATTGTGTTATCCCTGTGAAGGGTAATAATATCTTACATCTTTACATACGGAGAAAGAGAGCGTTGTTTCCTGTCCTCGTTCGTCTAGCGGTCTAAGACACTCCGGGCTAAACGGAGGGACCCTGGTTCGAAATCGAGATGTATCCTTCTCCAAAAATTATTGTATAATAAATTCCCTCACGAAAAACTCAGAGAAATCTAGCTCCGGAGTCTTTTCTGTGTTGACCGTATTTGGCAATTGTGTGATCCCTGTGAAGGGTAATAATATCCTATAAGGAATATGTCTGTATGAAAACATAGGTTGTAATTTTTCCATTTTTGCAGGATACAACTTGCGATCATTTGACTCCAAGGTATTGTCGTGGGGGAGAATTATAGGATTTACGGAAGTAGGGGGGAAAGTGTTCTGCGTAACTGGCTAAGCCAGGCAGGTGGCGGACGGTGGCGTGTTGCATATCCCTACTTACGGATTTTCTTTAAACTTTCGGTGATGTGTAGGAAATTGATTTCGGGAATACTGGAGAGTTGTTGCAGTTGCCGGATTTTCCGTGGTATACGACTTGAGAAGCATTACTTCAGATGAAATATTGGAATATAATTCATAACCAATGACTTAAAAACTTATTTTCTTAATCAGAAAAATACATTCTGATTTATTTTTATGGAAATTAAAGCGCCATGTAGGAAATGTGAACACATCCGGATTTTTCGATTATCTTAATCATCGATCGTTACCGACTATGAAAGGAAGATGCTATGCTGTTTTTTAAATGTTCAGTCTATATTGCTCTTTGAGACAAAATATTTCAATATCCATAATAACATACCGAAATTTCAACTTCAAGAACATTTTATTATTATATGCGTTCTTCACATTAAAAGATAAATCGTTTCTGACCAATACCTATCGTATTTATACTCCCCAGTCTCACTGGTTCATATAATATAACATAGGATGAATTGACAATCATTGTTCATTCCAAAGACTTGGTTTTAAGCAAAAGAGTTTACGTTTTATACTTTTTTTCTATTCAATCGTAACTGCTTGTCAATTTCCTTCTTTGTTTGCGAACTACTGGTTATGGCGTTTAAGAATGACATGTTGTGACATGTCTTTTGTTCTATCTGTTGGTTAGATCCACTGATTGCAGTCGTCCTCTGGAGGCTCGCCAAAGATAAGAATGGTTATAATATATAATAAAGACTGATAAATAAACCTGAATTACAATTTTCACGTAAACCAAGGGAATGGAAGGGCAAAATCCAAACTTGGAGTAAATATTTTAGCAGAAAAAAAACGCAAATTCCTTAATAAAGCTAATTGTAATAAAACATTTGCGGATTGGAATTTATCTAACGCTTAATTGATATCCACCATTATTTTTCTTGTGTTTCTAAGTGGCAACAGGTAAGAAAGCATGCAATATGAGCATTTATATTGTGAGAGTCCAAAATATACACAAATTCTTTTTCCGTAAAAAATATACAATATATTTTTAAGGAAAAAGAATGTACTTTTAAAATGAAATTAAATGTACAAAATATACAATGTACGAACATAAAAATAAAATGTTCATTCCAGTCTGAACCCTATTTTCATACGCATTTGCTTTGATCATCCAGATTTTGTTCCCTTGCATTTAACTTTTCAGTGTACGTAATGTGTCTACCCGGTTTTGTGTGCGCGCAGTGTGCACGCGGCTTTTTTGTTTATAAGCATTTTAAATAGATTCTAGTAATATACTTTTAATCAATGCGCTGTCTGACGTAATCGTCATTCATGTATTGACTATATTGTTTGTTTATAGTGAAGTTTCGATAAGTTTATGATTTCAAAATGTTATAATAATCTAGACCATGGTTTCACAATCTATGCGCCAGGGCGCCCGGAGAGCGCCGTGTACTGAAAAGACTGAGAGCCACTGATCTGAATTATTTACGTGCTGATGTAGGTTAAAATGTGTACAAAGCTCTTATCAGTTACATTACTGATGACTTTGGAAATGGGTTCGGGCCAGAATTTACACGTAAATAGACAGTTTAGCGAATCCCCCCCCTCCCTGCACTAAATCTCTTCTTCTTCCCCGCCTGTACTACTTTTGAAATGCCAAAGCTAATGGATTGCTACGTTCGAAATTTTTTAAATAATTTTCTTGTAATTATAGTGACAAAAGAAACAGCAATGAATTTTTTTTAAGTGCCATGATTTTTTGTCGAACAAATAAATTTTGCGTTCAGAAGTTAAATCACGTGCTTAAAAAAATGCAATAACTAAGCGACTGCGGGGAAATTATCGGTTATCCATATAAATCCAGTTTCGTTACAATACAGAATTCAGACCAGCGAATGAAAACATTTTCCATTCCTTTTATTACAAAATGTTGTTTTGTTCCGTGATTTTGTTCCGTGCTGTTTTGTTCACGTGATGATACCGTTCGGCTTAAACAGAGAGCAGAAATTTTAATGACTAAAAAACAGCAAAATAATTATCAATTATATTCGCTAATAATTATCGATTATATTCGCTAATGATTATCGATTATATTCGCTACAAATTATCAATTATATTCGCAATGATTATCGATTATAGTCGCTAATGATTATCGATTATATTCGCTAATGATTATCGATTATATTTGCTAATAATTATCTATTATATTCGCTAATAATTATCGATTATAAAAGTAATTATCGATTATATTCGCTAATAATTATCGATTATAAAAGTAATTATCGATTATATTCGCTAATAATTATGGATTATATTCGCTAATAATTATGGATTATATTCGCTAATAATTATCGATTATAAATGTAATTATCGATTATAAATGTAATTATCGATTATGTAGTTCTAATAATTATCAATTATAAAAGTAATTATCGATTATCTCCGAAAGTTGGGTTTCGTCAATACACGTATGATTTAATTGTCACTGTATTGTCCTAATTCGTCCTATCACCACTATTTGGTTTTTAGCTCAATCTCGGAGGAATTTGAGTGTTTTACTTTCCTTTTTTATTGAAAAATTCAAAATTTGACCAGGAAAATGAAATCAGTCACCAGAAACGAAAAGCATGACATGAAATAAATAAAAAAAAAGTTGAGCAATTTTCAAATATCGCAGAAATTTGCATTTTTTCACATAAAATTGGCCCAAGTAACGTTTTGAGGAAGCACACCTGCTATCTTCTTCGTTAATTTGATTATTTTTTTCACAAATTGAACAGTTATTCCAAAGGAAACTAATCAACATGAGAAGAAAGCAAAGCATGCAGTAACGGAAGAACATTAGAGGAATTATAGAATTTCCATGAAAATCAAGTTTTGTCACTACATATGGTTCAGAGTTCGATTCCGAGAATGGGTTCCTTTTCCATCTTTTCACTGAAAAAATTTCTGATATTGATTGCAGAGATCTCACAAAGATCGCACTCCTCACTGTAGTCCGGGGTTTGGTTCCCCAGGCCTTAAGAGGTTCGGATTCCTCGGAAAACTGTAGGTCCCGGCGCAGCATGACCACTGTAGTCTTTGAGCCGTAAAACCAAAAAACAAACAAACTTCCATATGCTTGTTTTTTCAGTATATTATTACCCTTTGCAGGAATAGTATAATTATCGAATGGTCAACGCAGATAGCCTGTGGGGTTTTCTTATAATTCCGGGGGTTATAATGAGAGATGTTTTGACAATAGGAAAACAAATATGCGTGTAATGGGAAACTAGCTTAATAGCGGCAACTTACCAATTTCCCATCTGAAATCCTTGAGTTCGAGTGTATATACGATTTTCATTCATGTTGCCCCATTTCTAGATAGTCTCTTTAAGATTTGTTCCATGTCCATATATAACAAAAGTAATAAAAAGAACATTTTCAATACTAAAACTTAATTTTATAGGATGTAAACTTCATAAATGAAAACTGAATTTTTGTGAATAAAAAGTTGGAGTAAAATGAAAATGATAAGAAAAAATATGGAAGAAAACCCAAATCTTTTCCAAACATACAATAAATTCATATATGGAAAGCTATGTTTTGGGCTTTATCGAGCATAAAAGCTAAAGGTACGTAGAAACGGCTTTCTGTTTCCCCTAGTTCAATCCGTTATGGTCAACGGGTATTCGACATCAAAATACTGTCATCAATTCGTAACCAGTGATTGATGACCACGTTCCATCATCGTTCCATGGTACCATTCACCCTTAAATCTATGAAGAGTATTTTTTAAATTTCTAGACGCATAAAGAATGCGTACATAAGTTTATTTTTATATGCAGTATACTCCTTCTTATTCAGTCTGTCTTTATTTGGTCATTCGTTATGTCTACCAGCATATTCCTCCTCCTTTAATGAAAACTGAAAACTCACAGCTGTTAAGAATCAAGTGAAACACATTGCTTTTTAGCGGGTTTCAATAGATATTGAACCCGCTATTGCTTTTGGTTTTTCTGTCTGTCTGTCTGCCCGTCTGCAATAAAAAGGTTATGGTAAAGGTATTCTGTAAATGCAAAAATGATGGCTATTGTTAACGTTGAAAATATATCTAGTTAT
>QLNU02014176.1:42153507-42166409 GCA_006491805.2 Dysdera silvatica | reverse complement strand
GAGTAACAACATCTTTATACATGATAAGTACTTTTATGCTCTAAGAATGATAAGCAAATAGGGTTTTGGACTTGAAGAGTGTTAGATAATGTACTGCGCTTTACGGATTATGTACAACTTTCTTCTTTTGTTTTGTGCTTCGTATGTAATTAACAATTTTTGGTTCATACTATTCTTCTATTACATTAATTAAAAATCATTCTATTTATTAAACTTTTAATTGCATAATGGATTAGTAATTGGTATTGGATTTTTTAAAAATAAAGAGGATTAAGTTTTTAATTTTCAGGAAAGTAATTAAAATGTAATAAGCATTATCAGCATGCTTAATTGTATATTAAGCATAACTTTGTAAATATGAAATACCTTTAACATATATTTCATATTTATATAATTCATACCAAGGATGTTTCCTATTTAGATAATTTATGCTAAAATGTTTAATGTTTACATAATTTATGATAAAGATATTTCATATTTACAAAACCTATACTATACAGATTTTCCTCATTTATAGGCATCCTGTTTTCTTTAAATAATGAAATTGATTCCTATCCTGAAATATTCCTTCCATATACAGAAAGCGGACTAGATAAACCAAATATTGTGTTGACAAATTGAGCCCCTTTTTTCAAATGTGTACAGGAGAGTACGTATGTAGGTGGGAACACCCATTCCCATACACATGAGAAGCCATGAGTGTGTGTAGACAGTCAAGCTTGCGCATGCATGGAAACGAAGCAACCGGGTTGGAGTGCAGATGCAGGGCAGCTACACTGACGCTTACGACGATATGGGATATAGCGGAGATTACCGCAACGATATGTAGCTGTGACGATATATTTTGGACGCATGGCAGTGACCCTTACGACGACTTGTAGTACATGTAGAAATTAATCATTCATTAAAAGACATATTTATCTATAGAGTTCTTCAATATGCTTCATTTTAATGCATAAGTCTCATATCATCATCATCATCATATTCAACCATTATCTATCCACTGCTGGATGAAGGTCTCTCCAAATGCTTTCCACACAAGTCTATCCTGAGCAATTCGCTTCCACGTCACCCCAACCTGTTTTCTTATTTCATCCACCCATCTAGTTTGAGGACGTTTTCTAGGTCTTCGGTGGTCTCTTGGAATCCAGTTCAGAATTTCTGTTGTCCATCGTTGATCAGTTCTTCTTGCAATATGCCCAGCCCATCGCCATTTCAGCCCTTTTACTTTAACAATGATGTCCTCTACTCTAGTTTGCTCTCTCACCCAAGTGTTTCTTTTTCGATCTCTCCTAGTTATTCCAAGCATGCACCTCTCCATGCTCCTTTGCGTTGTCTGTAACTTTCGTATTGCTCCAACTGTTAGACTCCATGTCTCTGATCCATAAGAGAGGACTGGCAATACACACTGGTTGAAGACCTTTCTTTTTAGACACAAAGGCAATTTCCCCTTCAGGATAAAACTGTTTCTTCCAAATGCACTCCAGCCAAGTTTAATACGTCTGTTGAGTTCTTTCATAATGTTGCCATCCATTGAAATCAGCTGGCCAAGGTAAATATATGAATCAGCAATTTCTAGCTCAATGTTGTCAACTTGTATTTTTGTTTCCTCTACGAAATTATTGAACATGATCTTAGTTTTTTGTAGGTTCATCTTGAGTCCAACTTCTTTACTTCTAGTTGAGAGCTCCTGTACCATGTCTTGGAGTTCTGATGGGTTCGTTGAAAAAATAACAATGTCATCAGCAAACCGCAAATGATTTAAATATTCACCATTTATTTTTATTCCCTTGTTATTCCAATTTATCTGCTGAAAAATCATCTGTAAAGCTGAAGTAAAAAGTTTTGGAGAAATGGTATCTCCCTGCCTCACACCTTTACCAATTTTGATAGTTTTGGTATCTTTATGTAACCGAAATTTTGCACTTGCATTTTTATACACACGTTTCACCATGTCAATGTACACATCCTCAATGTCTGTTGATCTTAAAGAGTTGATGACTGCTGATGTTTTAATAGAGTCAAAGGCCTTCTCATAGTCAATAAATGCCACACACAATGGAAGTTCATATTCATGTGTTCTTTCAATTAATTCTCTTAATACTTGAATATGGTCCACTGTACTGAATCCACTTCGAAATCCAGCTTGTTCTCTTGGTTGAGCTGCATCTAATTTTTTCTGCAGGCGATGTGTTAGCACTTTTGTGAAGATTTTATAAATAGCAGGTAACAAGCTAATTGGTCGGTAATTTTTCAAATCCTCTTTATCACCTTTTTTATGCAAAAGAATTACTGTTGCAGAATCCCATTGGTTTGGTATGTTACCGCTGTTAAGACATTTGGTAAAGAATTTTGCAAGTATGTCTTCTACATATTCTCCAGCTTCTTTTAGGATATCTAATGTAATACCATCATCACCAGGGGCTCTTCCTTTCTTCATATTTTTTATTGCAAATGAAACTTCTTCTTTTAAGATTTTAGGAGCTGTTCCTTCGACTATTTCAATGTCTTCGTTTAATCCACTGTTACTTTCGTATAGATTTTTGTAGAATTCTTCAACTCTTCTAAGTATTTCTTCCCTATTTCTTGTTACGGTGCCATCCTCTCCTTTTAATGCAATGATGTGTTTCTTCCCAATAGACAAACTCCCTTTAACAACCCTAAGGCTCTTGTTGCTTTCAATGGCCTTCCTTACACATACACACACCCACACACATATATATATATATATATCATCATCATCATCATCATATTCAACCATTATCTATACACTGCTGGATGGTCTCTCCAAATGTTTCCACCATAGGTATCCTGGGCTTATATATATGCAGCATATAAAAAAAAAGTTTTCCTCGCCCATTCTTGGCGGAAACAGGCTTTGGGACGGGCAGAGCGCCATGTTCCCAAGCCTCTTTTTACATCACTTCTTAATGTGCCATGTCTAGAAACTTCCTGACAATGTGACACGTGTTTAGGATTGTGGCTTTTTGTATTTCAATGTAGGTGTTTGGGTCAATGTTGAGTATCTCCAAATTCGTCGCAAGCGTTTTTGGTACTATCCCTGTTGCTGAGATGACTAACGGGATGATGAGGATCTTTTCCATACCCCATATATCTCGTACTTCATGTCTGAGATCTTGGTACTTGGTGATTTTCGTTGTGTAGGTTGTCTGTATGTTATTGGTGTTGGGTACTGCTATGTCGATTAAGTACGTGGTCTTATTCGATTTATCGACGAGGGTTATGTCAGGACGGTTATGTGGGACTGTCTTGTCTGTTATGATTGCTCTATCCCAGTAAAGCTTGTGTGTTTCGTTCTCATGCACGGTCTCTGGCTCATATTTGTAGTACGGGCATTTTTCTGTCAGAAAGCCAGCATTCGCTGCCAATTTCTGGTGGACTATTTTCGCTACTTGATCGTGTCTATGTTTGTAGTCTGACTGCGCAAGGATCTTGCATCCTGCCATCACGTGTTGGATTGTCTCCGATGCCGCATGACAGTGTCTGCATTTGTCGCTTTCTATGTCTTTTCTCTGGATGAATTTCTGATTGTTCCTTGTTGCGATCACTTGGTCTTGGATGGCTAGCATGAATCCTTCTGTCTCTGGCTGGAGAGTGCCTTTGGCCAGCCAAGAATTTGATGCCTTTTTGTCAACGTGTGGTTGTTGCAGGTCATTGTAGTGCCTGCCATGTAATGGTTTTCCGGCCCAAGTTCTCAGTTTCTGTTCGTTGGCTGTTTCGAGGACACGCTCTTCGGTACTACACAGGTTTAGTGGCGTGTAATTTGCATCTGCTTGTATTATGGCTTGGATGAGTGGCGATCGGGGACTCTTCAACTGGAAGTATTGCCTCATGCTCTGGATCTGCTTGTCATGTAAGTCTTTGAGGTCCGCTTGTCCGCGTCCTCCTTCTTCCCGGGGTAGTGTTTGCCGTTCAATTGCCGTTGCAGGGTGTAGTTGTCCGGCTCTTCTCTGGATGGTTCTCATTTTCCGCTGGAGTTGTTCTAGTTCAGTGTTGGACCATTTGATGATCCCGAAGGAGTAGGTGAGCACTGGTACCGCATATGCGTTAATGGCTTGCGTGGTGTTCTTCCCGCTCAGTTTCGTCTTCACAATGCTTCTAAGTCTTTCTTGGAATGCTTGTGTATATATATATATATATATATATACATACAAACTCGCATCGCAATGGGCTCTATGGCCCCATAAATACCCTCCTGCGTAGTCTAGTGGGGTTTGGGTATAACAAAAATTGGGATTAGGAATTGAAAAAACGTTAATTATACCGGAGTGTCCTCTAAGAAGATTTTACTGTATTTAATCGAAGGCATACAAATGCTTTTTGATGACAAAGTAGATTTTGCTCAATGAGTTGTCGATTTTTCTGTGAAGACGAAGCCGGAAATGCAAATAATTAAACTCAGAACGTGACAAGGTGGCAAATGATGGTTGTCTTTTTTTTTTTTCACGAGGATTTGCATTATATTCTTGTTGATTTTAAACGTCTGTTTAAATGAAAACGACAAAATAACAAATAATAATTAACAGCGAAATACAGTATGAATCATGTCTTCATAAGAAGAGTAAAAACTTGATAGTGCTTTTCTCGTACCCAACAGTCCAGAAGAAAATACAACGAAATAATACAGCGCAACAATATAGTGCACCAAAATTCTCATTATGCGTTTTGAATACTGTCAATAAAAGGTTATGTAATGAGTTTCGACGAAAAAAAACAAGAATTAAAGTAGTAATGCAATTTGAATTTTTATACGTAAAATCATGTTTTTGTAATGTACAACGATGTGTAAAACGATGAATGTAAAACGATGGCTTATAAAATAATAATTGTTATTATTATGCATTATTGTGTTCAAGTCATTATTATCTTTGTGTTTATTTGTATAGAATAATAAAACACTAAGCAAAAATAAATAAAATATGAAAGTGGAAGAATATCATCTAAGGTCTATATTTAAATTTAACTTGTTTCAGTTGACATTCACAGCTTTTAAATCCGCAACTCTCTAATACGCAATTCTCTAATGCGCAACTCTTTAATTCGCTGTTCTCTAATTCTCAACTCTCTAATCCGCAACTCTCTAATTCACAACTCTCCAATTCTCAACACTCCAATTCGCAATTTTGTAATCTGCAACCTTCTAACGAGTTCAATACCTATTGAAACCCGCTAAAAATGTCGATTCTTGTAATAAATCAATATTTGTTTAGATCATAAAAATATTACATAATCATAGATGAGGACAGAAACTTTTGAAAGTGAAACGCGGCTGTATTTTATCCTTTATAAAATTTCTGTGGCTTTTCTAAATATGTGGTAATATAAAGCCCTTTTGGATAAATATCTTACATTTAAAAAAGGTACTTTGTGAAATGTGACCAAATACTTGAAAGAGAACTGTACAGTTTTTTACAAACGCAAAATAAATGGACTGCAATTATACGAAAATCTAATTTCCTTCCGAAGAAGATTGAAGTTCACTTGATTAGCATATTAATGGCATTCGAAAATCGTATTAATTTAAAATTACTCGAGCAAAATTGATCGTATAAAATTTAAATAAAATGTGAAATGAGGTATTAATCACAGACCTCTCTTTGCACACATTTTAATTAAGAATTCGTCTCTGAGAATATTTTTTTATTTAGTACATATCTTTCGAAATAGCTTTGTTATTATGTAATCATTTGATTTTAAACCAAAGGTAAAAATTAAAATTTACCTATTTAACGAAAGTAGAATTATATCGGAAAACAAAAGCTGCCGCCGTGATCTCAAAACAGGATAAAAGAAATTTAAATTACCCTTGTAAACTTCTAAAGTCGGCTAACAGCAGTAATAAAATTAAGGAATTTGTGGATGAAAGAGAACATTCAGATATGGATCAACGTTTCATTATCAATAATAAAATTCGAATTGTTTTACATTGTATAATTACTATTATGGAATTGCTTGCATTAGTTGACCTTCCGCAGTCCTTAGCTTTACTTTTTACTGTTAGAAAATTTTGTTATTTAATTTAAAAATGAATATTTTCGCAGTTTAATAAACAGTTTAATGGCGACACGCTGCACTGATCAATAAAAACAAATAAAATACAATTTTTATGGTGCAGTTATTTAAATGTGTGGCCAAATTTATATCGGTCAAACACGAATAGCACTGCGCCACAGATTAAAATAACACGAATCTTATGTAAGAAAGCAAGAATTTCATAAATCGGCTTTGGAAAAACACTCATGGGAATTCGAACACAAGTTCTTATTCTCTAATGCACATATTATTAAAAAAGTCAACTCAACACTTGATCTCAGTTTCTTTGAGGCATTTCACATTCTAGCAAACATCAATGTTGCAGTTAATGATCAACTCCTTAGTAACTCTATATCATCCACTTGGAAAAACCTTTTGGGTCTCACGGCTGAAGACGTCTCCACAAATACGCTTTACTCCTCCGCCCAATCAAGTTTCCAACCGACGTGATGGCAACACCGACCAACAGCACGGACATAAACAGAAGCCGCCATTCGCTCTGACGACGATAGCTGGTTAACGCTATCGAAATAGCTATCAGCAGTGTTATCGTTTTAACGATTCTAAATAACTACACCATAAAAATTGAATTTTATTTGCTTCTAACGAATACTTTCGTTAATGTTTTTGTCGTTTATAATTTGAAAACACGCCTGTATCCGTTATATTTACTCGACTGCTAACAGGTGGATAATATAATAATTATCTTAATTTAATTAAATAATAAATAATTAATTTAACATTTTATAGAATATCTGAATATTTTTTTGTTAATTTTTGCTTTTGAATGAAACACATTTTATTTATTTGCGTTTGGTGGTGCAAAGGTCACGCTGCATCGGGATCTATAGTTTTTTGTGCAATCCGAATTTCTTTGGATTAAGGATGCCAGACAGCTAGTGCAAAGTGATAAGAAGGAAATGCTGGGCACTTGCTTCAATCGAGCGACTACTGGTAGTAACTAAATTCCTTATCACAAGGGGTGAATTATTTGAATTTATAAGTAAGTCCTTGAACCACTTCGTAACGTAATATGGGTTTGATTTGTAGTTTTTGAACCATTAAATTTTGAAATTTAAGATATATTAATAGAAATATGAATAATTTCCATTCGATATTGTTATTTCCTTTTCTATGTGCCAAGAATATTCGCAAACTATTATCTAACCACGCCATAACATTGGCGTTAATATTACTACGACTAAAAAAGTTGATAGAAATTATTTCTTAATTAAATTTTGAGCTGGATACGACTTGTGTAAAATCCGTATCTGATGCAACGGGCTTTTCGATGAATTTAATACCGATCTCTTCGCAATTAGGTTTAAAAAGCAGTCCATGTACTGCCTCATTCGGCGAAATATCCGGTTTCGGAAAATAGTCTTTAATACGTTCGTAAGGCATCGAATGTTCGTCGTTCGTAACTCAGTTGGTAGAGCAACCACCCGACAAATGGGAGGTCGTGGGATCGTGCCCCACCGAAAACAAAAACATTTCTTTCCTTTACGAACGTTTCACCATCTACCCACGCCATAACATCTGCGTTAATATTACTACGCCTAAAACACGTTGATAAAAATTGTTGCTTAATTTAAACTCTTATCATTCACCGTTTGAAAAAAAAATAGTTCAGATATGTTAAAGGTAATTTACGTAGCATGCACATATTTGTTTTAATATCTGTGTCATATTAGGTTTACCATTGTGAATAGTGTTGGTGATTTGTTAACCAGACTTTTATCAAAGTTTATCACAACGATTATTTTTAGCAAATTTCTATACATATTTTTTTAAAATTAAAAAAAATATGTGCATTTCGTTATGCCGGTATATTTAAAGAAGAAAAATTAAAATAAAATTAATGATAACCACCAATCTATTGATTTAGTTTATATTACCTTTTTATTCTGTTCAGCACACCTATACTTATTGCCCACCGTGCGCTATTAACATTTATATAGCTGGTGAAATTTGAGTTAATTATTAAACAATTTCGATCTGGCTTATAGTTATTTGGAAAAGCGGCATCTACTGTCGATTAAGCATAAGTGCAATTAAACTACCGTATTATAAACATACCTAAACTTAGAAATTGTTTAAGATTTTACATAAATTTATAAAAGGTTTGTTTGCGAGAAATAAAAAATGAAACTTCAAAAAATTCATTGTTTAGAAATTAAAAATTGCATTTTGACTGAATAAAAAAATAAAACGTATATAAAATGAAGCAAAGTGTCTGAAAGCGACGGCTCTTTGTCTTAAAATGATAAATTGCAACAGCTTTGGCATTTGACAAAAGACGGGTTAAGTCTGTCCTTGTTTGGAAAGCATGGTGCGTTTCAAAACAAAGCGGCTACTTTCTCCATTTTTATTTTTTTTATTTTAGTATGTAAGGAATATCTTTATACCAAAGTATACTTTCTAACCTTTTCTATTAATCATAAAATATTTGCGAATTTCATGCAAGAAATACTCATGGTTTGGAACTTCAAGATATACACCTATGAGTAATATACTTACATCGATACAGTTATCATAATAATAATCGATTGAAAATATTTAACAATGATTAGCCAATGTTCAGGACCAGTTTTGATGCTTGGCACACTTAGGCGGTTGTTAAGTGTTGCCGATTTAATTGGACAGCTGGTTAAAATATGAGGTCCGTCGGTTTGAATATGATTTGTATATGATCTGTATATGATTTGTATATGATCGAATAGGAGGTTAACAGTGTTGAATTTAATTTTCGGATACAGAAGTTAAAGAAAACTACTATATTTTTTCAGTAATAAGTAACGGAAGGTTATAATCCATTTTAACTACGCCTATTTTTGCATATCATAATATAATAGTGTCAATTAACGCCTATAGGGTTTCCAAATTAATAAAGCCGGCCGTGCTATTGATGTATCGTTTCCCGTTTCCGTGAAGGTAGAAAACCTTCATATGTTCATTTATTATTGATAATTAAAAATAAAACCTCAAGTCTTGGAAAAGATCAGGGTAAAATAACCAACTTCATAGTTACAGAAAAGAATTTTTATTAACTAATTTTTTTTATGAAAAAGAACATATAGAGTGCATATTTTAAAAATATTTAAAACCTGTCTGTTATCGATATAAGACAGCTTACATTTTATATCAAAGAAATTATTGAATTATGTTTTTTCATCTTATCGTTTTATATTGTATTTCATTTTGTAAAGAAAGATAATATCATATAAAGTTACGTAATTATAACCCTAAGTTAACATTATACCGCAAATAAATCTTATTTCAGAAAAATTATTAATATTTTAAATGAAATTATGAAATATTTGACTTAGAGAAATAATAAAAATGTGTTCAATTGTTACTGTAATATTCGAAGATTACAGTTCCATATCTTTGTTTCTCTCTTACGTTGCATATATTATAACTTATTACATTAAATTCTGTTCCTAGCAATGAACTGAGGAGCAATAAATTGATTAAGTAAAAAATTTTGATTGAAATACAGCAAGTATTTCATCATATGCATTAAAACTTTCGAAATATATTACTATATTTGAATATAAAATATGTGCCGTAAGTTAAAATACATTTTTACATGGAGGGCCCACACTTTTTAAGAATATGTTCAAACCTTTTTCAAAATAAAAATTAGATTTTTTAAACTTTATTACTAATGAAGCATAAAATATAAACAGTATGTATTGAGGCGAATTTTTAAAAATGAAAATAAAACCCTCGTATTGGGACGAAAAGCAAACATCTGTAGGATATTTTAATACAAGTACTCTGAAATGAAAACTTTTAGAATCAAGATATTTGGAATTAAAGCATATTAGAGAAAGGTATTTCTTTTATTTTTCCCAGTTTTTGTTACTTGCGTTTATCAAATTTATTTATAATAAATTTCATTCGTTATTTTATTTATCTATACATCAAACAGTAACCTTTCTTCTTGTTTCTAATAATTTTTTCTATGAAGTATTCTTTAAATCAAATAGAGTTTATATTCAATGAATTATGCTTTTTATAAAACAGGTTTTATATTACCGATAGAGTGATATATCTTTATACAATATTATATGATGAAGTATTCTAAAAATAGTATTATTTAAATTATACTAAGTGAAAGAAGGAACAGAACCATGCGTCCAAATGAACACACAAAAAATTAGCCCATACTCTCTATCACGTGGCTAGAACACTATAGGCAAACATCTGCTATAAAACCTATCTAGTATCGAATACATGATTTTATTATGTATGAATTTTAATTCACCGTAAGGAATACAATGTTGACTTCGATGTATTATTTCCATATTTCCGAAAAAGTATTTAATATCACAAGTGTGAGGGACTTGAACATGTTTTAAGGAATTAGGCAAATTATTTTCAAGAATACAATGCAAAGAGAATTTTCAAGATATATAATTTTATTTTTGAGCATTCAAATAAGCGTACTAAAATAAAATAAAAAATTATAATTTTGCCTTGTCTAAGTTAAATCGTGCTATTTTTCCATATTCAAACGTACGTAGTTCTCTGAAGTGTTTCTTGGACAGGAACACAGGTAATCGCTAAGCAATTTATTACATTCCCCTCAATATATTTTCCACAGAAAAGGATGTTTTTGGGGAACTGAAATTTGCTTGTTGGTTTCTCTTTTACACATTAAATTTCTGCTGGTATTTTTCTTGACAATTTCCATTCAAGTATTTTTTAGGAGAATTTGTTTGAAATAGCAGAAATGTCCCGGAAGATAAAGGAAATTCTTACATAGAATATAAAAGGGATTTAAGTGAATACGATAGAGTCTGCAAAGAAGGTACTTTTCGGCCAATGAACTAATATGGTTCTAATCGTGATATAATATTTTTATTGAGGGAATAATTCAATTACGAATTTGTATTAATTTCATAATACCATACTATTATATACCATTTAGTAACTTCTTAAATAGAAAATAATATTCAAATATTAGTATTAGTTATCCATATCACCAATATCATGAAATATAGATGATACACATATGTTATCTCTTGACATACATAGCACACACGCACGCACATATTATTATTACGTGTGTGCACACACATTGACGACACATACATGCATGCAGGCATACGCATGGATACATACATACACACACACATACATACATATGCCCTGCGGTGGCGCAGTGTGGTAACGCGTTCTCCTAGTGCGCCGCTAATCCGGGTTCGACTCCCAGCAGTGCAAAGAACGCTTACTCAGAGATCTCATAAAGATCGCACTGCTCACTGTAGTCCGGGGTTTGGTTCCCTAGGCCTTAAGAGGTTCGGATTCCTCGGAAAACAGTAGGTCCCGGCGCAGCATGACCACTGTAGTCTTTGAGCCGTAAAACCAAAAAACAAACAAACAAACAGCCTTCTGGCCCTGCGGTGGCGCAGTGTGGTAACGCGTTCGCCTAGTACGCCGTTAATCCGGGTTCGACTCCCAACAGTGTACAAAGAACGCTTACTCAGAGATCTCATAAAAAGATCGCACTGCTCACTGTAGTCCGGGGTTTGGTTCCCTAGGCCATAAGAGGTTCGGATTCCTCGGAAAACAGTAGGTCCCGGCGCAGCATGACCATTGTAGTCTTTGAGCCGTAAAACCACAAAACAAACAAACATACATACATGCATATTCATACTATGTCAAACATCTGTTAAAATGTTGTAAGATGTGGATAATAACATTTTGGGAAGGGAGGAGTAAATTTGCATGTGTCCGCGTCGCTTTCTTGGCTATGTCATGTTTTATTTAGGACCAAACGGAAAAAGAGCGCAAAATTGGTGCTGTAGCTGCAAAAGGGGACATACTACTTAATATAAGCCGTTTCAGTCACATATTAGAAGCCAGTCAGATCCACATGAAATTGATAAAGACAATTTTTTTTTTGCTTCATATTTTATTATGCAATGTCGTTGTACACCAGAATTCATAGCTTTTCGGACAATTAAGCTCTTTTTCCCTCAGAAATCGCACCCGGATTGTGGATTTGCAGACTGCCATCTGTGGATTTGTAGAGGAGGAACCGAAGGCGCTTGGTGACCTGACAACTTGGGCCATGCACGGGTTGTTCGCATAGACTAAACACTAGCGGAAGATGAACCGCCCGCCGCTGAGGAGCCAGAACGGAAAGCCGACTGCGCATGTCCGTGGACTTAGGGAAACAAATGCAGGCATGTCACCTCTTAGGTACTAGTAATGCCGAAACACGCTATAAAATAGCTAAATGTTCTTGCATCTAGCTAGATTTTCTGTCTCTCGCATAGCTCCTCCTTCTCGGTATCCCCGCTAATATAGTATTTTGATTATGAATTAGTACTTTTATAAATAAATCAGTACTTACCTGAATCACAGCAACCGACCTGGCGGAGCCCCCCGCCCCACCCCCGCTCGTCGCTTCGCGACTCGTGCCATTTCCATCGTATTCCATTTGCGCTTCCTGAATCAGTATATGTTTATAAGTATAAATTATAGTTTTCCCCTTGCCCAGGGATTTATACACTCCTTATTGTTATGTAAACACACACAAAATTTAATCCCCTCCACATCCTTTTTGTCAACAAACATACGTTCTGCATGCGCAGAAATGCGACAGAAGAAGATATTTTCTCCTATTTTTCTAGCCAAGCAAATGGAAACACTGATAGGAATTTTTGCGAAGATCATGCACATGCGCAGAAGGATCGGTCTGTCGGTATGGTTCCTCAGCGGTGTGCGTGTTCAACTCCTGCTAGCCGCTTCTTTCGCATAGCAGCCGGCCGCATTGTCACGTTCTCAGAGATTCGACGAACAAAATCACAGATAAGAAGTGGTTGACAGAC
>QLNU02014176.1:42139856-42153407 GCA_006491805.2 Dysdera silvatica | reverse complement strand
AGATAACGTTAAAAATTAAATAAGAGAAGAAAATTTTAGTTCGCTATATCGAGAAACTGGTTCGTCTTATCCACATGCTATCTCATATATATATATATAATATAGATTAAATCAAATAAATCGAACTCATTTATTCGTTATATCTATATTTGTCATAAGCGAGCTCCATTGTATAAGTGACTATCCTATTTAAATATATATATAAAATTCGCCAATTCCCGTTTAGTCAGCTTGGTAGATAGATCAGATCTCGCGTATATATACAGTAGAGTCTCCATATAACGAACTTCCATTTAACAAAGTTTTCTATTTAATGAAATTTTCGGCGGAACCTTGACTTTGAATGGCACTAACATGTAAATTTGTCTCCATATTACGAAAAACAATTTCTATATAACGAAGTTCTTTTTATAAAGAATTTGATTTTTTTTTTAATTTACCTTTTACAATTTTTCAGCGGGATGGTTAGCTAGAAGGGGTAGTTGAGGATTTTAATCAAGGACGGACGGAGTTGAGGTAGCCTTCTGTACTGTGGACATATGACCAGTTGTGATAAATAATTCTATTGTTCTAAACTGGGAACTTCGAAGCAGCGGGGGTGTAGTAAAATATGTCGTATCCTGAAAAAAGTTATTTAAAAAGTCAACGTAACCTGCAAAAAATTACCCTGATCATAGAGAAGAGCCAATGTATAGGACAATCTTATTAATTTGAGAATTTCTATATCGGAGATGATGAAAGCTTGGGAATGTGTTCCGACTGTATCCACTATCCACAACTGCTTTGTGAAAGCCGTATTAAAAGCTGATGTCAAAGAAAATGAATCAGAATCTGATATGGGCTTGGCAGAATTACTAAGTGCAAAATGGCAAAAGCTGAAAAACAATGGGGGGTGTTGAAGAACATGCATATAGTTCTCTGATTTGTTTTAACGTTGATGAAGATTTTGTGACCGTCGAATATCCTACGAAGCACTAAATTTTGCAAAATGTTAAGAAATGTAATGAATAATTTATAGTAAGCGATAATAACGGAGATGAAAAGACTGTTGAAAAACTTCACAAGATGAAGTAATGAAAGCATTCAAACAATCCGACGAAGATTACAGTTTGAAGAAAATGTTACAGATGACGTGTTCCGATATGTACAAAAGTGTTAGAATTTCTATGAACAAAACGTTTTTTATAATAAACTTGCAAAAGCAAAATTATTGATTATTTCTCTATTTCGAAGATGTAGTATGACGACCATACAGATTGAAGGTAAGCCTCGGCCTTTGCGTTAATTTATACATATATGTGAAAAATATTTAAATTCGTAAGAAAAGAAGAGTCTACTGAACTTAGTTTTTACTGTCCAAATTCAACCTTTTTCATTTTATCGAAATTAAGTTTTACAATTTATGACTCGACTGTGTATATATATACGCGAAATCTGACCTAAAAAATTGATCATATTATATATCATATTATATTCATTTTAGATCATATTATATTCTATCTACCAAGCTGACTAGACGGGAATTGGCGAATTTTCTATTCTTTCTTTTTTGGCTTTGTGCTGATATTTCAAATGAAAATGATTTGTTTCACAAATATAAAGTGATCATATTTTATACTTTAGGGCCTAGTAAGTATAATATGAGGTATTCATTGAGACGCCTCTTTATACATAGCTTGTATTTTTAGTAGTGGCAACTATATATTTTCTAGATACGTAGCATATATACAAGGTTTTAAGTTTTACAGGCCTTCGATGTATTCAACAGCGTTGCGTAAAACGTGCTCCTAGTGACCTGGAAGTATTTGGATACTGTTGGCACTGCCTAATCTCTGTATGGTGCCAAGAGAGCGATCTACTACCTGAAGCAGGTCTTCAACTTTTCGAAATAGAATCCCACGCAGTGGTTTCTTCATCTGGGGGATTATGGCGAAGTCTCAGGGACTTACATTCGGAGAGCATGAAGGGTGGTAGAGCACTCCCCATCTTCAGCGATTGCGCAAATCAGACACAGCTCCTTCTACATGCTTCCGTGCAGAATGATGGGATGGGTTATGCATAAAGTGTCGTCATTTTCTTCTTACCCACCTTGCTACTGTTTGGTGAGATAATAAAGATGCACCGCAAACCTCTCGCAGTCCTTCCTGACACTGACGTGCATTGCGACCTCCAGCACATTGAATTTTTAACCAGCTCCTCTGCTCATCCATCGAAAACGTTGCTACTGTATGCCGCAATCGCTCGTTCACAAATGCTTTGTTCCTGTCATCATTGTGCACGCGCATAGAGGAGGAAAGGCGAGTTCATTTGCTCTGAAGTAGGGTTGGCATTTAACTTACCTGCGGTATAAAAGACATCGCCTGGATTTGTTTTTACGTCATCGCCAGGCTTCGTTTTTACGTCATCGCCGCAGCATTGTTGCCACTAGTAAAAAAACAACCCATGTATAATTGGGTTCCTTCAGTGTATAAGTGTAGGTTTTGCTAATTAAGTATCAGTATATAAATGATTACCATGTCAATTACATTATTTATTATAACCCTTTACTTGGAACACAGGTGTGCTAGTTTCCGCTGATCTTGGCACTTTTTTTTGGCTTACTTGATTGATTGATTGATTGATTGTTTGGCTTTTTTATGGCGCAAGAGCATCTGGGCTATACTGCGCCAATTTGGCTTACTTAATTACAAGCTCTCTATTAATTGTTATCCTTAGACATGATATAAATTTAATTTTAATATAAATATAATTAAATATAAATACAATTTTAAAATATGTTATCGCCAATGAAACTTTTCAAACATACAGCCTTTATTTAATTTCAAATTTACGCATACTATTAATTACCAAGAGTCAGTAAGGGTAATTAACTTTTGTTATTTCAGAATATTATAAACTATATAAATAGGCATCTTTCGCGAAGATTTCTGCTATATTTAACAATTCTGTAGCAGTGCTTTCCACTTAAAGCGGTTGGTAATAGTTTTAACACGCAAGATCAAATTTAAACGCCATTTATCCCACATTTGTGTAAGTTTAAGTCTGGCCATAATCAGCGTCATAAGTGGTAAAGTAAAATTTATTGAAGATATTTGTCACAAGTAATGCTCTGGCAAAAACTTTTCCCCCCTCCAAGGTTTGCTTTCTCCCCTTGCTGCAAGATTAATCCTGTGACGTTTCTGTTCTACAACCGATGTCTTGTAACTTCAAATTAAGGGTGACAGCTGAAGTGGAAAAATGACCGAAAGAGTAGGTAGGATGGGGAAAAAAGAACCCTAGTTAAAGAATTTGTCACCAGACCCCAGGAGCAAACAAACCTATTGTTACCGTTAACTTAACATCACCGCCTTAACCCGCTTTTGTAAATTGCGAAGCTTCGAAGCGTAGCTCAGAGAGAAAATCGAAGTTTGAAGTAGCAGAGAAATTGGATAAACTAGGAACACTTCATATGACAGCTAACACTCAAGGAACGAAATAGCTCCACGATGGCTCAAGTATTCTTAAAGATGAGTATCAAATTCAACAATAAACTTCATGGTTAGGAGAATTGGAACTTAAGTCGTAGTCGCGAGAAACACCTTGACGTACGTGATAATTTTATATCTCCCGTTAAATTTTTGTTTGAGCCTTTACGTAATTCTAAAATTGAAGCTGCGTAATGAACACAATAAATTGACTTGAAATATTTAATGAATTTTCCATTGTTTATATTCCACATCGAGAGGTACAGTAATACTCGATTATACTTCACTCTACGAGCACCCGTGGAAACCATGAGTTTTCTATCTCACTAGTTTTATTCATGCGGGTTTAAATTCGTTATTACGACTATACAAGTAATTAAATGCCATCGTGAATTAACCGATTCGTTGTTTGGCGTTTACGTCAGAAATATTAATATTTGTTTCTGATGCCTATCTCACTATGCAACTTTATGAATGAAAGCAAATTATAATGCATATTAAGGAACTATAACATTTTAAGTGCAAAGGTTTTATATAAAATATCTAGATATGTCGATTTTTTTAAATTCTTTTATCATTAAATATTTATTTTACTAGATAAACTCATTGATCTTAAATTGTATTTATCTTTATTATGACTCTCATGTAATTGCAATTGATAGATTTCTTCAATACGATATATGATAAGCAACACCACATGATTTTGTAAACATTATACGTTTAATAAAACGTTTCTCTTATCATGGATATTTATTCTAATAACATTTTTATTATTGTATCTATCTGCATTATACCATATGTATGTATGTATGTATGTATGTATGTATGTATGTATGTATGTATGCATGCATGCATGCATGTATATTCTCATGTACAAAATTTATATACAATTTGCAACATTTAGAATTAGACAAATTTTAAATAATTTGGCTTTAATTTGGTAAAATGAAATAAGCATTTTTTAATTTAGCCTTTTTTCGTGTTTGAGAATATTATGTCTTTTTCCATTTTTTATTCAAAATCCAATCACTTATAAAACATGGCATACCTCCATGGTTATATTATCACAGCGTGACTTCTAGGCGACAGTAATAGCAGCGCCTTCCTTTCCGCCTACAAGTAACATCAATTCAGGAAGATTATATGGAGCACTTTAATTTGTTGTCTGTCTAGAGATATTATAACATATACATGGCTGATGTTTTTTGTTACTGGAGTATTTTTTATTAAAATAAATAATAAGAAAATTTCGGGAGTTACCTGATCCTTTTATCAAATAGGGAAAGCTGAAAATAAAAGGAAACTTTGATAAATAGAAAAATGAATACGGAATATAAAACAAATGACAAAAAATAATAAAATATTGTTGATTTTCATGTCGCAAGGAAATAAAGTTATGGAGAAAATGTAAAATATAGGAACAGAATGGTTGATATGAGTGAGAAATCTTATTATCAATAGAGTTTTTTTATGAAAATCCTGTAAAGCAATGAAAATGTATTAGATGGTTGATGACACGATGTCAGAGTTTATGCCTTTCGAATTCGAATGATTCTAAAAGGAGTCTGCTGTATAGGTTTGTTACACCCTCATGTAAGATCTCAACAGAATTCCAATCAGGTTCGTGTCATTCTAGATGTGTGTGCTCAGAAAGTTGATTTGAAAAATTATATTTGGAAACGGCACATAAATGTTTTTGTTTTACGTTGATACAAAAGTGTAGCGGTTTTCACAGTCTATTCAGTGTTGCAGCTATTGCAGAGGATTTTGTAAACAGTGGCGGTAAGTTTAAATGGTATAGAGTTTTTCTTTCCCAGCTTTTATTATTTAACAAAGGAAGCAGGTACCTCCAGAAATATTGTTATTATATATTTTAATAAATGTTAGTCCAGTAACCAAAAAATTATCTTTATATACATGGAGGTTGAAACTTGCAAATTAATTATGTAATTTCACTATTCCAGTAAGCAATCTCTAATTCTACGGTATTCGCTAACAGCCCCCAAAATGCCCATATGTGTGCTTGTAAGAAAAACAATGGACAAAACTAAAATATATATAAATATATATATGTTTTATCTAGCAAGGTTGTCCAACATGGAACCCTTAGACAGCACTGTTTGAAATCAAAAAAATTTTCAAAACTGAACTTTCCGGTTTTTTTTTTTTCAGAAATAAGAAATATTTCAGTGTGATCACATTCAAATTCACAAGTGAACAGACAAATAACTGGAAGAAACTCTCTAGTGAGGGTTTTAGTAATTTTTGAAGAAACTTGCTCAATCCAGATAATTATTATATCCATAAGGAAAACACAGACACTTGTTTTCCAAGCTGGCGATGTCATCAGCGTGATGAAAGACGCCACGAATATTCGTAAATATTTCTAGGCGTTTACGCTCAGTAGAAATGTTTCAGAGTTGAAATATTGTTTTCCTTCTCCTATTAAACGTCTTTGTGCTTTTAGTAAATACCTCTGCATAGACTATAAACAATTTTATAAATATAGGTATACCGTTTTAGAAGAATATGAAGTAATTAAATTTCTGGAAAAAGTTAATTAATTTTATTTGTCGTTTTACTCAAAAATTAAATGCTTGGTTTATTTTTTCTTATTCCATTGTAATGAATCTATTGACATGGACAGGAACCTTACCGTGTTTGAACATCAATATATCTAAAATCAATCTATTCAGCTCACTCGCCATTCTAACGAGTGCTACTAAGATGTAAGAAAATTTCAAAATTTCTGAATCGATATATCGAAATAAATACGAAGCAGTGAAATTTTTGGGCTTATTTACAAATCTGATACTTAGTAGTTTTTTATATATTTATCCATATAATTTACACGCAGATGTTTAATATATACTTTGGAAATTAACTGAATAATTAATCACGGATTTCAATTATTTTAAATACTTTATTCCATTTTTATTTCATTGCTCGACCGTAATTCATTGAGCGTTATTATGCGAACAGGAAATAAACAAAATGATGACATCTCTAATAACTTCGTCGGGATATTCTTCTTTGTTGTTGCAAATTAATTTCGAGTTGCGTTTTTCTTTGACATGGAGATTCATTAATTCCGATTTGTGGCCATGAATCATGCCAATGCGAGACATTCCGCCAAAAAGCAATTAAATAAGAAAAGCGAGCTTTTGCCGACAACGGTGGGATTTCAGCAATGTAAACATAACAATAATGTTTTCATAATTTTCTTTCTGGATATCTTTCTTTCTGTGCAACGAGCAACAATAGTCTCTGCATAGCCCCTATATGCTGCGTTTGTTGTACGACTTTAACGATGCAGTGAAAACATCAGGAAGGGGTTGATGTTTCAAATTATTTGAGAAATAATGCAAAATAGGAAGTTCCGTGTGAGCATCGCTATTAGATGCTCGCAGATTGATTGAAAGTAAATGAACATTTATTTCATCCGTAAATAGCCTTATGCTTGAAGAAGATAAATAAATGTAAGTTGTGGGGGGAATGTATTGAAATGATGGTGTTGATGTATGTCGAAAGTTTTTTTTTATATCAAACAACTTTTCAAACCCAACTATTCTTTAGGAATCGTAATAAAATAAGGATGTTAAAGTGAAAGTTAAGATTTGTATACTATTTTTGAATTCAAGACTCTGAAGCCTTTTCCTTTATATGTGAAGAATATGCCAACAAAATTATTCAGAGATGCTTAAAAGGAAGAAAGGCAGAGAAAAATTGAAGAAAACTTTTACTGATTTCTTTAAAAATCTTAGCAATGCGAATGTCTGAATACATATAATGAATAGTAAGGTAGATGAAAAGATTTTTCAAAATAAATTTGCAAACATCTGCACATAAAAGTTACGACACGAAACTGTCCTTATTATCAGATTTTTAAGTCACACATGAAACCCCGAGTGTCATAATTAACCCCTTTTGTGTTGTGTTATAAATTTATTGATTCTATAAAATAATGTTTTTTTTGTTTACAAAATGCATATTTTAATATTAATATGTTTCCCATAGTATATAAATATTTGACCAGGCGATCGGGATCAGACACTAGAAGGTCTTGTAAACCAATCACAATAAAAGGGTTCAGTGGTTACCAGATCGAAACACCTCACTCTTTTTGGCATACAAAAAAAAATGGAGCAGCGATAATTTTCACCGTTTCTTTTCAAGCACTTTAGACTTCGAAATCGTTTCAAAATAGGAATAAAAAATCAATGAGTTGATATTATCTTTCTAATATTGCGAGATTGCTGGACGTTAATTTTAATAATAATAGTTGTTGACGGACAAACTCGTGGGGAAATCATTTTCATTATATGAAAAAGTGCACTTTTTTTCATGCATCAGCAGTATATGAGGTAAAAAATTTACCAACTGGCAATTTGTTTTTAAGAGTTTTAAATTACAAAAAAATTTTCAAACCTTGGAACTAGAAATAGTGTTTAATTTTAACTTTTAAATACAAACATTAATACAAAATGTATATCTCACCACAGTCTAAATTACTTAAGCTAGAATTAATGTGCACTTAAGGCATCGCAGCAACCATCCCCCAACAATTTTGTAAACTCTAATTTCATGGCCTCCTTAACATTTTTTACTAAATTTACAGTATTTTATCTACGGTAATAAAGCACGTATTTCCATTTCTACTTTTATAAATTGTGTGTCGTATTTATTGTAATAATTGTGCAGTACCATTACTCCATTAATAAAGACAATAAGAAGTAAAGTAATAAATGCCTATGTTAATAAATTTCGTTAAATTTTTCGGAAAACTTACATAATAAGATGGCTGATTAGAGACTTTTTCGAATAAAGCAGTAATAACTTTTTAATTGATATTCTTTGATTCGAAATAATCTTTCAAAACCTTTATAGAAAAATTTAATCCTAATTTCCAAATTTTCTCTTGTATCCAAAGTTTTCCCCACAATTGGAATACTGATTAGTTTTACAATCACTCATTTTAATCAGAAACAACAAGAATTCATCACGGGATCAGTGGCAAAAAGAGCGTGATGTTGAAGATATTTTCGATCTGGTAACCCTGAAACTCTGTCTCCTGTTTGGTTTACGAGATCTTCTGTAGCACGATACCGATCGCCTCTTATATATTTGTAATTTTTGAGAGAGAAAAAGAAATAATTAAAAATTAGGCATAAGGATGGTGCCCTATATTATTTATATACAAAAGAAGTAATTTATTTTCCTACATTCGCATTTCACTTTTTCCGGTAATAAGCAATACTAATGTCAAAAATTACTTTCTATAACGATTTGTTACAATAAATGGAAAAGGTAACATACTTTTTATTAATTGTGTGAAAACATAATGATATTTAGCTTTTCATATGTATACATAAGTTTAAACCTTTATTATATGGAAAGTTGCCGAATTCATAAAAATCAATCATTGGTTACTTTTCTTCTTTATAAAACAATACAAATTTCAATTAAGCAACAATTTTTACCAACGTTTTTAGGCGTAGTAATATAAACGCCGATGTTTTGGCGTGGTTAAATTGTGAAACGTTCGTAAAGAAATAAAATGTTTCGACTTGCATAAATACATAAATACAATTTCCATTTATCATTTTGAAACTTTAAAACCATTTTTCTCTCTGGAATGCATCGAAAGATATAAAAACGAACGAAACTGTAAAATTTTATCATATGTAAATTTAGAACTCATTTTGCAAGATTTTATATTAGGTAAACTTCGAATAACGATATATATATATATAAGCAATTTATTAAATATTAAACATTATATTATTAATGTCATTTCCAATATTTAAAAATACAGTTTTTAAAGAAATTACTTTAAAGAAATTTTGTTAATCATTCATATCCGCATATGCATGATTCGGGACAAAACGATCGAAAATAATACTTTTCTTTTACTTTCATATCTTATAACTTTAAACTATTTTGTACAGAAATGCATTCGTTTAAAGATAAATTTGTTCCACTTCTTATTTCAGGAAAGAGAATATGTATCAGAAATACTTTTGAGCTCACTTTTTTTTAGCTCATTTTTTTTAGCTTACTAACGAACGCATAATTTAGAGGGAAAAATCAAAAGGGAAAAGAAAGTAAACAAAGGCTTTTCTTGGATCCGTAATCATTACCGAATATCTGAGATGGTAGTTTTATATCTTTCTCGACACAAAACAATTGCTATTGATTTGTTAGATACTGAAATTTCAAAAAAGGATCTCTTTCCTTATTATTTATGTCCATTTTCTTGCGATCCGAATCCAATTTCAAAATTCAATGATCTTTCGAGGATCAATTTTCTTTTCTGCTGAAAGTTATGCGTTCGGTAGAAGGAAAAATTTTGAATTTGAAGCTATCTATAGTCACCGATTTTCTTAAAGATATTTATAAAGCTAACTTGCATTAATATAAAACATGCCAATTTATGCTCAAATGATATGTAAAGGAGGACCACTTTTTAAAGTTATTGCGAACCGCGTGAATTTAATTTAACAAACCGTGTGAATAATAATAGTGAATATAAATAATAATAACAACGTTTATTCATCCCAATTTGGTGTAAAAGTTTTGAAGTACATGTCAACAGCGATTTGATAAAAAATATAGAAAAAACCTTTTAGGTTTTATGTTTGTGATTTGGGTTAGAACTGGAAGAAAATATAAAGCTGAAGCTTATTAGGCAAAAATATACATTATTTTAAAGCCAATGATTAAATTAAATTTATATAATATTTTCAGTTTCTATAAATAAAAGATTTGAATCTTTTGAACAACGGAATAAATTTTAATATTTACCATCCTAGTATCTCGTTTAAACACTTCCTAGTAATTTATACGAAACAAAATTTCTGATATAATTCCATAGAAATGTCAATAATTTACTGGCCGTTTTATCGTTTTTATTATTTACATTATTATTTATTTTTGATTATAGCAGAGGGGAGGATGTCCTTTCCAGCTTCTCGTCTCCTGAACTGGTTTTTGGCGCAGACAAACGTTCACTAAAAAACAGTTCTGAAATGACACCCTTCCCTCTGCTGGAATCGGCTAGGCCGTTTGTGACGTCAGCTCCCCTTATTTTCTAACTTCTTCTTTCTAATCTTTAAACTCTTTCTCTCTCTTTAACTATCTTCTTTCCATCGGACAAATTTCCGTGAACGAACTATAATTGTGCTATTTTTTATAAAAATTGTATATGAAGGAAAAAGGTGTCGTTTCCAGCGCGCCGATGGTCTAGATGATATGACGCTCTGATCCAAACAGAGTTATCACCGGCCTGATTCCATCTCGGAGCGAGACTCGTTTTCCTATTTGCAAAAGGCTGTAGCTTGAGTAGGTGACAAATATCTTTCTAAAAACAAATACGCATGGAAAAACAAACTTTTTCTAAAATGCAATAGCTATATACGAAGGTTGGAACTTTAATAGTCACAACTATTTGTTTACAGTTGACACAAAATGGATGCATGTTACCAAGTTTTACTGCCCCTAAATGTAGTCACCTGCATAGTGCACAACCCGTTGCTATCGATCTGGAATTTGTACGATATCTTTACCAACGCCTGTTGTGTTGATAGTTCGAATGGACCGGTCTACTGCCTGAAGAATCTCTGGAACAGTTGTGAAACGAATGTCACAAAGTGGTTGCTTCATCTTAAGAATCAAGTCATTTCGTGGAATTCGTTTCAGAAGCGTTCCAGAGATTCTTCAGGCAGTAGACCGGCCCATTCGAACTGTCAACATAACAGGCGTTGCTAAAGGTATCCTACAATTTCCACATCACTGGAAACGGGTTGTACACGACGCTGGCGACTACATTGAGGGACAGTAAAACTTGGTAACATGTATCTATTTTGTATCAATTGTAAATAAATAGTTGCCACTATTAAAGTTCCAACCCTCGTATAAACTTAAGTATTAAATTTAAAACGCACTTAAATTTAAATTCCATATTTATTTAGTATACAAACTTTAATATTATATCATAAAATGACATTTTTGTGACATAAATGCAACTGAATCGGTTTAGAGGGGATAGGGGACCTATCTCCCAATGTTGGTATTAGGGTTCCATGTCCCCCTCCAATTTCAAACAAAATGCCTTCTACTGGTATATTGTCCCCTCCCCTACATTTTTATGTCGTCAGAGCCCATAGTTTAAATTGTAGTTTGTTTCGAATTTCCTGTCTTAAAACCAATTGCAATGAGTTTTAAAAACAAATTGTGAAATTGCATAATTGATCATATTTCGAAAGGGAGTTGTTTTGAATATGTTTAATTTAGTTTCTTCTTCCACGGGAAATTTTCAAATTAACAATGGAAAGCAAGGAGAAGCAAAATACTTTTACCTGACTACAGAAATTATCGGTTTTTACGATACTTTAGAAAACGAACTTCAAAAAAGAAAGCCGAGTGAGTGGGCAATTTAGAAACTTTTAGAGCTACTTTGAAGAGTTATAAAATAGAACTGATCAATCAAGTTCCAGGAATGAGTTTCTTTGTATCAACTTCACGCAAGCGTCCCATTATCTTGATGGCACGCATGGGAAAACGTAAAATGGCATTATTTTGCACAAATCGGTTGTCTATTTCATTGACACACACAAAGCAAATAAGGGAACACGTTTGCTTCATTATAAACTGATTACATAAAAGGTAACTGGTATTTTTTTTCCTCATGCAAATGCAATGATCCTGGAAATAGCATTTGGTTTAGAATATTTTGTGTCTTTTTGCACCCTCGTTATATGTTCATCGTATCACTTTGTAAACAAGAGTTCCTACCCACATCAAGCGTTTGAAAGGAGAGGTATATTTTTTTATTTGCTGTTCCATCAGGTTCCAATTTTATATTAATTAAATGCTATTAATTTATTTGTTATAGCTGCGGTTTTCAACTTTTTGTAACACGGAATACTTTTTAGGAAAAATATCCTTCGTGTAGCACTATCGTCACCCTTAGGCCAAAGGCTTGGATGTACATTTATGGCTACTTTTACCGAATCCAATTATTGAAGTTGTTAATCGACATTTTATTGTATAATGGTTAAAGCATGAATTTGTATTCGAAATTTAAATTGATTAAATTTGAATACAAACTTAATTTTCCTAATGCTGTATTTAACAATAGGCAATGTTAGGAAATAGACTAGGGCGGTAATTTTGTGCATCGAGGCTGATAGAAAGAAATCAATATTATGATGATATAATCAGATGTTTTGCCGAGAAGAAAGATAGACATCATGCTTTCCATTTAAATACCAGTATTCGATGTGCTTTTATTTTTTTGCTAAAATTAAAATTTATTTCAATAAAATTGAATTTGATTTATTATATATCAAAAAGGAATAATAAAAGTTAATATTTTCAGTGTTTATATATTTCAATTTATGGGTTTGTTTTTCAATGCATTTACTGTTAATGCAAAAGTTTTTAGCATGTAGTGATTGTGACACTTTTTGTGTTCCAACCACTGTTCCAAGGGGTCGGACGGGTAGAAAAGGGTCGCAAAACAATTTGCTTAGGGGCGGAAAAAAAACGTAACCCAGGGTCGGCAAAGTGGTAAATCCGCCCATGCTTATACTGAAAATTTAGCTGTAGAAAAGTTATCCAACATGCTAAAATCTTCTACTTTTTATACTTCTAACCTACTCATTAAAAAAAATGATTTTCGTGGTTTATTCCATACATTTCGATATATAAAATCAATAATTTTTCGTCGTGAACTTTTAATCTCGAAAACCTAATTTCTATCTTATTTTGAGATTTATTTTTTTTTTCTTTACAGTTTATTATAACAGAGCTTATGTAAATAGAGGATTTGGACTATTCAAAGATTTTTTAATAAACGCATTATGACCCTAAACGCTTTGTTTTATTTTTTAAGATACTTTTTTTTATCTGACTTCACTTTTGGGTTGGACGTAATGTTCTTAATAAAGTGAATGGCATAATTTATTATTTTATTATAATCATACAAATTTATGGAGCATTTTTATCAATGCTGCATATTAGAAGTTGATACGTAATCACATATGAGAAAATCTAAAATTTTGAAAATTTAGGTTTTATATTTTTA
>QLNU02014176.1:42121395-42132887 GCA_006491805.2 Dysdera silvatica | reverse complement strand
CCGTCGTTATAGCAGGTGTCGTTATATGCGATGCCGTTATAACCGACATATTTAGTACGGAGTAAAATAGAAAACCAAACTTTTTTGTAAATATCCGTCGTTATAATGATAATTTATATTATTAATATATATATATAATTTCCGTCGTTATATGCGGTTTGTCTTTATAACCGGCATCATTATAAACAATTTTCACTATATTTATTATTGAAATAATATTAAATTTTAAAACGCTTGTATTCTATGGCACAAGCTACTTTTAACTCGTTATTGCAAATCAATTCATTATTGCCCTTCTCATGGAGGACATAATTTCCATAAAATTTTTAAATATACAAGGTCTCAAAAAAAGTTTCATCGTTTCAAGCTGGATTCGAACCTGCGACCTCTTGTAAAAACTCGAGTCTCTTTGCCTCTGGACCACTGTGACACACATCAGTTGCCTTTTTATTTGCGTATTTATAGTTCTAAATTTACGACATCTTCATGGCTGAGGTTTTCAGGAGAATTATTAAGAATAAACGTTCAATTATTTACCTTAAAAGGGCTTAAAGTGTACCATTTTATGTGATTAAATAAGGCAGCGTAATCTCTATGTCACTACCCCAACGGCTATGACGCTTAAGTTGTAACAAAGAGTTCGCAAGTTCCAATCCAGGCGATGCCGTGTTTTCTCCTTTAGGACTCAATTAAAAAAACAACTGATTATTTTTTGGTCTCTGGTGCCAACTACTTTCATGATAATTTTGTCGCCCCGGTGTGAGACAGGAGATGATATCTTGATTTGTAATAATAGTTCAAACAAACTCTTGTAGGCGCTTGAATTAAAACAATAATAGTTTGGCCCTTAAAATTTTCGTAAATGAACAATTATTGAAATAATTTTGAACTGTAAATATAAACGCGAATGATACAGAATATTTTCTCAAACAAATGAATAAGTTTACACTAATATGACGATAAGGAAAAATAAAGCAACGTGAACACATAACATCATTAATTAATTTTATATACAGAACGTTCGAGAAGACGTACAACACGTGCTGGTATTGAAAATGCAATTATTGTACTTGAAAATATAGCACGAGTATGAAAACAGACGCCAAGATTTTTAAACGTAGGGCAATTTTCTGAATAATAGCACTTTCCTGAGAGAAAAAAGAAGGAATAAGGTTTAAATTTATAAAGGTAACTAGTGTAATAAAGACGCAAATTAGTTTTCTTGTTTTTTGTGTTTGTTTTTAAAGCGTCAATGGTTTTGAGCACAAAATAACATTTTAAGTTTTTTTCCCAAGCGTATTATCAGGATGATTAGACGCTTGCGTGAAGTTGATAGCAAGAAACTCATTCTGGTATCTTGATGGATCACTCCTACTTTATATCGCTTCAAAGTAGCTCTTAAAGTTTCTAAATTACCCACTTATTTAGCTTCCTTTTTCTGGAGGTGAGCTTAAAAAATCGATGATTTCTACAGCTGGAAAAAATACTTTACTCCCATCTACTTCCTATTGTTCATTCGAAAACGCCTCCTCATGTTAAAAATCCAAATTATGTATATTCAAAAACGCCTCGTTTTTGGCAACTGAAAAATTATATACTTTTCCATTTTTTATTTCAAAACTAATAGCACCTGTTTTTGTTAGGACACGAAACATAAATCATGCGGCACTTTAAACTGAAGGTGAAAATTTTCTGTTTTTTTAATTATTCAGTAGCACTTACTATTATAAAAATGCTATTTAATATTTAAATTTCACGCTAGACTTTGGTTAGAATTTACTTATTTGCATTAAATAAAGGAGAAGAATTGGAAGATATGGATTTTTCGGGTAAAACAAATGATTTTAAAGTTTGTTTTTCTGAGTAAAGTTCTTATAAATCCGCTTTTCATTGTAATAATTTTAATTTAAATAAAAGTTTAATACAATAACAATAATATCATAGATTCCACCCAAGAGATTTTTACTTTTGTTAAAGAGAAATAAAATTAAAATTTCAGGTTTTGAGTGAGGGAAAAGAAATCGATTACAAGTTTTTTGCAAAATTTTTTGAAAACAATTGATAAATTTATGTCATAATTAAATACAAAGAGAGCACCGAATATTTAAATTTCATGTAAAGAAATTCCTCATTTTACATGACAGTAATTTATTATACGTTGTTTAATCAATATGGCATACATCATATAAAAAATCTCAGTTTATATGAAATTTATCTATCACAAGCATTTATGCACTATGCATATGGATTAAACTATATTAAATATTTTATATTTTATTTCAATCATGAGAAGGGATACTGAACACCGGGACAGAATTTGAAAGATAAAAGCACATGGAACATATTCAAGTTTCCTTGAAATTCAACTCTCTTTTTTAATCTAATCAAGCTGTTCTTCAACTTTCCTCAATCACGGAGCCACTTCAGTAATCACTCGTTCTCGCGGACCCCCAAGAATTAACTCAAAGTTTAAAGCCCGGAATTTGCATCATATGTATTTATTTCTAGTGTTTCATCACTAATTTTCACCATTTAAGGAAAGAATTTTTCGTCCCCTCATAATTTATTCTTAGCATTAATAAATGATCTTGTCTTAGTACATTTCCAAACATTTGTGAAAAACTGTGAGAGTCTGGTGGCGCCTCGAGTGTCCGTAGACCATAGTTGAAAAACCGCTGACATAATCCATAAAAGATGTTTAATAATTTTCATTGTTCTTTAAATTTATTTCGCAGTTAAAAAATTTAAAATTGTTTTCCCAAAAATTGTAACTTGTATTTGCAAATAATTCTATTTTCAATTTTGTCTCACGTGTTTCTTGTTCCTCTGGGAAGGTGTTCTTCCTTCACATAGCAATTAATCGAGGAAATTAAATTTTGATGTTCAAGTCTCGTGGCTTAGACTAGAACTTTTTGACACATAATTAAACAAAATATAATCCTATTTCACTTCTCAGGGTCGTCACGATACCAAAAACAAAATATATATAGCATTGACCCAAAATAATTTACCACGCACGGAACCTTAACGAGCAGCTTTTAGGGCGAAGGTGAAAAAGAAAAGAAAACACCTAAGATAAGGTTTTTCTTTCTTCCAATTCTTGCCATAAAAACTGTTCTTTCAGTACCCGCGCCTTGAACTATCCGTTGTCGACTTATACCCACTTCGTTGAAATTGTGTCGATAAAATGTAGAGAAATTATACCCCAGTTTGCAATATATGGGTCATAAAAATCAACTTTAAACCACAGAACCTGGTTTTGCAAATTTTAATTTTCTGAAGAAGCTGGGCCATTCGTTTTAAAGATATAAACTTTTATTTGCTCTTATGTTTAATTTAATTTTGATTGACATTTCGCCGTAATATTAAAATTGAAGACATTCATTAATACCTTTTCGCCATCAAGTAAACTCATTTTTTAATAACAAGACAATAAAATGTTTCGCTAAGAAATTCAATAACCACCGTTACTTCAATCGTGGTATATAGTTAAAACAATGCAACGTTATGGAAGCCATTCTTTGTTCGCTGACAAATAAAGACAATATGGAGAGTGAGTTAAAGTTCTAAGTTTATATAACCCTATGTTGTGAATCCTCATCTGAAGGAAATCCCCCACGAAAGACATCAGATGCACACTCCCCACTATAGGTTTGGTGAAAATCATACAAGTTTCTAGTAGAGATTTTGCAATGTTCTCATTTTATATTACTGAAAATTATCATTGCATACCTAAAAATATGCTAGTAACAATATTGTTGAGTTCAGATTTCGTTTTTGTAACGGAATCGAGTCTTTCAATGAATAAGGAAATTGTTTTGTGAAAAAGCATTGCATTCTGAGATTGGATTTGGGATTCCGAGAAACTGAATAAGGACGAGAGGAAAAGAATTCTTTTGAAATTTCCGCACTCAACGAAGAAATAACCATTTTGTTGCATTTTAAACAAGATACGCGTTTATATCTCCTGATCTATTCACATTGATACTTGCAGATGGCTAAAAGCTCTTTTTTTATTCGACACAAGCTATATACACTCTTTTCCTGTTGATCTTCTCTCTGTTAATCTCTTCACAATAGAGAGCCCGGTATTGATTTAAAAATAATTTATGTACAGTTTTACGGACATTTCTTCTTCTGAATTACAACTTTAAGGCGATAATGGTTAAATAAGCATATTTTTGTACAATGTGGGTTAAACTATAAAACATGTAAATGCTGTGAAACTAAGTTCTTTCTTTTTTATTTCCCAGGTAGCCATATTCGAGTAAAAATTTCATGAGCAGAAAATCTGGTTGAAATATTATTTATATATATTGAAACAATATATTATTTTGCAATGTGCAAAATACTGCTTTCATGAGTTTATGCCACGTGTTTTTTATATAAAAAAACCCTTCAAATAACTTCACTTCTAAAAATTAAAAACTGATAAAACGTTCATAAAATATTTTGCTATACACATGTACAATAAAAATACCTAGAACGTAGAGAAATAATACCAAATATACAAAGGAAAATTCAAAAACCATACTTCTATAAGGAAAAATCATATAAAAATAACATAGACTTTATAAATTTTGCACACAACATTAAATAAAAATGTTTAAATATATGATTTTAAGATGTGAAATTACACACACACACACACACACATATATATATATATATCATCATCATATTCAACCATTATCTATCCACGGCTGGATAAAGGTCTCCCCAAATGCTTTCCACACAAGTCTACCCTGAGCAATTCGCTTCCACATCACCCATCTCTTTTCATCCACCTATCTAGTTTGAGGTCGTTTTCTAGGTCTTTGGTGGTCTCTTGGAATCCATTTCAGAATTTCCGTTGTCCATTGTTGATCAGTTCTTCTTGCAATACGCCCAGCCCACCGCCATTTCAGCCCTTTTACTTTAGTGATGATGTCTCCTGTACACTAGTTTGCTCTTTCACCCAAATGTTTGTTTTTCGATCTCTTCTAGTTATTCCCAGCATGCACCTCTCCATGCTCCTTTAGGTTGACAGTAACTTCCGTATTGCTGCAACTGTTAGCCTCCATATCTCTGATCCATAAGACAGAACTGGCAATATACACTGGTTGAAATCTTTTCTTTTGAGACACGAAGGCCATTTTCCCTTCATGATAAAATTGTTTCTTCCAAATGCACTCCAGCAAAGTTTAATACGTATGTTGAGTCCTTTTATAATGTTGTTATCCATTGAAATCAGCTGTCCAAGGTAAATATATGAAGCAGCAATTTCTAGTTCCATGTTGTCAACTTGTATTTTTGTTTTCTCTACGAAATTATTGAACATGATCTTAGGTTTTTGTGGTTCAAAACTTTTACTTCTAGTTGAGAGCTCTTGTACCATGTCTTGGAGTTCTAATGGGTCCGTTGAAAAAATAACGATGTCATCAGCAAACCGCAGATGATTTAAATATTCACCATTTATTTTTATTCCCTTGTTATTCCAATTTATCAGCTGAAAAATCATCTGTAAAGCTGAAGTAAAAAGTTTTGGAGAAATGGTATCTCCCTGCCTCACACCTTTGCCAAGTTTGATAGTTTTGGTATCTTTATGTAACCGAAATTTTGCACTTGCATTTTTATACACACATTTCACCATGTCAATGTACACATCCTCGATGTCTATTGATTTGAAAAAGTTGATGTTTCAATGGTGTCAAAGGCCTTCTCATATTTAATAAATGACACACACAATGGAAGTTAATATCCATGTGTTCTTTCAATTAGTTCTCTCAATACTTGAATATGGTCTATTATAACCGGCTTCAGTAAATAGTCTTTATATACATTCGTAAGAGATTAGATGTCGTTCGTAGCTCAGAAGGCAGAGACTCCGCCCCGCAAGTGGAAGGCCGTGGATTCAGGTCCCACCGAACGCAGAAACATTTCTTTTCTTTCGAATGTTTCACAATCTAATCATGCCATAACATCAGCGCTGATATTATTACGCCAATGAACGTTGATTTAAATTGTTGTAAATAAATGCAGGACCATTCTTAAAAAATATCACTGCAGTCAAAACATTTGGTATGTGAAGACAGCCCTCTAATTGCTGATTTTTGAAATAACCTTTAATAACTTGGAAATTATTAACGTAATTGCACTCCAATTTTGCATATTTATGTTTTTGCTGCAGCTGAATCGAATGGCGTAAAATATTACCCCTCTTTCAATTCACATTTGTTTGAAATATTAATTTCATAATTAGTAATTAATATTTATAACTTTGACCAATCAGAAAGTTAATACAAAATCCCTTTGGATAATTGAGCCCTATGACGTGCAAAAATAATTAGAATCATTCGTTACTTGTTTCAAAAGATATCGCTTAAAAAGTGGATAGTAAATTTAACATTAGGAGATGCGAAATTCAAATATTTATAACTCAGCAACCATTCATTCAGAAGTTATAAAATTTGGAATATTCATATAATTTTATGTATAAAATTTAAAAATAAATTAAAAGGTGGGTGTTACCATTGGAAATTTTAAAATTGACGTTAAATTAAATATGAAGACGGCCCCCAAATATTTTTCATTACCATATTTTTATAGAATGTCTAGAAAACGTGTAGAAATATATAGAAATTCTAGATAAAGTGGCGCCGAAATTTTTGTTCTACGTTTAATAGTTCCCGAGAAAAGTCGGGTGATCGGATTTTTTTCTTTTTGACCACTGTACCATATTCAGGCATACGATTAGTTATGAATGGAATTTTTCTTTACATCCGACCAATGTTTTGTTAACATCGTAGCCTTTATATGATGGTTCTACTTATTTTCTAAAATTATCTTTTTCAAAGTAGTTGAAGCACCAGCTAGCCCCTTACTAATGATTTCACTTCGTCATAAACTCATGCAGGGAATGCAGCAAAATGGACTGTGGAGATCGCTGTTGTCAATTGAACAGAAAAAGAGACGTCTCAAAAGCCAATCATGATTGTATCATCATGATGATATAATCATTATATTTTCATTTCCGAATGCCGAGGACTGCCGGGAATAGCTCCTTTTCTTATTTAATTGCTTTTCCGAAGAAAGTTTTGCGTCTGTATGATTAATGACGTCAAAGCTGAATTAATGGACCGGTGCGTCAAATAAAAATACAATTCAAAATTAATTTTTGACGGCGAAAGAGAATATTAATATGAAACTATTCTACTTATTACGGTACTATATTTCTGTTTGTTGGAGAAGCGATGTTGTTCGGTAGCAAAATAAAGATGCAACTCAATGTTTAACTAATGTAAATACGTTATTTAAGAACAGGTTATTTCTCAAAGCAGAATCTACATGCGAACACATAGGCGATAGAGATGAACATATGAAGAAATAGAACAAAAATAGCAGATATTTTTCCTATATATAAAGCTAAATGGTCATTATCGAGTCAAAGATTAGTATGAAGTTAACTAATTTATAAAATGAACTAACAATGAAAAATATCAACTCAATCAAAATTAGAATTCTGTGTTATGAAATGGATGAGAAAGTCAGGCTAAAAGCAATTTTTTTAATAACTTACCATCGTTTTGAAAAGTATTAAGCATTTACTTAATTGAGAGCAATATTCTCATAGTAATCAAAAATGTACAGAATGCGGTATATATATATATATATAGGGAAAATTCCTGTTTAGCGCCCGGTAATGCTTTTGCCAGCATGAGGCATTTGTATTCCGCAATCTATACTCTGAAATGAAAGTTTACGCCACCGAATTCAAGTTCTCTATTCTCGTTGAAGTAATATTGTGACGCAGTGAAAAATGTGGTTTCGTTTGTCAGAAATTACGTGACTCTCGTTAATAGTAAACCGCATATAGAAATAAAATACAGGGTACCAGGGAGGAAATTACATAAAAAGGTTAAACACTGGTAAAATAGCAATGAAAAAGATCACTCAAGCTTTCGGACGCATCAGCAGCAGTCCTTCATCAGGAGTAATGACGATGTTATGTTTCTGTCTCTTTTTTATACTTGAAATTTCTGGAAAACCCTTCATCAGAGTAGTCCCGCAGAATGGAAAAACCCAGTGGGAACCAATGGGAGGCCTCCAATAGAAATCATGGAAGAACCCCAATAGGGACTAATGAGAAACCCACACTGCGGGTTACCTAATGTTGGGGAAGTCCCATACATTTCAGAGTAAGAGTTGTTTATAAGTTTCTGGAAGTGGTTGTGATGTATTAATGGCTTTCCCGTGTAGTTTGTAAGTTTCCCAAGATTCTAAGAAGAGTCTACTATTCTTGTTTGTGATGTGACGGTGTAGTATTTTTGTTGAGTCCCAGTCGGGTTCGTGTCCGTGTTGTAAAGCGTGTTCTGCCAGACGTGAGGCTATGTCTCCTTTCGCGAGTGCTTGTTTGTGTTCTTTTTTTCTTGTTTTGATCATTCTTTTTGTTTGTCCTATGTAATGTTTGTTGCAGTCTTTGCATGGTATTTGGTATATGGCGCCTGTGAGATCTTCTGGTGGAACTGGGTCTTTAACTTTTGTAAGTTGTTTGCGAAGTGTTGTGACAGGGGAATAGAATGTTTTGATATTTGCCTCTTTAAGGATGCGAGAGATTGTTTCGGAAATGCCGTGAATATATGGAATAGATATGCGGGTGTGAGATGTATTGTTTAAAGATGTACTATTGGGTCTACAGTTTCTGAGAATGAATCGTTTAGGGTATCCATTATTTTTAAGTGCCGTGTGTATGTGTTTTGTTTCTGTGTTTGAAAGTGTTTCATTACTGCAGTGAGAATTCGCTCTAAGACTTAATGTTTTAACAACGGAAGCTTTGTGGCATGTTGGATGATGCGATTTAAAATCGAGATATCTGTCTGTATGTGTGGGTTTACGGTAAACTGAGGTGAAGATTGAGTTATCGTGAGATCTGTGTACAAGAACGTCTAGGAAAGGGAGTTTATTGTTCTGTTCTGTTTCGTATGTGAATGTTAAACTAAAATTCACATATTAATATTTTCTATTTAATCAAATTACTAAAATATTAAAGCAAATCAATTTAGCTCGACCTGCCCCATATAGGGTCCACGCACAGGGTTTCAACGATGGAGAGGTTTCGTAACAAATGGGGGATAAAAATTCGTTTCTCTTATCAAAAATTTACAAAAGTTTTGGTTAAATGGAGGTTTGATCGCTAACACACCATTGACGAGTCTCCAAAACATTATCTCAATAAACTCAGAGAGTTTATCATGGGGCATAAATAGTTTTCGTCATATATTTTGAATATATAATATTCTTAACTACAATCTGTAAAGTTAATTTTAAATATGCAGTACAACTGCGTCTGTCCAATCTCTTGTTTAGAATATGCTAATTCACTCTGTTGATGAATTGTATTATATTGAAGCTAACGCCGAAGATGATAATCTTCACGATGGAAACGTCAGTGCTGTCAACACTTTAACACATATCTTGAATTCCAATTATAGTTGAGGTTTAGAAATTTCCTCCCGGTATTTCAAACGTCAAAATCTAAATCAACCCTTAATCCAGGGACACGATAATGTTTAATTAGTAACAATCTTACCATGGTTTTAGGTTTGCTAGTCGTCTAGACCTTTGACTTCTGTCCCAGTAACTGTTAAACATATATCAAGAAATATAGCATTAGTGAAGACAAGAAGACAAATGTTAAGTCTTAATTAATATATATATATAAATTGGAAGGCAATATGTATAAAACATAATTTTGTAAACAAGAGGTGGCTAAAGGCCTGCACATATTTTGTGAATCTCCTAATATAAAACGTACTAACCTAAATTTTCGAAACTTATAAAATAAGGAATTTCACTGACGGATATGAAAATTAAATAGGTGGAAAAACTCGAATCAAAAATAAGGGAATAAAAAATAAATGAAAAATTCAAAATTGAAAAATAAAATTACATGAAGAAAAAAAGCACGCCGGAAATATGAATAAAAAATGGTAAAATTTGTTTGAGACTAGATCAAATACCACATCAAGGAAACAAAATAAGCAGGATAATGAAAAAATCTAAACTTAAGTAGAATAACGCGATTAACTTTTAGAAGGTTATAATGTATTTAATTTTGCGTAATTATTTCCAACGAGACGCTTTTAAAGCATCGAAAGATTCGATTATGTTTTCTCACTTTTGATTATTTAATATGTAAATTTTTCAAATAATTATTTTTTATAAAACATCTATTATACTAATGAGACCCTTTAAAACGTCTCAAAAGGAAAACTACATTCGAGAACGCTGTATAAGACAATGTATTTACGAAAACTTTAAAATAAGTATTGTTGTTCAATTTCAGTTTTTATAATTCCCTCTCTCTCTCTCTCTCACACACACACACACACACACACACAGAGAGTCAGCATATGATATTAAAGACATTATACAACTCCCACGTAACTTCTCATTAATTAATTTATTTATAATTTTAGGAGCTATAAGCCATGTAAGTTTCCTAAAATAAAACCAGAATTCTGGTTTAAATCGTAAACAGTTTTCTTAAACTAAATGGTTTAAGAAAACGAAAGAAACAAGCGCATAGTGTATTGAGATTGAAATCCTTTGGGATAAAATAAGACTTAAATAAATAACTTTGTGTTTGCTTTCTAAACTGTATATCTGTTGAAATTCCCATTTCTATAAGATTCGAATATAATGATGGACCGCTAAACAATTACGAAGTCACTACCATCTGTTTGGCGGAAAGCAGATCTAAAGGGCAATACTTGAAATACAATTTATTTTCGGAAACAATAAAGCACAAAATTCAGAAAATTTATGCTGGAATTTAAATTCTAAATGCATTTCCTCTTCATGTTAGCTATGGATTGCTGTGCTGTTAATTTCCCGTCCGACTCTAAATCTCTTGACAAAAATACTTAAAATAATTCTGTATATAATATTCCTTATTTATATATTAAATGCATATTTATATATTTCTTCCTTGCACGAATGTAAATTAGATATTCTATAAATGGAAGTTAGAACATGGACATTCAAATTACAATTTTAAAATTCGCTTTTACTCTGAGTATTACAAAGTTAAAAGTTCGTTCTGTTTTTCAACCAGGAATATAATTCGTATATAAAGGATGTACGAAAGATTTCGCGACACCAAAAAATGAAGCCGTCTATAGAAATGGAGTTTTCTGTAGAAGAAATAATTCAAAGGTTTGTTGTTGTGGTTCAAATTCTTTTATCATCATATCCTTATTTTTATTATTATTATTATTTTTTTGTGTGCGTTCTCGCACTTGGCGGATTAGGCTTAAGACGGGCGGTGCCAAGTTCTCAAGTCTACCTTCAGTGTGAAAATATTTTTGTATGTTTCATTCTGGTGCCAGGTTTAAAAATTTTCTGACTGTTCGGCAGGTGTTTAGTATTGTTGCTTTTTGCATCTGAATATATGTGTTGGGGTCAATTTCAAGTATTTCCAAGTTCTTTTGGAGTGTGGTTGGTATTATACC
>QLNU02014176.1:42088558-42121295 GCA_006491805.2 Dysdera silvatica | reverse complement strand
AAGATCATTATAGTGTCTGCCATGAAGTGCTTTGGCTATTATTATTATTATTATTATTATTATTGTGCATTTGACCAGCCCATCTTGAATTTTATGATTGGGTAGATTTGTAATATCGGGCCCTTCCCATGGGTGTGAGATATTAAAGGTATTTTCGTAAGGTATGTGCAGTTCCAATCAAAAATGGACGTTTGGAGTTAGTGTGTTAAAACTTTTTCAATTCCTTTTGAATTTAGATGGTTTTCAAGATTTGGTGAATTTGTAGCCAATGCTTCTATTACTGTGGGGATAGCCAACGTTTTTTCATAGCTCTTTCGACCTGGATTTTCAGATCCTTGTACTTGGCGATTTTGTCAAATTCTTTGTCCCGAATTTTTAAGTCACCAGGAACAGCCAAATCTTCTATCCAAACTTACTTATCTTCCATAATTATTAAGTCAGGTGCATTATACGAAAGGTGTTTGTTAGTCTGAATGAGAAATTCTCACATGATCTTGACTTGGTCATTTTCAATCTTATCTGCTTTCTGGTTTCACCATGTTTTTTGACTGTACCATTATGTTTTCGGCACAGGTATCAGTGAATCATTGAAGTTACTTTATTGCGTCTTTCCAAATGGTCTGTATGCACGATCTGTTTGCATCCACATACCGGGTGATCCACGTTTTCGTCTGCTTCTTTGTATAGAAAACATTTGACATCATGACATGAGTTTTAGATTTTTGAAACAGTCACCTTCATCTTTTATACTTGTCATTGTTCAGCCATTAACAACCCTCCTGTTTCTTTTTTCAGTGCACACTTTCAAAGCCACTGCGAAGTTTTCTCCTCATTAAAGTTTACCATGATTGTTATTGTATGATCGCACAGTCCATCATAACTGAAATGTACCTCGATATTTCAATTGTGATATATCAAAGATATTTTCATATAATGCGAACCGTTTCGCGTAAGGCGGCCTTTTGTAGTTGGTGTATTGTAGTTTTGTTAATTTTTATTGTATTTAGATATTTTTCAAGTTTTCAAGTTAGGATTGCATCAAAATCCTATCCTATGGGGATTATAGATTCTTTGTCGTAAGTTTTCAAATCATTATGATTAATATTACTATATTCTTTCATATTGTGTTTCAGTGAAATCGCTATGATTTATTTGAAAGCTTGTGTTTCTAAAATGCGAATTTTTGTAATTTACATTTTCACTTTCTTCACTGTAACAGGAAGGAATAAACGAAAACAAAAAAATATTTGCAAAGTTATGTTTTTCAATGTCGTTGAATTTTCTATACTTTACTTCCTTATTATAGACGAATGTTTCCGACAGTGAGTGATATATAATTCCAGTTCGAACTTAAAAGGCAAACTGCCAAAACATATTTTACCAATTTGTTTTAAAAATATTATTCATAAAGATTTTCCTTGGACACACTGTATATAATTACAAGTTGGTAATGATATTATTACCATTATAATCAACAAGCGTTGCTCTATCCGCTATTGTCTTCCCTTTTCTTAGAAATCATTTTTATTAGTACCAATATTCTTTGTTTCGAAAAAGTAATAAATGTTTTAAAAAATCCATTTTCTTCCTGATATGGACATCTGTTTAAGATAAAACTGTTCTGCGATATATGCTCGCATTGGCAAGAAGAAGAAAAAATATTAAGTGTAGAAACAAACAATAAATAGAAAACTAATTTAATCTTCCTATTTTTATTTCATTTCTTAATCTTTTAATGATAAGAAAATATTTTTCCAGAATTACTTGGAATTATAGGACGTAAGGTTATTAACATCGGTTGTTATTGTATTTGCATTTTTTCATTTATGTGTGAAATTATTTAAATTTCTTTCCCTTTTTACGTTTCCTTTTCATTTGTAATTGCTATAATGTTATTTCTATACTGTTTCACGGTAAGCTAATGTTATTATAATTTGCTCTAAAATGTACGCGTGACATCATTACTAGTAATAAATTTTGAATATGCAAAAAGAGACATACCTTTAAAAATATTCGAATGTGCTTTTTATAATATAATTACTGAAAATCAAATGGACTGATAAGATTACAAACCAAGTCTTGAAGAAATCGAGTACAAAAATATTTATTATAACTGCAATTTAAAAAGAAATAACGTATGGCCGGCACATGGTGACAGGGGGAAAATAGAAGCTACCCCAATTATCAATAGAGGGAAACATCATGGAAAAAACTTAGAGGCAGTAAAAAAAGATTTTGTGTATGCGATTTAAGGTCCTGAACTGGATTAAGGACCACCGGAAAGATGTATTCATGCGAGCAGAAACAGGGAAACGTGGTCTGTAATGGCCACCAACCTCCGAATCGAAGAAGATGCTTTTGATAGTAAGAACGATTTCTTATAAATGTAAAACCTTAATGTTAACCAAATATGATCAACACAGGACAGCCTCTGGGGCAAGATTTTTGTGAGTCTTTCGTGGGGGAATTTATAATACAATAATTTTTGCCTCCCACGTGTATGTAGCTCTAAACTAGAGCTTTATTGTTTTTGGAGAAAAAGAGACGCCGTCCCCATCCTGGATTCGAACCAGAGTGTCTTAGACCGCTAGACGAACGAGGCTTAATATTAACAGATGATTTCAACGTTAACTATGTATAGTTATTTTGCCTACATAGATGCAGCGTTTGTTATATGCGTTAGCTGAATTTATATTTATTCTTATATTAAAATTATATTCATTATTACATTGAACTTATATTCACCCTTACACGTATTAATCTTACATTGATTCTTATATTATACTTATATTTCAAGTCAAAATGAACGTTGTATTGACCTTGATGACCATGAATGAAGAAATTTTTCGTTGCCTAGTAATTTATTCTTAGCATTAATGAGTGAATTATATTGTCATAGTATTTTTCTGAGCCTCTGTGGAACACTTGGAGGGTCTTGAGGACCCCCAGGGGTCCGCGGATCACAGTTGAAGAATCGCAGTTCTAAGTTATTTTTTTGACGAAAAATTTCTTGTTTTTCCATACAAAACCTGTCGAATGTCGCTAATGTCGCGTGTACCAAATACATGCTCCAAATATGCTTCTTTTTCTTTTTGAGGTATAATCCCTGAAGGACATGGACCTCCGTGTTAAGCGTCATAACGTCATTTTTTTTATTTCTGCAATTGTATTCGTGTCACGATGTTGTCATTATGCACAGATAACAAATTAAGCCTTTTACATACATACCATCTGTTTCACAAAAAGAAATCCGATGGAACAGTCAGAAATAAAGGGAAGTGACGTCACAAAGAGGTTAGCCACTTACAGCGGAGTATGACTCCAATGTCAGAACTTGTTTTGTTTGCGTTTGTTGGCTTTCATCAAAAACGAGTGTAGAACTTGGAATCCTACATTGTTGTAAGCGGCTGGCTGGTTTGTGACGTCACCTCCAGCTATTTCTAACTGTACCATCGGACTTCTTTTCATGAAAAGACAGTAGATGAGCTGTCGTTACGTAGAATAAATTATTTATACGTATAATTTATCTACAGATTTGAAAAGTTCCAGTGACGTACATTCGAATAAATTAAGGCTATCTCAATAACGCGAAGTTTTTTGCATTTTAACGATTTTTTGCCGCAAATGTTTCCCGTTACACCTTTACTAACAATTCAAAAATCATTGGGGAATGCTAGACAACAATGGATATCTTGGACGAAATTTCTTATATCCGAGTAAAGTTACAATATGCACGAAGTTTCAACAAGCTCAACTTCGAACATAGCTTCAGAATGTTACATTTGAAGATATCATCCGCCAGGAGTAGTTTTCAAAACTATTAAAATAAATGACATTGTATGCGATAATTTAAAAATATAAACTTTAATAAAAAATTAACATAATATTATCAACTGCAACAATTCTGATCCTGAGAGTATGACATTTAATTGTATTTATTTTATTATAAACTTAAATCAAATAATATAATCCTTTTAAAATTTATAATATTAATTTCTTCCGGCACATTTTAATGAGAGTACATTACTTTTTATGTATTCATCTTTCTTCCTCTTTTTTAACAAAACAAAAATATTCTTATCTTTAATATAATAATTATTATACATAATAATTTCCACACCCACGTTTTTTAGCTCGAACTAGGTCTTTTTTTGTTATAGAAGAAACAGAGACATAGTCGCCAACTTAGATTCCAACTAGGGTATCTCTCAAGATTAGCAATAAAACTACGTATACAGTACACAAGGTCACACTGTTGACCCCGACGCGCCTTAACCTCTAGGCCATCGAGGACATGAATGAAGCTCCTTTTCTCCATACATATGGGATTGTAAGATAGTATTGCCCTACTCAGGTCTAATGCAATTGCTAAATAATGATCAACATACAAAGCCTCCTGAGGTATTTTTTGTGTTTTTTCCTGGGGAATTTATTATACGTCATAATTCATTAAACAATTATTTGGCAATTGTGCTCGCTCAAAGAAGGTTATAATATCTTACAAACATAATAATTATTCATCTTTGAAAGTGCGTTCTACAAAGGAAAAGGGAAGCAGGCGTGCATAAAATGAAAGATAAGTCCTTACATAAATTGCCTGTAGTTTCTGCTGGAATATTATTTAAACCATTGTGCCATCTGTTAGCTAATGTAAAACGTTTTTGGAATTATGTGTGATTGAAATATATTCTAAATGTTCTCTTACAACACATTTTTTTTCCAAAAAATGTGCATGAATTTAAATTGAGAATCCACAATCGTTCTACAAATAGGACATTAAAGTCTAAATGTTGGACAGAAGACGCGTATTTGCAATTGTAGGACTGTCCTACTGAATCTTAACACTTGCTGACCCTAGTCTTTGCTAAAATAGAATACGCGGATATTATAATAAAAAAATGTACATAGAGAAAATAAGCGGATTTGAAATGGAAATAAAATTATCTCGGGTGTATATATAATACAATATATACATTATATATAATACAATATATACATTATATATAATACAATATATACATTATATATAATACAATATATACATTATATATAATACAATATATACATTATATATAATACAATATATACATTATATATACTACAATATATACATTATATATACTACAATATATACATTATATATAATACAATATATACATTATATATAATACAATATATACATTATATATAATACAATATATACATTATATATAATACAATATATACATTATATATAATACAATATATACATATATATTGAGTATATATAATACATAATAGTGAGAGAGGAAAGCCAACTATTGGACATTATCCACTTTCTGAAGTCCAGTTGCGCCATAGAAAAATTTAATAATAATTTTGCCTTCAGTAAATCATACGAGTATTAACCCATTCAAAGAATACAATTTCAACAATATTTGAGAGTATATTATTATATATTTATATAATAATGAATTTTTAAAACTATTGTTTCATCCCCCAGTCTACACATGAAAGGCTATTTGGAAAAGTAATATCAGTTTAATGAACCTTTGAATGAAAGAAGCCCTTTAAATAAATTGCTGGCAAAGAATCGGTTTTTGGAAGTAGACAATCAATAGCAAAAAACTTAAAACTACAAAATGATGACACAGTGGTTGTAAATTTATATCACTGAATTAGGTATGCTTACTTTTTGATATGACTTGATGCATGTAAATTTTGAAATCAATTTCTTTCTGAATGATTCGCTTGGGTTCCAGTGAGTGGTACCATAGTAAAATTATTAATAATTTTCTAAATCAGAACGCTGATTTGTAAACACTTACTTTAAAAATTAACAATTCTTGTATAAAAAATATAATAGCAGTTTAAATATGTACCACTGGATAATAAACAGATTTTAAAATTCAAAGGTAAACAATACGTCCCCTCACTCTGTTGTTTATAAGAAGAGACCCTCAAAATTTTTGAATATAAGACCCTTATTTTCTTGTGTAACAGATGTAAAAATTTTTGATTGAAAAATAATTTTCTTCGGTTCTAAAAGCCGTCCGAATTAAAATCTCAATCACGTTTTCTACGTATTGACACTTTGCACACAAAACAATACACAAAAATTTATATTTAACTTATATACGTAAAATATTAACGATTTATTATTTATAATTACATTTTTAATTATATATATACTTATTTATATTATATTAAAATATATTTATAATTATATATAATAATATCCGAATGCAATTAAATTTAGCTCCCTAAGCTGTACAAAATTTCACTAATTATTATCATAATTGTTTTCATAATTGTATTGAATTATTTCCATAATTATGTACTGTCAGCAGTTCCAAGTTTGTGAAGCTGAGATCTGCCTTGCAGTCACGTAAGACACAGTAAAATTTGAACAGTTTACATTTGAAACTGGAACCTATAGTGCTCTTATTGCACCATTAACAAAACATTGATGGTCCTCATTAATTGTCTCAAGAGGGTCTTCTACCAGGACACCTAGGTTGTTCTTCAGGGTTTCTTTCGGTTCTCTGTAGGCATGTTCTCGTTCGTCACCAGCAATGTCCTTCAATGTCAACATTTTGGTGAACAGTCTTCAGCTTTTCTCTTGTTGCTGCCTGTGAGATCACATTATGTCTGTAGAAAATATCAGCTCCAGGCTCCAGAAACGTGTGAGTAGACCTTTCTTAAGCGATTCTAGCTTCGTATGCATATGACTCATCGTTTTCTTTATTTCCTCGTTTGTCATGTTCCTCAGACTACCTTCCACGATATTCAACCTCTCCCCCACTTTATTGTTGAAGGATCCCCTCGTAAGCACATGTAGATGCTTCTTCGAATTACTCAGATTTGGGTAAAAGTCTGCGGAAATTGATTTGGAATTGGCTTCCAACCTCTCTAACAGTGGCTTTAGTAGTGTTGCCACTGTATTTGACAATAACGAATAAATTGCTTAGCGTAAATTTTGCATTGAAAATTTATAAATTTCAATATATCTTCCAATAATTTTCCCTTATCCTTATTGCTATAATAATTATTATACATTATATTATTATATATTATATACTGTATATAATAATTATCCCTTATCCTTATGGGGAGAAACCTCCCTAAAAAGCATTATGTATATAAGATTTATTATGGAAATATTTTGAGTACATTTTTAATATCAAATATCAATCTCAATTGCCATGTAAAATTCATACAAAGTATAAAATTCGAAATAAAATTCAATTAAAATATATTTTGAGAACAAATATTTCCCAGGGGGCTTGGCTCCCTCTTGCTCTCATCCTAGATAGAGCTCAGCAAGTTCGCATTCCAACTTCCTGTAATGCGCCAAATACCGCTTGGGGGTTGATAGATATTTCCTATTTCATGATCGTGGTGTGATTTCTTGACAATAATTTAATTTCGTTTCGCGAAAAAAACAAGAAACGCATAAAATGATGTAAATTTACGATATTTTTCGTCAGATTCTCTTAAATTTATCGAGTAAAAGTAAAAATTCGGTTATGTGGATAAATTTGCAAAAGTTCGCAAGTTAGTTCGGGATTCAAAACCCACGTAAATACGTTTTATTTGACTTAAAACATGTTTCCCATCATTATCTGAATTTTTTAATTTTTCGCGCATTTCGCGAGTTGCAAATTTTGAGGGTCTCTATTTATAAGTTACCCTGTTAATGGATGTCTGGTTGTATAAATCGAAATATTACCAATAAAGTACAAAGACTGAGAAGTGAGAGTGAGAGAGAGAGAGGAAAATCAGGGAATGAGGTGAACGCCTCTTCCGGTGTTTTGAGTAATATTTGCAATTAAAACACTGATGCTAATGTATGTGCGATTTACATTTACATATGCTTCTAATTAACGCTACGTATAACAATTTACATTATGTATGCTTCTAAATATTACCTTCAAATTTAAATATTGCACTTAAATTCGTAGTCTATTACATACACCAATTTTATGAATAGAACACAAATGTATCCTTTAAAAACATTGCAGTCTTTTTCATAGAAAATAAATGACATTCTTGAGTTTACACCGCAGATTTCAAGTTTCAATAATATCATAGATTTTATCGATCAGTTGCTTAAAAGTTCTGTCCAACCATTTTATTGCCTTTTGTCCTAATCTTATTATCTGAAAAAAGGGGAAGTTGTTTACTTTTCTCATAATTGAATCGGAGTACTTGAAAGTGAAAGGGACAATCGAATGGGGAAAAAAAGTTGAGTCGAGTTTTTGCAGATTAAATTGTCCGTTAAATCACGGGCTTCGTCCTTCGCTCTAAATTTTAACAGATTTAGGGATTTTTTAACCCTTTTTTCCCTTTCTTCTTTTGAACAGATAGTACATTTTGAGAACTCAGGCAAAAAGACTACCCCGCTAAAGAATTAATATTTCAGTGAAGGGTTCAGCCACGTGAATTGAAAAATTTGACATCGATGATTTATTCGGAAATGTTTTCTAAAAACCGGTTTATTTTGTTAGTGAAAATTGAAAATTCTCTTTTTAAAATAACTAATTAAATCTAAACACCCAGGAGCAGATAAATAGATAATTAAATAAAAAATACATACACTCTCTCTCTCTCTCTCTCTCTCACTATGTATAAATATATGCTTAGATGTTGTTAAGTGTTTTTGTTTTTTCGATATTCTGCCGCCTGTTATTTAATTTTTTCAGATGGAGTTGTACCTCCAATTATTTGTACACTGCGTCTATAACACTATGCCAGATTAATTAACGTTCAAGAGGAGACACCTCCATTCAAGAGGAGACACGTTCGTCCAAAGAAACCGTCATCATGGGCATAATAGGAAGTAAACAAGTTTCCTGGGCCATCCATGCATACAAACAAAAATCAAATTCTTTGTAACTTCTTTTCAAGAACTTTAAATTTAGTTGTTTTTTATGTGACAAACGAAAAGACTTGTTAAAAATGCCTGTTGAATTAACAAAGGTGTAAAATTTAAATTAATTTGATTTTTACTAGTAAAAAACACTCTTAAAAAAATTCTGAATATAAATAAGGCACTTATAATTAAATTCCTTTTCTTTTTAAAAGTAGGACCCCTTAACATACAAATCCACCTTTTTGTTTTTTTCCTACCTATCATATTTAATTTTTTAAACCCATTTTTAACTTGCAAACAAAATAATTTTGGCCAATCAGTGTACCTAAAAACTGCTATTTCGCTCCCTACAATATGGCTAATATCCATCAGCAACCGAAACCTATAAAAACTTAAGTTCAGACGAAATCCCTGGTCGAGGGGAAGTAAATGAGTCATCACAGCAATAAATAGCCAACTCGTGGCACCTGCATAAATAGGCAAGCCCACCCACACCGAGCCTGGGCTTGGCGTCCAGTTCCAGACCACCACAATTGGCCAACAATTGCAATTTAGGCAGGCGAAATTGCCGTCTAATACGTTAACAAAAGCCAAATGAAAAAGTTGGCAATATATTGGCGAGAATAAGGATTTTAGCAGTCCTTAGACAAAAAAAAATCTTCAAGATGGCGCTTACTTAAAAGTGCCTCACAAGTCTCGCTCCACCAGACTGAGACAGACAGAGAGAGAGAGAGAAATTTTGAAACACGAAGATGAACAGTGGACTCCAACCTACTCCAAACATGGGCCATTAAGGGTGTAACATGTAAGTTAAAGTTATCTTTCTTTCTCTTCTATTAATCGATAATTATAAGTGCCTCCTCCCTCATTAAACTTATAATGAAATGTATAAATTTTTTCTGGTGGTTTATATACCCCAGTATGATTCTCATAGTGAAATGAGTATTTGAATTATTTCACTAAAATTACTTATATCAGGTTTAAATACGAAAAAAAATATGTCAAGTGAAAAATTGATAGTAGGAAGAATTGTTAATAGCTCCAAATGCTTATATAAATGGCACTGTTATATTCTAAAGGAATTAGAAAATATATTATCGTGTTTATAATATAAAATAAAAGGCAGTAATTATTGAATAATTGTTTCATGTCTGTTTTAAAGAACCTGGTGTTTTTTTATTTTGTTTATGTTTAACACACAACGCGTTTAGAAAAATAACCCTAGTTATTCACTTAATTTTTACGGTCTTGCATTTGAAATTTTAGGCAGAAGTCAACCAATGTTTACTAACCACTATCAACGGCCAATTTACAAATTTATTCTGGATAAACAAATTTAATATTTAATGTTATGGAAATTGTGTTTTAATGTTCTCAAATAGTAAAAATTAAATCAATAAGTAAACTAACTAAAAATTTAACCAAACTAATTATAAAATACCTATAATAAATCATTTACATTTCATTAATTATAATTATAATATACTTTATTTAATTTTCATTAATTATTCCATTTCACTTTAAATCAAAAATGATATTAATGTTTCTAAATCATAAATAATGTAAATAAATCTAATCAACAACATATTTTATATTCCCCCATAACAATTTTTAATTTATGGCGAAATGACACATGAGGTTATGTTGTTTTGGAACTTACGGTATTCCGATAAATATCAACTTATATAACTTAGGAAATCAAACTTCGGGGCAGGGAGAACACTACGTCACTTAAAATTGCTTAGTGACGTAATACTATTGAGTATAAATAAATTTAAGAAGCAAAACGTTTTAAGAATAGTAAAAAATTTTAACACATTAATCGACGTACGTTTCGGACGGACGTTGGTTGTTCCTCGTCAAGAAGTCATGTGATATTTGCAACCTGGGAGACAGGCATGATAGAATAAAGCTTTACCTAAACTCTAAATTAGGAAAATACAAAACCTCGAGTTCGGAGCAGGTAAGAGCTAGGTATTTTCTATGAACATTTTGCATTGTGTTAATAATTAAATATACGCTGCATGGGCAAAATAATAGATATTTGAATTCGAAGATGCTAACGTATAAATTTGTTAGCCGTTCCCAAATTTTACGTAATGTTGCACGCAATGTGACTGATAAATGTAACTTCATAAGTATGCGGTTTACCATTGTATAGCGATCATGGCTGAACACGTTACATGCGGTTGTAAAGAGACGTCGTGAGTTTAAAAAGCGTCGAATTATTAGATTGCGTCAAAGGCAGGAAACCTATAAGATGATTACTAAAATCAGTTTCAAGTTATTTGCAAGTTTTACGGCGCAAGGTCATTAAGGGTCGTTCTGCGCCGGGATCTACAGTTTTCAGAGGAATCTGATTTTTTTTGCGCCTAGGGAGCCCACTCCTGGACTACAGTAAGTAGTTTATAGGTAAGCGTTGGTTTTTTTTTTGCCATTGTTGGGAGCTGAACCTAAAAGAGTGACGTACTAGACCAACCCACTACTACTGCACCACAGATGGGCTATTACTGAATTCACTTGCACCCGATTACGAACTGTTCAAAACATTTTTAAATCTTGGAAAGATGGCGATGGAACATAAAATTCGTGGAAAACATGTAGTTGAAAACAGTCCTGAATAATTATGACTGAAGATCTTGGGTTTAATGAAATCGAATTACAAAGAACTCTAGAACTCACAAAGATGTTTAATAGAGCCCTGCGGTGGCGCAGTGTGGTAACGCGTTCTCCTATTGCGCGGCTAATCCGGGTTCGACTCCCAGCAGTGCAAAAAGAACGCTTACTCAGAGATCTCATAAAGATCGCACTGCTCACTGTAGTCCGGGGTTTGGTTCCCCAGGCCTTAAGAGGTTCGGATTCCTCGGAAAACAGTAGGTCCCGGCGCAGCATGACCACTGTAGTCTTTGAGCCGTAAAACCAAAAAGAAAAGAAAAAGAAAGATGTTTAACAGAGAAAGTAAAGCACTCTCTACCCTCACGATGACGAAAAGAATTGGGATAAACAGCTGTTTTGTAAAAAGGAAATTATTTGTTAGTGAAAATAATTGGAAAAAAGACTCCAGTTTCTGCTAAGGAACATAAAGATTGGACTGCTGAGCAATGAGGAAATGTCATGTGGTCCGATGAATCCAGATTTATTGCTCAACGTGATTGACGAATCAGGATTCGTACGTTCTGTAGCATTTTACAAGCCTCGGAAAGAGTGTTACGTTCGAAGGAGGATTGTATTCGTCGCGCATAGGCTGAGGACCACTATATATAATATAATATAATGAAGTGAGCTGAATATCTGTATATACTGAATGACCATCTTATTCGGTCACTACACAATCTCTTCTCTAAAGAAAACAGCACATTATGGGCTGATAATGCTAGGGTGCATCCAGGTCAAATTGTAAAAACTTGATTACAGGAGCATGAAGAATCAGCCACACATTTGAATTGGCCGCTGCAAAATCCCGAACTCAATCCCATCGAAAATATGTAGGATATACTAGAGTATAATCTAAGGGGTAATTCCACTCCATTCTTTATTAACCAAGGAACTTGGTAAAATATTAATGCAAATCCAGCCAAAAATAATTGTTACGTTACTGAAACTCATAAAAACAACGCCAAAGTAAACGCTTGCTCTAATTAGTGCTAAAATTTTTACAACGAATTATTAAAATACGCAATTTTTTTTGCCAGGTAGCATATATTAATGTATTTGCAACATTTAAGTAATGCCTGAATTATTATATTTTTTCCACATACCTTTACCAGCAAAGTAATATATACATTGCAATGAATTGGTGTGCCAATGTTAAAATACATGACACTAATCAAATAAAGTAGCGAATAAATAAAGACTACGACCATTATTATATAATCACCATAGACTGCGGCAATCTGTAAAGTAAACAAGCTTTTTGGATTTTCTTAAATAAAGATAATAGATGCTTGAAAAAATTTTAAACAATAAGGAATTAAATACAAGCCGATACGATTTTAAAATAAAATATTATATTTTTTGATACATAAAAGTGTAATAGGAAGGAAGAAACTGGTAGTATTATTAACATAATACAAAGAATTCATTAATGATTTTCTCTCCTTGTTTGTATAGTAGATTGTTTCCATTATTCATTGAAAATCTTCCTTCAAATTATACATTTAAATTGTGTTAATTGGAAAGGACTTGTCTCCCAGAAATGGTAAATTCTGCAAATTTCATTTTCAAAACTAATTGAAGTTACACTTCCAGGGACATAATGAACGAAAGATTATTTACACTCAAAAACGAAAGTGATTTTTTGTCAAAACTATTTAGTTACTTATATAAATCGAACACTACGCAGATTAAATTAAACAACAATATTAATCAACGTTTATTGGCGTAGTGATACCAGCGCCGATGTTATGGCGTGATTAGATGGTGAAACGTTCGAAAGAAAATAAATATTTTTGCGCATAGTGAAGGTCGTTCAGGTCCCACCGAACGCAGAAATATTTATTTTCTTTCGAACGTTTCACCATCTAATCACGCCATAACATCGGCGCTGGTATCACTATGCCAGATATATCTGGTAGATATATGTCATCGCCACATATGGTTTGGAGGAAACAAGAATTTGGGTTTAAACCTCACCAGGGTTAGATCTCGGCAGGCTTGATAGGCATCCGACTTCGCTAGTCCGGCCACAGGGTAGCCATCGCTTGTTGGGATTCAAGTACGGATTCTTTGTTAAGCTGTATGTTCAGTTTTATAACTTAAATTAGTTTGCCTGGTGAGCTTAATACTCAAATTCTTTTTTTACCAAATTATATTTATTTGCAATGACACAGAGACCTCCATACTCCAGTCAATTCAGAATGGTTAATGATGATGATTATCATACAAAGAACCTGAGATTATAAAGGTTTTCTATTAAAAATCTATAAGAAATATTATGATTATGTTCTATATATGAATTCAATCACATTAAATATTGTGTTAATAATTCAACTAAGAAATGGACCGCCACATAGAAAAAGAAAATAATTAATGCAAATATAGAAGGGATATGTATGTGTCAAAATGTTAAATCTCTTGAAATTATTTCAGAAATTATATGCCGTAATTCACCTAAAATTATCACTAAAAAGTTATATCAATTTCCATCTTTTATCCCACATCATTTTCTAGCCTTTTGCATACAAATTTTTTAAAGAATCGATAGAGAGTTGCCATGTTGAAAACGCAGCGAAAAGAATTATCTTTTGAACTATCATCCATAACATATTGTAGATTGATATCTATTATTAATATAATTATCTAAGTTATTTGGCTTTAAATAAATTTTAATTCCGCTTTTTAGAAATGAAAAACTGTATTTATAAAGAAATTTAACATTGATTTTAAATTTATACATGTTTTCATCTGTTTACCCATCTCTTTCATGTTCGTCGCACGACTCACAAGGCTAAGGTTTGAGACTTCTCGGAATATGCTTTACAAACAACGAAAGTTCATTTAACCATATTGCAAATTTGTATTATGCAGACCAGTATACTAGTAAAGAAACTCCCGTTACAATAGTATTTATTTTAAATGTTTCTTCTCTAGCGAAAACATATCTTTCAATCGATTAGGAATCTGATTCGTGAAGATGTATTCAATTTTAAAACCGGACTTGGTATTGGAAGAAATTGCATATGTAAGAATGAGGAAAAAATTGTTTGCTTTTAAAATTTCCATATTCAGGGAATCGATGACAATTGTTCAGCAACTCAAGCAAAATATAACAATGCCATTCGAGATATCCACGAATGATTGCTGATCTAAGGTTGACTTATTTTATTCTAGAACTGATATCCGTTTTTTATTTTCCACTTTTTCCAATAAAATCAATGGCTTTGTTTAAAAGAAATTTTCTACGGCGATAACTATTACAAGAAATTATTAAAAATGAATACAGTTTTGCATAAAATATTTTAAGGCTGTAAAAAATTTGTTTGTGTTGTTAAAGGCTTTAACATAAGCTTGTTTATTTTATGTAAATTGAGGGAATTTATTTATCATAATAATTTGGCCAGCCTAATTCATTACTTTGAGGCTATTAAATACGCCTTGCATTGAAGCCAACATGAGGCCAGAGGGGCTCTATTGCCCCCTCGCCGTTCAAAAATTAGATTTCTCCAATTCTGCTATGCATTTATTTTCAAAATTTTTATAGTCATACATTAAACTATGGCACCTTTGGCTCATTATTAATTGTCAAGCAGTATTAATTATTTTTGTAGTATTTCAGTATCTTGTACATACATTAAAATGTTTGACAGCCTTAAGAAGGAGGTAATAAATTTCTCAGTCTCAGTCCCCCCCCCCCGTTCGAAGTACTCATATGGGCTCCCAACTATGCTTTGTGTTTATTAAATTGTAGTAATCCTATTTATTTTAGCTCTTAACCTATACTTAGCCTCTGCATATTAAGTATGTAATCAGGAAGGATTGCGCAATGGATGTAGTAAAAAAATAACCTTTACTAAATAAGAAAAAGTTTACTACACTCCATAAGATATTTGTCTAACCTACGGCCCTCGGGCCACAATTCCATCCCTCAATCTGGCCCTTCGATAATTGTTAGATGAAAAAAAATTCGAAACGAAAGTTTAATTTCTTTCCAGAAATAAGAAAACACTGCGGGAACAGCCTGGTTGGCCACTTTCCATATCGCAAGTAAACAAATAAGTAACTGGAAGAAATCATAAAAGGAAAAATTTTTGTAAGGTTTGTTTTCTTCTATACAAAACCTCTGGCTCGCGAGATCCGTGAAATTTTTTTAAGTGGATCGCTGTCCAAGAAGTTTAGACAGTTCTACTCTGTAACATTTAAACAAAAGAAGAAATAATTTCATAATATATCATCCTAGTTATTCAAATAAAAAATTAATTAAGGAAATCGTACAATACCCCGGTAATACGTTAACACACGAATAAGTAAACTTGCCAGAGAATTAATAAATACTTAAAAATAGATAACGGTTAAATAGAAATATTCTATACAGATGGGGAATTAGAAATATTCTAATAATAATAATAAGTTATCCGGACAAAGAACTACATAAAATATATCCTTAAGAAAAACTTGGACAAGGACTAATGTCGCCAGTGGCACTTAACTACGAAAACAGTTCAGCATATTAAAATATTAACATAAAGTGACTACAAGCAAGGACATAACTAGTTGGCAAATGTAATTCACCAAAAATTTAGCCATCAGAAATTGATTAATAAAAATTCATCTACCCTGTTGAAAGTATATGCCAGAAATTATTTTAAAAAATGAAATATATAAGGTCTACTATATTTATAAGTTCTCAATACTTATTTAATTCCAAAGGCAAATAATAAGACTTCTATAAAGCAGCTATATATATGTTTAGAGCAAATGTTTTATTTTACAAAAAGTGCAATCAGCTAGCTAACACTTTGCTGATAATTTCACTGCAATCTAAAACATTAATGCAAGAATTGGACAACAAGAACAAGGAGAGACATCGGTTGGTAAATACGGATATGGGGAAAGGAATGAACGTGGCGATCAACTCATCGAATTTGCAGAAGCTGAAAATCTTAGCATCATGAATTCATTTTTTAAGAAGAAACCGCAAAGAAAATGGACATGGAAACACCCAAATGGGGGAACTAGTGAAATTGACTATATCCTGGCAAACAAGAAATCAATTATTGAAGATTGCAGCGTACTGAACAGATTTAATACTGGAAGTGATCATCGAATGGTGAGATGTAAAGTGCACTTAAATACTAAACTAGAAAGGCAGAAGCTCATTAGGAAACAAGTAAGTAAGAGGGTGGATTTAATGAAACTGAAAGTAAATACCGAGGCATTCAAGTTGGAATTAAAAAATCGCTTTTCTGCACTGGAAGGACTTATTGATGAAAGTGATATCTCAGAAGCAAATGAAAACATTGTTAAGACAATAGTTGAAACTGCTGGGGAAATTGGTGGTGTAACCTGTAAAAAGCACAATAGCAAATTATCTGAGAAGACGAAACAGCTCATGAAAAGGCGAAGAGATATGAAGGTGGACAATCAAAATACCAGTTCCAGGATTGAGTACATAGAACTTTGTAAAACTCTGCGCAAAAGCATGAAAGAAGACATAAGAAAATTCAATTGTGAGTTAGTAAGGAAGGCCATTGAAAATAACAAGAGCCTTAGGGTTGTTAAAGGGAGTTTGTCTATTGGGAAGAAACACATCATTGCATTAAAAGGAGAGGATGGCACTGTAACAAGAAATAGGGAAGAAATACTTAGAAGAGTTGAAGAATTCTACAGAAAGCTGTATGAGGGAAACAGTGGATTAAACGAAGACTCTGAGATATTTGGCCCTGCGGTGGCGCAGTGTGGTAACGCGTTCTCCTATTGCGCGGCTAATCCGGGTTCGACTCCCAGCAGTGCAAAAAGAACGCTTACTCAGAGATCTCATAAAGATCGCACTGCTCACTGTAGTCCGGGGTTTGGTTCCCTAGGCCTTAAGAGGTTCGGATTCCTCGGAAAACAGTAGGTCCCGGCGCAGCATGACCACTGTAGTCTTTGAGCCGTAAAACCAAAAAACAAACCAAAATAGTCGAAGGAACAGCTCCTAAAATCTTAAAAGAAGAAGTTTCATTTGCAATAAAAAGTATGAAGAAAGGAAGAGCCCCTGGCGATGATGGTATTACATTAGATATCCTAAAAGAAGCTGGAGAATATGTAGAAGACATACTTGCAAAATTCTTTACCAAATGTCTTAACAGCGGTAACATACCAAACCAATGGGATTCTGCAACAGTAATTCTTTTGCATAAAAAAGGTGATAAAGAGGATTTGAAAAATTACCGACCAATTAGCTTGTTACCTGCTATTTATAAAATCTTCACAAAAGTGCTAACACATCGCCTGCAGAAAAAATTAGATGCAGCTCAACCAAGAGAACAAGCTGGATTTCGAAGTGGATTCTATGTCATATTCAAGTATTAAGAGAACTAATTGAAGGAACACATGAATATTAACTTCCATTGTGTGTGGCATTTATTGACTATGAGAAGGCCTTTGACTCTATTAAAACGTCAGCAGTCATCAACTCTTTAAGATCAGCAGACATCGAGGATGTGTACATTGACATGGTGAAATGTGTGTATAAAAATGCAAGTGCAAAATTTCGGTTACATAAAGATACCAAAACTATCAAAATTGGTAAAGGTGTGAGGCAGGGAGATACCATTTCTCCAAAACTTTTTACTTCAGCTTTACAGATGATTTTTCAGCAGATAAATTGGAATAACAGGGGAATAAAAATAAATGGTGAATATTTAAATCATCTGCGGTTTGCTGATGACATTGTTATTTTTTCAACGAACCCATCAGAACTCCAAGACATGGTACAGGAGCTCTCAACTAGAAGTAGAGAAGTTGGACTCAAGATGAACCTACAAAAAACTAACATCATGTTCAATAATTTCATAGAGAAAACAAATATACAAATTGACAATATGGAGCTAGAAGTTACTGATTCATACATTTAATTTGGCCATCTGATTCAATGGATGGCAATATTATGTAAGAAAACAGACGTACTAAATTTGGCTGGAGTGCATTTGGAAGAAACGGTTTTATCCTGAAGGGAAAATTACCTTTGTGTCTAAAAAGCAAGGTCTTCAATCAGTGTATATTACCAGTCCTTTTTTATGGATCAGAGGCATGAAAGCTAACAGTTGGCGCAATGCGGAAGTTACAGACAACCCAAAGGAGCATGGAGAGGTGCATGCTTGGAATAATTGGGATACAACGAAAAAGAAGCAATTGGCTGAGAGAGCAAACTAGAGTGGAGGACATCATTGTTAAAGTAAAAGGGTTGAAATGGCGATAGGCTAGGCGTATCGCAAGAAGAACTGCTCAACGATGGATAACGGAAATGCTCAACTGGATTTCAAGAGACCATCGAAGACCTAGAAAACGTTCTCAAACTAGATGGGTGGATGAAATAAGAAAACAGGTTGGGGTGACGTGGAAGCGAATTGCTCAGGATAGACTGCATTTGGATGGAAAGCATTTGGAGAGACCTTCACCCAGCAGCAGATAGATAATGATTCAATATGTTGATGGTGATATAAATATATATTCACGTTGAAATTTCTATTTTTGGAGAATACGAATAAGCGAAATATATAATTTGTCAACCACGAAGTCAAAAATTCTATTTGTTTAAAAGCTGGCTTAAAAGGTAAATACAAAGAAAATATAGCATTCTTGAAGTGCAATTTATTTTCGAGAAAAGTACATACTGTCGGAAATTTATTCTGGGCTTAAAATTCTAAATGAAGCCTCTGCCTTATTTATGGATTCCTATGCCCTGCATTTAATTTACGATTTGCGAATCTCAGAACATAAATATTCAAAATTTTTTATAGATTTTATTTTTAGTTTATATATGAAATGTGAATAAATCGCATTACAATAAAAAAATTAGGTGTTTACTTTGTTTTTGCTTGAAAAGAAGCTTTGAAAAGCCAGTCGAAACTTTCAAATTAGGCAGAGCTTACAAAGACAAATGTGTTTTTTCTATTTGAAATGTTGATAGGAATTTATATATATATATATATATTATATTTTACAATATTTTTATCATTACCATTTTTCAGTGTTTTGAAAGATCAATAAATTTTAAAAAAAATTCCGGACCTTGGTGTATTTCAATTACTTACGTTAAAGAAAAACTAATTTTAAAAATAATTAACTCGTCATATTGGCAAGAGAGAATATAGTCTTTAGAAACAATAAATAATGACTAATTTGGTATGAACATTTTTAGCTTATTTCATGAGTTTTCATCAAGATCTTATGCCGATTTGCATATCGTTAAACAAACTAGCATTAATTACATCTGAAGCAATCTCATTTGCGGTTTTTTGCACTGCGGAGTGAAGTCTCTTGAATGTATTTTCCATTTTAGGTTTCATTTTATTAATATTCAGTCATTTCTTATAATTTTATATAAATTTAATATATGAATTTTCTGAAAAACATACTAATAAAAATATTATGATTTAAATATATGAACCGACGGAAATTTTCTTTAATAATCATGAATATACTTTTCCTAACTTCAAGACATTCAAATAAATATAAACTTCAGCTCCAATTAATATACTGTATATTATTTTTATGTACGTAAAATTATGCAAATATCTATGTCAGTTTCATCTGTTCAATGCAATCGTACGCGCAGATTCGAAAACTAAAATACGATGATATGTGAACATATGTTCGAATTTATCAGACAAAATCGACACGTTTCATATAAATGAAGATTCTTTGGCGAGAAATCCACCTAAAGTAAATCCAGGGAAAGCGATTTACCATCCCAACAGTGTCCTGGCGAGGAATCTCTTTTCCTGTGTTTGGTTCATAAAATCTTGCTGATAAAAATAAAGTTTCGCACGATATTACATTTTATAATTTAACTTTTTCCGCAGTTCTAAATTAAAAGCTTTTTTTTTTTTATGAACTGACATTAAATCAAATTATTTTAAATACATTATGCAACTTTTTGGATATGTGTTTTCATATACCGTAAATACTTTTGTTTTAAATCATACAAACCCTATGAGTTAAATGAAATTTAACTCCATTTTGTTACACATGTATATCTTAACGCATTTTTTCCCGCCTTTTTTAATACTTTTGTCTCAAGGCTTCATTTTTTTTCAAGTCTTTCACTTGGGATTCCCCAGGACTGTAACAGCAGCTTAGATAGACCGCCAAAACAAAACACCTTTACGTATACTATAAACTTTGAGGATCTAGTTAGTGCACTGTAATTACTTCTCGAACCGCGTTTCAATTAATTCTAGTGTACGATGACGACCATCCAGATGTTTTGCGAGCAATTTTTAAAACATCGCTGACAATTCCAAGAAAATTTATAGATTTAATTATTTTTACCGTGATGGCAGCTACTTAGATAATTATAATAAATAACACAGATAATTAATAAATAAAATATTTAACTAATATTTAATGTCCAGCAACAACAATAGAGTATTACTTTATATTGCTATACAGTATGTATGGCTCTTTTTATGTTTATTCTACAGCAGTGATAAATAACAGAACTTTAGGGTTCCTTAAATATTTTTAAAGAGGGTTCCGTGGTTACACATTTGACAAGGAAAAGGTTCCGTGGTTACACATAGGACAAGAAAAGTGTTCCACGTCTAGACATGTGACACGGAGAAGTTTCCATGTTTAGACATATGACAAGGAAAGTGTTTCCTAGTTAGACATGTGACAAAGAAAGGGTTCAGTGGCTAGACATGTGAAAAAGAAATGTTTCCGCGGCTAAACATGTGGCAAAGATAGAGTTCCGTGGTTACACGTTTGAAAAGGAAACGGTTGCGTGGCTAGATATGTGACAAGGAGAAGGTTCCGTGGTTAGACATGTGACAAGGTAAGGATGCCGTAGAATAAATAGTTTGAGACCCACTGAGTTAATGAATCGATTTAGTGTATTGATTTGTACAAACCAAACAACCCTTATCGATGAAAATTAAAAATATGATGGTGAATATCGATTAAAACTAAATAATCAAATCAAACATCTACGCTCTGATTGTTTTATGTTTTTAGATTCCAAGATGGATGAATCTCAATAGCTTTAGACTGGACATGAACCCAAATTACCATTAAGGATTTGTTAATAATTACCTAGGGAACGTTCAAGTATTACGTAAGCACCTTTGGGGGAGTTGCTGTTGTGCTTATTTTCCTATGTTAGCCAATGTTAATTTTTGCTTACCGGTGGGGGAGGGGGGTTGATACGGGCAAAATATTGCGTACGTAATATTTGAACGCTCCCCCTAAGATCAAACAATAATTCCTAAGCGCTTGTTTCGTACATTAAAAAAATATTAAAAAAAAAAAAAATTAAGAATATTCTAGGTATCGCGAAATATATATGTATCCATGACGATATTTTAAGGGTCGATAGAAGGCATCCTCATAGATGAAATTGAACCAAACACGCTTTATAATATCTAGAGAAATTTGTTGCTGGTCCAACGTATAAGAAAAGGTTTCGGGGTGTTTTAAGGACTAGTGTTCCCTTTATCAAGCAAAAAGCTTGGTAAAGGAAGCAGTAGTTTTCGAAACATTGCATAAACTTTTGTTATATAGTTGACCAGTAATAAATTTTATTAGTTATTTTAAGCCATGGTCCGTATTGTACACTTTATAATGAAAATTATTTAATTTGGATTAAATTATTAAAAGAATGTTACACATAACGAATGTAGACGAACAACAGGAAACTAAAAGTCACGTCGACGTATGTTCAGTTCGAAGACAAAAAAGAAATTTAAAGAATTAAGAAAATTAAATGAAGAAAATAAGGTAAAAAAATAAGAAATTAAGAATTTTTGAAATCCATTTAAGGAAGACAAAAACATGTTCCATCCCCAGGCTACAAAAAAGTATTGCTCTCTTTATTCTAAGATCATTCTTATTTGCGCATAGAGTATGCTTAAGAATTAGCGATATTTCAAAGACTTCATTGCTTCAAAAAGTCTTCGAAGCAACAACAAAGGCCAGAATTCGAAAACTGAAAAATCATTATTGTGGACAAGTTGAATTAAGAGTACTATAATAAGGAATATACCGAGATCCAGTCACATAGCTAGAAGCTTGTTACAGAGGGGGTCTCTGAATATTCCAAGTGGGGCCTTAGAATTGGTAATTATTTTGATGTATTTTATTAATATGTTTAAAAAATTAAATATACATATACGCAGACTAATATATTTAAAGTTAAAAAATAAATTTCGTAAAGTAAATTTTGCATTGAAAATTTATAAATTTTAGTATACCTCTCAATACTTTCTCTTACCTTGATTATAAAACAGATGAAGACCAAATCTTTGTAAAGAACATTATGTACATAATATCTACGGTAAAAAGCTATTTTGAGTACAGTGTTAACATTAAAGAACAATTTCCATTGTCATGTACAATGTTATACGAGTCAAAAGATTAAAATGAAATTCTACAAAAATTTATTTTGAGAAAAAGTATTTTCCCGGGTGGGCGTGATTATATTTCCAGGGGCTCAGCCCTTTCTGTCCCAAGCCTGGCTTCGACACTCTTGAGACCGCAGTAAATATAGCTACATGCAAGTTTTCCCTTAAAGGCAGTATCGTTATAAATAGACTATAGCGTATCTTATTCAACCATAAAATAAATGCTATTAAAAAATTAACTATAGTATACAGGGTGTTCAAAAAACACCATATGAGCTGTATATTTACTTACGCCATAACGAGAAAATTTACATATGGTTACCATAGACGGAAATCAATATTTAATAAGGTATTTCAGATAATACGTTGCCAAATTGAAAAAGAAGGGGCTTTCCAATATTGACAAGAAAGGCTGGACCTTTCCTTCATTAGTTGTCTAAAGTTGACGTCAATCTAAAAATTCAAAAACTGGATTGATAAGAAGTTACCCTATTTTTCGTGTGTGTGACGCAATAAAACAACAAATATTTTATTAAGTCGAACAACATATATGCCCAAACGTTTTGAGAAAAATTTAATCACAATTTTTAAAATCGTAATTATTATTTGAAAGCTGAGTATCGATATTAGATTGCTATCGATTTTGCTTTTTATACAAAGGAAGCCTATCTTCACTCAACTAAGTTTTTACTTTGACATCGTTTAAAATTCTTTGAAAATTTTATTCGAACAATTTAATAAGTTATAAGTTACCAAATGAAAAAGTGAAATTAAATTACATAATGATGAATATCAGCGTAGTTAACTGATTTATTTATGGCTATTGACGAAAATTGATTGTTAATGTTGTTAATTTAATTTAGAGCATAGAAAGTCTAAGTATATGGTAATATAAATTGTTTTCTTAAAGATTTGAAAGTAACATATGGGGTAGCAATACCTGCAGAAATATTGTTTCCGTTTTTGCCTGATGAAAACAAAATTTATTTGTAAGAGTAAGTAAAAATATTGCATGTTATTAATAGCAACTTCTTGTGAAGAGGTAGCATATTTTTGGTTCGATTTTGTTTTTAACGATGTAACAATCTTAAATCTATACTTGGTCTGTGTGTATATAAATAGTATTTGCCGGTCGTATTTGAAAGGGGAACTCGCAAATTGCCAACCATGATATATTAAATCAGTATGAATTTTAATTAAATCAAAATTGTTTGTTTCTAAATATTGTAATGTTCCACTCTTTTAAAATTCTTTGTATAAAAAAACTTTGGGAAAGGTTATAAAAACATCTTCTCAAGCATTGGCCCAGTTGTTTAGGCGGATATTAAGTTTGCTGAATGTTTGTTTACAGTGTCATAGAGTATTATTTAAAAAACTCCATTTATGAAATCTGCAAGTTTTTTAGCATTTCCCTTTCAGCCCACAAATATAATTTTTTTCATTGCTGAATATAATAGTTCAGAAATTATTTTCACACACAGAACAAAAATAAGGAGAAACAGCTCTTCATTCCCGAATGGTCCATTTTAAATTGCTACTACTTGTACTTATAAGACAATTTTAAAATAAACAAAAAATAAATAAAATACAACGTATATTGTACATATAGTTGAAATTTTCACAAGATAAAGGTATGTAAGATATTATTACCCTTCTCAGTCTAACACAATTGTAAAACAATGGTCAACACACAAAACTATCGGGGGAAGTTTTTCGTGGAATATTTTTATTACGATTAATAAATTTGACACACATGTTGAAGCTCATAATTGAGCTTTTTTGGTATTGGAGAGAAAGAGACAATAGAGACACAATTTCGACTCTGAGTCTGGGACGATAGAATTCATTGCTATTTGATTAACAGCTGCAAATTAAATTATTTACATAAAATTTTGTGTTTATGATGTACGTTTCTGAAACTTGACTGTTAACTTAAATCTTGTACTCTGTTGTTTATGCCAAGAGAGCGAGAGAGATAGAGAGAGATATGTGCTTGTGAAAGAGATATATAATAATCTTTTTAAAATATATATCTTATTTTGAAAGCAAAAGTATGCTTCTGCAGTTTATATACAGCAAATATCAGGATTCAAGTATATTATACTTTTGATCGATTAGCTACTTAAAAGCGCTGCCGCATCAGCATTCTATTGTCCTTATCCGAATCTTATTTTCCGGAAAAACGGAAGCTGTTTACTTTTCTTATAAACGAATCCGAGGTTTCGAAAGTAGAATAGGAACAATCGAACGAAGAAAGCAAAATAGTTTTTGTGGATAAAACTGTCCGTTAAATCATCGGGATTCGTTCAGTACTCGAGATTTTAACAGATTTTTTACCCTTTCTTTTTGTCGTTAAGTAGGTAGTCGAATTTGTAAATTTCCAAAGAATGAATAACCTCTTAATGATAATCTTGTATGAATCTATATACTTTATATGAATCTGTATACTTTATATGAATCTATATACTTTATATGGATCTATATACTTTATATGAATCTATATACTTTATATGAATCTATATACTTTATATATGAATCTATACTTTATATGAATCTATATGAATGAGTTTAATATGAATCTTAAGTAATATCTGAGAGAATTATTTATTCATACGTAACGAAAAACTTGATGTTGATGATTTCTTCAGAAATATTTTTAAACGGATAGCTTTTAAGGAGAGTGATAAATTTTTAAAAGTAGAAAGCTAAATTTGCATCTTTTTTTAAAAAAGAAAGTAAGTACTCAACTAAATCTTAAAGAAGGAATAAGGTCTTAACGGTGGATTAACGTAAGTTGAAGTATCAAATCGTGTATTAGCAAATTTGGGTAGGAGTAGATATTGATATCAGAAAAATAAGTTTATAATACTCGCAAGAAAAACCCAAACGTCTGATCTCTAAATTGCTTTCCTTTTCATAACAAAAATATAAAAACGTAAGTTGAAGTATCAAATCGTGTATTAGCAAATTTGGGTAGGAGTAGATATTGATATCAACGTAAAGAGTGATTATACAATAATTTTTGCCACCCACGTATTAATTACAGCTCAAACTAGAGCTTGTGTAATTTTGGAGAAAAAGAGACGCTTTCCCCATCCTGGATTCGAACCAGGGTCCCTCCGTTTAGCCCGGAGTGTCTTGGACCGCTAGACGAATGAGGACAGGAAACAACGCTCTCTTTCTCCGTATGTAAAGGTGTTAAGGTATTATTACCCTCCGCAGGGATAACACAATTGCCAAATATGGTCAACACAAGAAAGCCTCCGGGGCGAGATTTTTGTGAGTTTTCGTGGGGGAATTTATTATACTATAATTTTTGCCACCCACGTATTAATTACAGCTCAAACTAGAGCTTATGTAATTTTGGAGAAAAAGAGACGCTTTCCCCATCCTGGACTCGAACCAGGGTCCCTCCGTTTAGCCAGGTGTCTTGGACCGTAAAGAGTGATTGTTAAATCAGTGGTGCAACCTGAATATTCCTAACGTGGGTCCAGTGGTGTAAGGGATTTTTGATGGAAAATATGGCCAGGGGCCATATAAGTTACGTTTTTTTCTTTTGTATTTTATGTGTTCATTTATCATTATTAACTTACCAGTGATTCTACAGTGCAAGGTACTTAAATAATTAGAAATAATACATAGATTTTGTTTATACAATTTTTACAATGGCCAACCCCTGTCTCCTACAAAAAATACGTTGAAAAATAACCCTCCAGTGAAAAAATTGCTTTTGCTTGCTCTGTCCACTACTTGATCTACAGAAGCCACAAATATAGATATCAAAACATCTTATTAATTTACCATATGAATTATATAAGTACTATCCTTGAGGCTATGTGTGTTAATCAATTACTTCTAATGGTTAATGCACAGAACCTTAGAAGTAATATGTTTCCCAATTACCGCAGGTGGTTAGCACGCTGCTAATGGGGCTTTGTGTGTTTAATACTGGCAGTGATTGTGTTATTCCTGAGAAGCGTAAAGGTATCTCGAAAACATCGAGAATCAAGGTAGTTAATTGTCTGATAAAAATAAGGGTAGCGCAATTGGAATAAAAAGTACGAATAAAATATTATCAACCCAACATTTACATAATGTGAAATTAGTTGAATAGATTTCAACTCACCTAATATGTTTCGGATTACATTATTTTATTACAATATTTATATTAACCAATACTTTCAAAAATGCAGACAAAAATGAATATTTAATCTTCTTCCTCACGACTGTATGCAAATCGCTTTGTTTTTTCTCTCATTGTGCCAGTTACACAAATGTAAAATAATTTATTATTCCGCTTTCAATGCAAAAACTGTCAAACAAATATTCTACATTATTTTCTATCCGTTATATTCTGTTCTTCCAATGTATTTTCCCCAGCTTGCTTTCCCTATGGAGAATGTGCATATACGAATCATATTTTATCAATCTTGTTTATTGTTGCAGGTACACATTGAGTGGGAGGATTTTCTGGAGATATAGTTGCTATACATTTTGTGCTCGACCGTCCTGAATACTTTATATTAATCAGAAAGAAGTATCGAAGACAGTACACAAAAACCTATGATGCATTTTAGAAAACAAGTTTGATTTTAGTTTATTTATTGCCCTACGTTTTCTATATATCTATAGTAGCTAAACTGTTCATAATATATAAATGGAAATTTTTGAGGGGAATTTAGAGAGTTTTTGTTAGAGCATAAAAAGTGTAATTTGCTTTTAAATAGGTAAGGCCTAAATAAACAAATAAATGAACATTCGAAAAAATATCATTATTGTTATGAACAAAAAAGTACGTTTATCTTTCGGATAAAGTAAAGCGGGCAAAGTGCGTTAAATAAGAACTAGAAAATGTAGTTTTTGACATCTTCGTTTAGGTCCGTGCGTAGAATTCCAAAAAGGTGGGTATGAATGAAGCAGGAAGGTGTTTAGAAGGAAATAAAATTTTTATTTTATAATGAGTGTTCCTTTACGGTAAATAATATTGTTCAAATTGGTGCTTAACTCCTGAAACCCCTATCGTACGCGGCTTTGCCTTTATGATAAACTGATTTAGAGTAAAGGCTCTTTACCGAGGGAATTCCACCCAGAGGGAGAATTACGGACTCAAATTAGTAGGTTCAAAAACCATAAAACCATTAATTTTGAGTTTACTTTTTTGAACTAGAAGAATTTAGAAACGGGATAACTAAATCCAGAAATAAAATAAAAATGGCACAAAGGTAAAAAAAGTTGAATACCACCGTTTTAAATTCATCTATGCCAAGATAAAACCCAATTTGGTATTTTTCATATCTTAGTATAACAATAATATAAAACTGTCCAGAATTATCTACAATATGTAAAAAATTGTCTATAGTTACATAAATAAAATGTTTTTGATTATCTCACAAATTAATTATTCAAATGAAAAAAATGGCTTTTCTCTTATTATAAATTTTATTGCTTTCAGTCGCTAATTTTAATAAAATTTGTCAGTTAATTTTATATTTTCCATGCTCAATATATTTTAAGTTTTTCCATCGTCCACTTCTTGTAAGACTGTTCATCCTTTTACTGAAAATATAATTTTAAAAGTATAATTTTAAAAGAATGATTTTAAAAATATAACTTTAAAAATATAATTTTAAAAAGAAAATTTCGAAAATATAATTTTAAAAATTTCAATATAATTTTAAAGAAATTTCGAAAATATAATTTTAAAAGTATAATTTTAAAATATAATTTAAAACTAATGTTCAAAATATACTTTTAAATACTATATTTAAAAATAAATTTCAAATGCAATTTTCAAAAACCATACATTTCAAAATATAATGTTAAAAATATAACTTAAAAAAAGATAAATTTCAAGTATTTTTAAACTTGTAGTCATAACATTGAAAAAAAGAAGAAAACAAGTAGAAATGAAATTTCAAATGATATCAGTTTCGGTTAAGTAAACTGGGACAGAAATTCAAATGAATGAGAAAATGATAAGCAAATAAAAGGTATGTGTGAATTTTCAAGATTATTATTTGACATCAATTACAACTAGCGTTTCTCGTCCGTTGCAATTACTTCGCACGTGGTTTATATTTGGTCGCGCAGATGGCAAGTGTTTTTCAGAGCCATCTATTTTATATTACGTTCCTTTCGATTTTACGAATTGATAGAGGATAAGAATAAGGTCAATATATGATTAGTGACGTTAATGATTAATAATTAACGTTAATGATTAATAATTAACGTTAATGATTAATAATTAACGTTAATGATTAATAATTAAGTTAGTAATTAATAATTAAATTAGTAATTAATAATTAAATTAGTAATTAATTAATAATTAAGTTGAAGTAGTTAATTAATAATTAGTTGGTTAATTAATAATTAAGTTAGTAGTTAATTGATAATTAAGTTAGTAGTTAATTAATAATTAGAAGTTAGTAGTTAATTAATAGTGAAGTTGGTAGTTAATTGGCAGAGTAGAAAGTTGTGGATTAATTAATGAATTAGTCAGTAGTTAATTAATAATGTTCTGAATTATTATCTAATTCATTCGTATGTAAATAAACCCAGTCTTGATTGATTTGTGATAATGAAGCCAGTGTCAGTTTCGCATATTGAAATTCAATCAGCCAATTCTGAATGAATTCACGTTATCCATAATTTTATACATTATTAATTCGTCATATATATATATCATATTTATCATTACTTTATACATCATATTATTCTTGTTAATTGATTATTATAATAATTATTTACACAAAAAACGACAACGCGATGAAATTGATCGCTTCCGCGGTTCTAGGTATACATACTTATAACCACAGTTATCCACAATATAGGTTTTTAAACTGTATATGCGTCATTATAAACATATTGTAGAAAACGTCAAAAATTTTTGTGTTTAAAACACAGAAAATTTAAAAAATATTTGAGTTCAAACTTCACAACAAGCGGTCATTTCGATCGGGGCCGCGGTTCTAGCGTTAAATATAAAATGCAAAATCGGCGTGAGGCTTATGCTTCTTAAATAATTATATATTAGTAATGATTATTTTTAAAAGTGCCTTGGTAATATACATTATATATGGTGTTAGACATTGGCGTTCTGTGTACAGATAGAAATTCTGGTAAGTTAAAATTTTATTTAAACTTTTTTTCGCAAGAACTATGTGGCTTCTTCCAAAGTTCAATAATTTCAGTTTCCGTGTTTTCTAGAATGTATTTCGGCAAATCGAAAATGTTTCTACTGTTCGATAAGTGACCAACTGGTAAATTTCGGATGCGATCAAGCCGTTTGTTACAATTCTTCATTCATCATACCGTGCAGAAAAGGTCCGATGATCCAATATTTTGAAGGCAAACAAAATCGACGTGCGTAATGTACTTGAAAAATTTTACAAAAATGTTTTATCAATTTTTGGAAGGCAAACATGCTGATGCTATTTATTTACCCTTCGAACGCGCGCTTTATTTATTTAAGGTGATTTGCCTGAAGTGTAAGTAAAATAAATGTAATTTTTTTACCTTCGAAGGACACAGAAATGCCGTGAAACTTACAGGAACAACACGTGTTGTTTTCACACCCACATATACTGGGTTCAGGTCATTAACTTCAATGGATAACTAAGAGAAAATGTAATTATGTTGAAAAGAAACTGTTTGTGCCCTTCTAGCAGCTACCATTCGTTGATTTTAAATATAAAAGAACAATTATTTAAAATAATTCTGACTTACATTTGTAAGTCAGAAAGAAACACTTCTGAGTAATATAAACTTCTGACTTACATTTGTAAGTCAGAAGTTTATATTACTCAGAAAAATATGTCAATTACTTCCTTACTTTATTGAAGTATTTTATTTTTAATAAAATAGATACCAATAGTATAAGTGATAGTTTAAGTAATTTAATTTCAATACGATAATATGAAACAAGAATTTAATATTTTTAATGAAGCAAGAAGTGACAGTGAAATATACGAATTTTAACATATTTCCAATATGTTAAAATCAGATTTTATATCTCACTAATAAAAAACATAATTTTTGGTCCCTGAATTATATAATTTATAATTTTAAAATAAACAGAACGCAATTGTTTTTATACTAACTTTCCACGCTCTGTTGAATACAGGGTGTCCAGGCTAAAGGCATCCAAAAGTAATGGCTTATATCGAGAGAAACACACACGACTCGGAAGTGCTGCGCCAATGATAGGGGATTGCTCCAATTTTTTTATCCAAGTTTGCTATTACGGTCGCGCATGCGCATTGTTGACAGCTGCGTTGAGCTGCTTTCCACAGCAGCTCAACGCTGACTTGTGATTAGGAATATTTAGAAATGGAATCATCGGTATATTTTGCTTCTCAGAGCCGATAGTGGCAGGACGAAGCAACATTGACTTGTTGGAGAACTTCGCTGTTCCACATATTCGACCAAATTTAATATTTCAGCAAAACAGTGCTCCACCAAACTTTCATGGAGAAGTTACCGAGTTTTTGAATAAGATCTTTCCTGGATGCTGGATCGGAAGAGAAGGCTCTACTGCTTGGCCTCAGAGATCTTTGGACATAAGGCCGTTGGACTTTTTTGCTTGAGGCTTCAATAAAATGAGTGTGTACCAGCAAAAAATTCGTAATTTGGATGTTTTGAAACAGAGTATCTGTGCAACAGTATCGATTTAATAATACCTCAGATGTAAATAAATACCTGGCAAGAGATCGAATAACATTTGAACATCCGCAGAGCCACTAATGGTGATTACATTAAAATTCGTTAATCTGAAAAGAAACTTAAGGAGTTGCCATCTTTAATGCAACTGAAATTTATAACTAACCCTGTGTCATTCTCCCAGTATAAGTCATTACTCTTAGATACCCTTTAGTCCGGACACCCTCTATTTTGTTCTTTCCAAATATAGTGCCCACCGATTAATATAAATCCAGTGGTCAATATAACCGATCGATTAATATAAATAAATTTTCAAGAAAGGATTCAGATCAATCAATATCCTTATAAAATCGCTGATTAATCAAAAGAAATTGAGCAAGTAACCGACGTAAGAATTACATTGTTCATTTCTTGGAATTTTTTTGTCACTAAGCCGCTCAGTATACCATCGTAAGCAATCCCAAGTTCTGAAATACACTCGTTTGGAGTTTTGTCTCCGTATTTTTCCATTCATTGTCTATTCCTTTAGCAAGAGTAGGGTGGAGTAATGATGTTCGTTATTGAGAATTCTGAAGAGACTGACACCGAAAATAAATTTAATTTTACTTTTTTTGCTAACAATATTGAAAGATTTAATTAATGACAATCTTTGAAAGCAAAAAATATAATAGAGTAATTTTTAAGGAAAGCTTGACTTCGCTGATTAATTTTACATTATTAGATTAATGGATTTATAGATAAATCAGGATCTAATAAGTTTCATAACTAGCTATGAATAGATTGTGCGGCAAATTTAAAAAATTAATACCTTTGATAATTTTAATATTACTGATTCTATAATGTCTTTATTTATTATAAATTGATAAAATTTAATTAATAATTTTAGTCTTTATTAATTGGTTTCAGCATATTGAGTTATTATGATTTGGTTGGCAGTTATATGTTATCTTATGATTTAGTTAGAATTTATTTGGGCACTGCATTTACTTTCATTTAATTTACAATATATTATTACTTTTGACGGTTTCACTTTCTGTACTTGCTTTCCTAAAAAAGTCTAATTTCGAATAACTGGTTTTAAAAATTATCTGCTTTATAAAATTAAATTTTTTGCAATAAAAATGGTTTATTAGGCGGATGGCGTTGCACTTTCGAAAATGAGCGTTAATTTTCAAAACACACA
>QLNU02014176.1:42052079-42080131 GCA_006491805.2 Dysdera silvatica | reverse complement strand
CTATCTATCTATCTATCTATCTATCTATCTATCTATCTATCCATCCATCCATCTATCTATCTATGCATCCATCCATCCATCCATCTATCTATCTATCTATCTATCTATCTATCTATCTATCTATCTATCTATCTATCTATCTATCTATCTATCTATCTATCTATCTATCTATCTATCTATCTATCTATCTATCTATCTATCTATCTATCTATCTATCTATCTATCTATCTATCCATCCATCCATCCATCCATCCATCCATCCATCCATCCATCCATCCATCCATCTATCCATCTATCTATCTATCTATCTATCAATCAATCATTGGTTCATTCAATCCTGTTTCTTTATTAATACATATAATTTATACGATGTAACAGCGGATAGGTTTCCACATTTCTAAACCCTTAATATCTAATTAGTATTATTATTTTTGTTTAGTAACCTAAGTAGTAAACCAAGTAGTAATGTCTTTTTTTGTAAAATTTTCATTAACTTCAAATTAATTTTTCTTAAAAATAGAAATAAGAAAGGAAGATCACAAATATAATACTCGTCATAAAAAGATTAAAACAAAAAAAATCAAATGAATCAAAACAAATTATCGAAAAGGCAATATAAATTATTACGGATTAAATATTTGGAATAGCATACCAAACGAAATAAAAAATGCTATTCCAATGAAAAAAAAAACCGAACATAAAAGGCCAAAATTTTTTGGTTGCATATGAATTAACGTTTTGTTTTAGCATGTAATTCATAATTCATATACGTATAAACAAATTGTATACATATGTATAAAACTAAAATCATTTGCGTTGTATTGCATTCTATTGTAAATTTTTTCCAAACACAACTACTGACATACAAGATGACCATTTATAAATGTATCACATGTAAAATATACGAATTATGCATGTATATGTATCGTGTATGAAATACGTGACTTTTTACTCTGTTGAAGCTGAGAATGCAGTACTTTGAAATAAAAGAAATTGTATTATTTTGAGCTGTAAACCCAGTATGCATTTCAAGATGCTTGAATTGCAATCGTAGAATAAAAAAGTGTCGAAAAATACGCCACAAGAGTCCTGCACCTTTTCATTTGCATTTAAATTCTCGGATTTTCGGTCAGAGGACGGAAACGGTTCCAATTTATTTTGAAATATTTCCCGTTTTTTCTTTAGAGCCTCACGATAAAAGAAAAGGGCCGAAAAACTTTACAAAAAATGCAGATTCTTTTAAAAGCAAGAAGATATAATCACTAAGAAAAGGAAGAAGAAATATGTTTATTCACGATCCATATATTCTAACCGGTGATGTATCTGCTTCAATTCTAATACTACAATTGGTATTTTTTAAATATAGAGGCTACTGACATTGTTAAGTTAGAAATGGAACAAAGCAGAAATTAATAGTATGCTGAGAAACTCTTCTTTGCTGGGTCCTTAATTTATAGTTCGGTTGTAGCGGTTTTACATTATTTTATCATGCTAATGAGAGTCGTAATTTTACTATCAGTAGATTCTGATACAAAAAGTTTTCGCATTAATTTAGGGCCTTATTTTATAAATTATGATATTGAGCAAGGTTAAGTACTGAATTCACGCATGCCCTTAATTAAGATATCATATGAGAATTTGAGTACCATCAATTTTTTTTATTTTTATTAATTTCTTGTGAAATAATTTTGCCATGCTTTTAATAAGTTAATGATTTTCACTCTTCAGATTCAGACAATGTCTCCTGCTATCGTTAGAAGATAGGGAAGAAGAAAGGGGAGGAGAGAAGGGTTTGCCGTATCCGGTGAATATCGTAGTTTTGTCTGGGGAAAAAACTATCTGCAAATAATCAAATAAGATTACAATTTTAGGTTGATATGTATCTGAAGTTTATATATGAATTTAAAAAATTAGACAGACATGTTCACTGAATATGCTGAATCTAGCGGGATTCGTTTAAGGAATGTAGTCGAATGTTTGTTTTTTAATTTAAATCGCTTTATGCATATTTGCCTCTAACCCCACAGAGTTATATAGTCCATTATTGGACATGATACGTTGAATCCATTGTCTACATTGACCAAAATATCATCTGATAATCTGAAAATTACCTTAAAAAAGTAATTCCCCCTTTGCTTGAAAAGTTACTCAGGACAGCTTCATTTTGTTCCTTTCCTTCGGGTCCTATGAAAATATAGGATATTTACGAAGAAAATTTCTTTGCCTTGAATTTCTGGAAGTCTTTTCATCTCTCCATATTTTGCCTTCTTTAAATTTACCTTCACAAGGTGTTTGCCTGTGTGTTTCTTGATTCATTCGCCGCTCACTTTACTTTAGGGCTCTAGTACCCGTTTACACACACATTTGTTGCTATATTTCTTCTTCTTATATGGTCTAGCCAGCTATGGTTTCTTTGATTGAATATTTCTAACAAAAACTGCAAAATATTCCATAAAACTATACTAATAATCAATAAACTGTACTAAATACCACTAAACTTTTGTTTTTCGCCAGTGCATGTCATTAATGTACAAAAGTGCTTATTTATGAAAACTTGAATTTTGTTAGTTATTTCTTTGTTAATTTCTACGTTTGACATGTGTAAATCAGCATCGATTTGACGTTGCCTTCAAAAAGTGAAGTTACCTTCTTTAGCTGTCGAGAATTCCTATTTATTTTTTAATTGTGCAAAGATGCCGATTTGTTTTCAAATACTCTGTTGAAAACTAGAAATATAGATATGAGGTTTTCTTTCTGAAATTAGATTTAATTTTGTGTGTATAGAGCGGACTGTATGTTCGCTGTTCATTGCTGGTCACACAACCACAAATTCAAATTCAACCAACTCACAATTATCTGCCAACCAAGATCATTATTTAAATTAGATTTTTTGAAAGCGTTTCATGTAAATAAGAATTATTCTATCATATATATATATATAGTCAATGAACCAAATCTACTCCAAATTTCAGTCAAGCTTGGAAATATCTGATAAATTTTTCCACATAGATTATTCATCCACAACTGGCAACACGATATTCATCCAATAACAACATCGCCAATTTTCTAATATCTACTTTTTAATTTTGTATTTTCTGACGATAGACGGCCACATCAGAAACGTACGTTGAAATAAAACGTTTTAACAACCTTACTTAAGTATATAACGTTGCCTTCACTTTTAAATCTTATCTGAGTTATCTGAGTAACGTTAGGTCAAATTATCTTACAGGCATGCAACTTACTTATTTTTATTCCGATTTGAGTGAAATTTGGAGCCTGATCTGGTATACAGTTGAAACAATGCTTTCAAAATTTTCAAATGAATTTCGCAAAGATCACAGAATTAGGTCATCTATTTTTTTCAGAACGAAATTCAATTGCGGGAATTTCAGAAAAGACTTGTGACCCACGTCCATACCAAAAGTACACTCTTACCTAAATTCTGATTGATAAGGCAATGCAAGAGATAAGGCTACGAACATTCTTATATTGTTTTGCTTTCGATCAATACTTGAAAAGTAGAACTGCATCCTGCCATAAATACAGATGTTCCAAAAAAAAGAAACATAAAAGTTCCTGTAGCTATTCCCCGTTTGAAAAATTTACACAGATTGAACAGTTACCGTCAGTCAGATTCCTTTTGGGTGTTTTATCAGTACACTGCTTGGGGTTCTACCACCAGTTGCTTTCTTGGAAGTCAGAATACCTTCCTAACTACTTACACCTTTGGAATTCGCCCGATTGGGGTAGGTTAGAAAGAGAAAGATTAAATATATATGCCATACGTTTTGCAGTTGAAAGGTTGGTTTTAATCTCATATAAGTAAATAAATGAATAATAATAAATAGAATATTAATTATTAGATTGCTGGTTTGAAACACTTGTTTTTTATTATATTCGTACTTTCCATTACCGGATTTTAAAATCTGAAAACAATGTGTTCTGATTAACAGGACCATAATGTTAAAGAATTTGATGAAATATTTTAATAACTGTGAAACAATAGGTGTATTGATAAATTCTATATATGTGACGGTTGTATAAGCAGTATTCTTATGAATTTTATATAGGGAATAATACAAAATCATTAATTGGTGTACTATTATGCATTGTACCGTTTATGGATATTCAACAAAATCAATGGTACTCAATATAAGACATATGCACCTATGGGCATATGTATACAGGGTGTTGCCGAATTCGACCGACAAATTCAAAGGTGTGTGATAGTAGCCATCAAAAGGATGAAAAATTGCCATAGAACATGGGGTCGCAAACCACGTTTAGTGGAAGAAAATCGCAAAAGTAATTATGAAGGGTGTGACGTCGAATGGAACAAAAAGGGCCAATAATAAGTGGAAAAACATTTATTTGACGTAAAGCAGGATTACAATACAGACAATGCATCACAGTTCAACGTCAGAAAGGAGACGACGAGAAAATTTCATAGGAATTGTTCAAAGTTGCAGCCGCGAAGTTCATTGCCCAGCCGACACTGACGAACTAAGGATTGCCGGACGCGTTCAAACATACCCGGTGTGCTGGCGATGTCTGCTGAAGCGACCACGATCTGTGCTGTGAGATCCTCCAGTGTATCCACAGGCGTCTGATAAACAAGCGATTTCAGGTGGCCCCAGAAGGAGAAATCTAAGTGATTGGGTCCGGGGAGCATGAAGCCAAGCAACAGGTCCGCTGCGTCCAATCCACCCCTCGGGATATGTAGCATCGAGGTGGTTACGCACTACAATCGAAAAATGTGCTGGTGCACCATCATACATGAACCACATGTTCTGGCGCACAATATCCGGTATTCCCTGTAGCAAATCCGGGAGGACGTGCTGTAGGAAAATAAAGTACTTTGCGCCATTCAGGCGTTCGGGCAGAAGGTACGGTCCCAACAGATGATCTCCGAAAATCCCTGCCCAGATGTTAATACTGAACTTGTGTTGCACTTTCGACTAGACAGTGATGTGGGGATTTCCGGACGACCACATAAACGCATTGTGCATGTTGACCACACCTTCTGTCGTAAAGCAGGATTCATCCGAAAATAAAACAGTGGCGGGAAACTGTAAATCATTTTATGTGGCATCAAGCATCCAGAGTACGAACTCTACTCGAAGGGGGGGTAATCGGCATTGGCAAGGAGTTGGACCTTCTGCACGTGGAAGGGGTGCATCTTTTCAACACGCAGAACCTTCCACACCATTTCGTGCCGAATACCCAGTTCAGCTGCAACCGATCGCGTACTTGTCGACGAAGGAATCAGCAAACCGTTGCAATACTCTGTTTTCTGTTTCAGGTGTGCGCACACTGCTTTCTTACCCTGAATTACGTCTCGTTATTTGGAAGGATCCTGTCTCCCGAAGCCGTCGATCGATGCTCGTGAAGGTGGTATGGTGCGAACAACGCCTCCTCGGATATTGCTCTTGGTATATCCTCTATGCTAGGCGTCCATTGCCATTTGCTCGGCCGTAAATCAGATGCATATCCGCATGTTCCTCGTTCCTGTAATCCGGCATGTTGTTTCCGAATGAAGTTTAACACCCACGAATTCTGCAATGTCCACTAATGAATACTTGCTCGCTGCTTTTGTTTTCCCCATACGAATGGGAAATTCGCATACGAGAAGATTTCTTCTTCTCTACCACAGTGCTCCTAATCCATGCATTCGTGTCGCCTCTCTCTTCGTTAGTCTCACTGTCCTCTCGACGTCTATTTTTGCGATTTTCACCCATGCTTGCTACCCCATGTTCTATGGCAATTTTTTATCCCCTCGATACTTACTCTCACCCCTCTGAATTTGTCTGTCGAATTCGGCAACACCCTGTATATATATATATATGTGTGTGTGTGTGTGCGTGTGTGTGTAAGCATATTAAATGTATTATTTATACAGAGTAAGGATCCAATATCGCTTATCCATAACCTGCACATTTTAGAACATACTTTTTGTAATAAATTAGCAATTCCTTTCATCTTACCTACTTTTCCTTATAAATGTTACGTTGCGTATATTTAAGGTGCATGTAAATTTCCAGAATTTAATCTTACAGAGAAAAGGATATCTGAAAATAAAAGCTACAAGTGTTTCGTTTGTTGCATCGCCTGCGTTTAATTTTAAGTGATTGACAAAAAGTGACCAGAGGAAAATATTTTTATTCCATGTCTTAGGATTGGAGTGGATCAGCAGAATTTTGTTGCAGGATGTATTGTATGAGATTTTTCCATCTGAGAAGGATTAGAAAAAAAGGGAATTGGGTGTTGGCCGCGGGTCTAAGTTACATTTTACTTTCTAAATCTCGAAAATCGCTAAAAGGGAAGCTATTTCTTTTTCCATTTTGGCGTCAAGTTCCAGGTTAAGCGTGGAGAAATGCCTGGAGACATTCCTGCGATTTTTCTTTTCATCGTAAGAACCCGACGAAAGAAATAAGGGAAGAGTTAGGATTTAGAGAAACAATCCTAAATCTTGAAGAAAGAGAGTCAGAGAGTTTGGAGACTTCAAAAAGTGCCGTTTAAACAGAAAACGCCAAAGGAAAAATGGAACTAAAAAGAGTCCTGGAGAAAAAAAGGCACGACCGGGAAACGTTAGTTTGCTCCGAAACTGGGGAAATGGCTCCAAATCGTTCGGATCGATTTGGCGGGCTTTTTTCCCGCACAACACTCTTGCATTCAAAGCACGTCTTTCCTCTCAACGCAAAGTTTCCTTCAGGGATTTGCAATTAGAAGACGGGGGCCACTGTGTATGTCTCTTTTTTCTCCTTTAACTTGGAATTGAGAGAACGTGACACCACTCTCCATCGATTTCAAAGCAACATTTCCGAAAGCAAAGTAGATGGCACCAGGTACTAAAAGTAGAATAAAACCCCGTGGGTTCTTGGATTTTACAGGAGCGAAGTTTAAAGACCGGATATCCTTGAATATTTTGCGAGGAGGAACCAAGGGAGGCAAAGGAACTTGAAAAATGATGCACCTTTCAAAACTAAAATAAAGAAGTTTTCTGATAAATCTAAAAAAGAGTTTTGATCTCTAATGGATGTTTCATGATGATGAAATTAGGATATTTTATATTTAAGTTATTTGAGGACAAAATACAAATGCATTGGAATTTGTGATATATGTAAATCTTATGCTAATATTATGTAAATATGGTTTATACTAACATCTTATATATATATATATATACAGTCGAGTTTCTATTTAACGAAGTGCCATCGTTCCTCTGAAAAACTTCGTTATAAGGAAAATTCGTTAAATAGAAATTAACATAAATTGTAAAACTTAATTTCGATAAAATGAAAAAGGTTAAATTTGGACAGTAAAAACTAAATTTAGTAGACTCTTCTTTTTCAACGAATTTAAATATTTTTCGTATACAAGTACGCACAAATTAATAACAAAAGTAAAGACTGAGGATTACTTTATATCTGTATGATCCTCATACAACATATTTGAAACAGAGAAATAATCACTAATTTTGCTTTGTACAAGTATCTTATAAAAAACGTTTTATTTATAGAAATTCTCACACTTTTGTAAATATCGGAACACGTCATCTGTAACATTTTCTTCAAACTACAATCCCCGTCAGATCGTTTCGAATGCTTTTAATCACTTTACCATGTGAAGGTTTTTCAATAGTCTTTTTATCTTCATCATCTCTTACTGTAAATTCTTCATTACATTTTTTAACACTTTACAAGATTTCATGCTCCATAGGATATTCAGCGGTCACGACGTTCAAAAAATAAGAGAGCTCTGTATGTTCTTCAACACCCCATTGTTTTTCAGCTTTTGCCATTTTGCATTCTGCCAAGCCCATATCAGATTCTGATTCATTTTCTTCGATGTCAGCTTTTAAGCTGGCTTTCACAAAGCAGTTGTGGATAGCGATGCAATCACATCACATTCCCAAGCTTTCATCATCTCCGATATAGAAATTCTCAAATTAATAAAATTGTCTATTATACATTGGTTCTCCTTTATGGCTAGGAAAACTTTTTGCAGGATACGTTTTCGATTCTGTATTATGCCTTGGTCTAATGGCTGATGTTTCGAAGTTGCATTGTTAGGAGGGAAAATGAGTTTAATATTCTCAATTTGCGCTCTTTGGGATGTGCAGGACAGTTGTCTATAATATCAAGGCTTTTTGTTGGATCACAGGACCGGAGAGTGGCAGATTTTTATCCCGAATTATTATTATCCATTTGAAAACAGCGACATCAATGTCTGTATACAAACATGGTTTAAATCTTTTTCTGTTCACATTTACACCATTTTACTGTTGAATGGTAATTACAGAACGATTTTTTAAAATCGCCGACACACTGCTTGCGGCTATACTGTACTTTATGGCCACATCTTTCGTTTTCATTCCTTGATCAACATCATTTATAAGTTCCACTTTATCCGAAAGACTCAAACCTTTTCTTTTCAACATTTCAAGCAAGTTGTGTGTGACACACGTATTGACTGAATAGAAATGGTCTTTTACAGAATTTTCAGTTTGCTTTACTTTCAAAAACAAACTCCCTTGAAATTTTGCATTGGTAACATAGGAACAAAACCACAATTTTCAACTTATTCCAGATGTTCCGCACATGCCCCCGCCCCACCATTTTCAAACAACGCAACACGTATGTGCGAGAAGCAAATTTCGTGGCTTAGCCACACCTGCAGAGTGATAACACATTTTAGTAAAATCCCGTTGCTTCTAAGTTCAGTTCTCAGTTTAGAACAATAAAATTGTTTATCACAACAGGCCATGTGTCCCCAATACAAAAGGCTACCTGATGTCCGTCCTTCTTGCTTAAAATCCTTAACTATCCCTTCTACCTAAGAGACATGCTGAAAAATTGTAAAAGGTAATTTAAAAATAAAATCAAATTCATTATAAAAAAAACTTCGTTATATAGAAATTGTTTTTCTACACAGAACACAGTTTTGAAGCACGTTTATTAAATATAATTAAAAGAAATTTATTAAGTGGACACAACTTCGGAGAACTTTGGAACTTCATTAAATCGCCACAATATTGCTAATCATCGTATATAGACAATATATTCAAAGTGAATAATAATAATTCAAATTATTAATATTCAATATTAAACATTTGGAAAATTTTAATTAATTTGTGTTGAAAATGTTTTTGTTCATATTATTGAACTCATAAATTTCGTCAGATTGACTTTGCAGATTTAATTTTTACGTTCAGTTCGCACATTCCTATATCCGGCCTTCCGCAAGAATATGTAGATTTAATGTATCATATCAATTGCCATTCAACACCTTAACTGCTTTATAGAATTTGGTGATGTATTTAAAAAACTAGATATCAGAAATACAACTGAAAAAAGTCGTCGAAAATATCATCATCGAATGGATAAAATGCGAGCGACATCTTATGGATAAAATGCAAGCGGAACGAATTTCAAAAATGCGAGTGCTGACCTTTTTGCTGCCCGTTACAAATCCAATTCTGGGTATCAAATTTGATCCCTTCATTCTATGCAATCGATTTGGAAGGTATCTATTGTTGATATCTTTTTACAGTGAATGTTTACAGGGATTTTACATAAAATTATATCTTTACAGGGAATGTTCACAATTCATGGTTCACAGTGAATATATACAGGATGTTATGTAAGATATTTTCTTTACAGTGAATGTTCACGATGTTACATATATCTTTACAGTGAACGTTCACAGGGATGTTACCTAAGATGATATCTTTACAGAGAATATTCACAATTCGTGGTTCACAGTGAATGTACAGGATGTTATATGAATACTCTTTCTTTACAGTGAATACTCACAGGGGATGTTACATAACATACCTTACAGGCGTTTAAATTTACCCCTGTACCTCTATAGCGTAGTTTATTTAAATAAGTTTTAATTTGTGTTAAAGTTGAAAATTTTCTAATTTGATGCGACGAATGAAATAATACTTCATGGTTTTGTAAACTGGAATACAGTGTATAAAAAGTGCACACCATAGATATATTATACTATCCGCTAAATATAAAATAAAATTTTGTAAATGTAGATTTCGATTATTTAATACATCGACTTAAACAGATTTTGAGATTTCAGTTAGAAAATCACTTGACTTTGTGATGACAAATGCGATCAAATGCTCATACATTTAACATTTTCACATTCAAGTATTTGTACTCAACGATTACCCGGTACCCCCTCCGTCCAAATAGTTTGGGTAACTGCTGTATTCGGGTAATTTCACTGTATACTAGAAACCACAAACTAAGTTATAAAAGAAACTCCGTTGTAAAGATGTAAAAGTTTAATGATTAATCTTATTGTTCAATATACATTTGTATTATATTTTATTACAGAAAATTATTTAGATACGTTGTGTATTCATGTGGGTACAATTAGGGTGAAATAATCTAAAAGTAGGGTCCTCAAACTGGGCTAGCCCTAACGCTAGAGGTAGGCGAGAGGAAATCAAAGGGTAGGAAAACGAGTTATCGTTTTGCCCCTTTTTAAAATTTCTTTATAGCCTTTCTCTCCGTTTTCTAAAACAGAAAATGGTAATTTGCTTTCCAAATTCCTTCCCCTCGCCTCATTCCTCTCGTTATGTATTTTACTATTTCCATCAATTTATCGTCGCGAGCAAAGTTTTTCAACAAGGTGCATGATCAAAACCAAATACCGCGAATATCTATCAATTGAAAATTAGACGCGTATGTTTCTCTGAAACGGTTCCCAAAATTGATTTACCAATTGAATATTGCCAAGTTCATCCATCTCATTAAATATGTAACCATGTATTGACTATAATTATAAAGAAATGCTACTTTTCTGTTAACTATTCTTTAGCATCCACACAGTTTATATCATATTTTCCTCAGGGGATGCCCCAGCACATTCGGACAGGATAAAAAGTTTGAGAATCCCTGGTCTAGAATAATAGTTTAAAATAGGGAACACTATAAAGGGCGATATTTTCGACATGTCGAAAGCACAAAAGTAATGCAGTGCATATTATGGCCTTAAAATCTTAGCTAGTAAAACAGCAACACGTTTACACGGAGGTTCCAATTAAGACATATATGAGCTGTAGGTCAGGATTAGCTGGGGGACCCCTTACGCGCGGTGATAGCTTTAGAGGGGGTTTGAAAGTATTTAAAAATAAGTACTGACATATTCTCATTTTAAAACTCCTCAAATTTGTGATAAACAATCCAAAATAGCCCCAAAATAAGTAAACTTTTATCTAAACATTTCCTAGATACTAATCCAAAGTGAGTAAACAAAAATCAACTTAAAAAAGTAAAATAAAACACAACTTGGGGGCCTCCTGGGGGCTCTACGCCCGGCCCTTGCGGGCCTAGGCTGTAATCAGGACCTGGTTGCAAGATGACCGATGATACAATTAAAGTTTTGGACAGGGTTGTTTTCCTTTTCATTTTTTTTTTAAATCAAAATGTTCTCTAGCATGAATTAACATAGACTTTAATATCATTTGTGGTAAGATGAATCATGTTTGTTCCTAACACAACCTTCCATTTTCAGGTTTCATAACTGCCTTTCAAAACAAATATTTAGAAAAATGAGTTACATTTAATTTTCATTTTAAAAAATCATACTGGAAGATCATTGAAATTACACTTACAATTTTGATAAATGAACTGAAGGGAACGTGCCATGTTCCATATTTATTAATTCAAATAAAATATTTAATTACAGCAGGCCTAAATACTGAAAAATGTTTTAACTAAAGAAATGTAAGCATGAGATGAAATGTGATGTTCCAACCGAGGAATTGTTGCAGATGAGACGAGTTGTGTCAAGGGAGAACAAATTTTCGCACCTTTATGGAAAATAAGAAAGAAAATGCAAATTTTCTTAGCGCACTTGTTGTAAAAGTATTCCTAAATAATTGTATTATTAAAGTACTTAAAAGTACAAATGAAAGGACCACTTATGAATACGTAGAAAGGAAGTGTTTCTTATTTATTATCAAATTGAACACAAGTATCTTTCTCAGGATAATTATCTCGCATCAAACCACGTACGTCACGTACTAAACCACGTACACCATGCACCAAACTACGTACGTCAAACCAAATATTTTATCGAAACTGTAAATTAATTTTTAATTTAAGACACAACTGCTGTACGTTGTGTTTTTACTCATGGGAAATCCGCTGAAAGATCGAAAATTATAGTTTAAAGACTCCGTGATACAGGCTATCATATCTAACATTCCATATTAATAAATATTTAATGAAATAATAGTAGTACAATGAAATATTAGCCATTAAGAGCAGATATTTATTACAGATAAATTACATAATACAGGCCTGCACAAAAGTTTAGACACAACACAAATTTGAGTATAACAAAATACTATTAAAACTGAAGAAGTAGGAACTTTAATATTACGAAGTATGAACACATGTAATATGCAAATTAAAAATTTGAGAACAGAAATCACATCAGTAGCGAACTTGCTGCAATATATAACTTAAAATAAGTAAAATATGTGGCACAAAAGTTTAGGCACAAACATAAATTTTAGCACTTGCATAAGGAAATGAACAATTTTAATAATCAATGTAGCCACCATTACTTCGTATTAGATTAAATACGCGGTCGTTCATTGAAAGCACAAGATTTTGAAAGGTTTCTGGTTCAAAATTAAACCACGCTTCTTCTATAGCCTTTTTAAGTTCTAAAACGGACGGATATTGCTTTCCATTGGCATACACAACATTCGTTAGTATGCCCCATACATTTTCGATGGGATTACAGTCAGGACTAAGAGCAGGCCAATCGAGAACTGTAATATTTTTAGCGCTCATCCATTCTTTTGTTGACCTGGATGTGTGGATGGACGCATTATCTTGTTGGAAAACCCAGTTTCGTCCACATAAAAGTTCGCCAAAAGGTAATAGGTGACTTTCAAGAGTTGCCTGGTATGCCTTGGAATCTTGTTTTCCATTCAAAAACGCCAAAGAAGTCTGTCCATTGAAGCTAAAGGCTCCCCAAACCATGACTGAACCTCCTCCTTGACGTCTGCTGAACCGACTTAAGGGGCGTTTTCGAAGATCGTGCCAGTAGTGCGAAAGGCCATCGGGACCATCTAAGTTCCACTTTTTTTCATCACTAAATAACACCTGCAGCCATTCGTCACTGTATGATATGTGCTGCCTTGCCCATTGTAGTCGTGCTTGTTTATGATGTAATTGCAAGCAGGGCTTGCGGCGCATTTTTGCATATCTCAAATGCCTGCATTCTACAATCCTTCTACGTATGGTTTCTCTTGACACTCGCATTGCTAACGTGTTTTTTATTTGATTTGCAGACAGGCTTTCATTTGAAGCCAATCTTCGTATTTGTCTATCATCCCGAATGCTGGTCACTCGAGGCCTCCCAGATCGTGATTTTGGTTGATACTGATCACCCCGGGATAACACTCGATAAATGCCTCGCTTTGAACGGTTCAATGCAACAGAAATTTGAGTAACAGATTTACCTTTAGTTTTCAGCCTCCAAATCTTCAAAATCTCGTCATTCGTAAATTGCTTTGACTTCGGCATCGTTCTAAGCATTCTAAATTATTTCAGGCCTTATATAACAACTCTGGGAAACGCCCCTTCGATCACTTGGGAACTTCGCGCCGTTAATTTGCATAAATCTGACATATGTGCCTAAACATTTGTGGCATGCAGATTCCAATATTACGGTGTTGGGATATTTTGTTTCAGTACTTTTGGTAATCTTTTAAGTTGCACAATTTATTATTGGTTCTAGGATTATTTAGATACAATATCGGCGAAGTTCAATGCAAATTCTCGCTTTTATTTATAATTTGCCTCTGTGTCTAAACTTTTGTGCAGGCCTGTATATATGTTATTTCTATCTGTATATTGTTGAAAGATTTTCGCACACAGTGCAAGCATATTAGTGAACAAAATGATGGGATAGCTAGAATAAATAATATGTGAACACAATTAGCCAATTCACCCACATCATGCCAAAATCTTCCACAGTGTTCATATACTGAGAATGAAGATATCACTTTTTGTAGATAAAATCTACTGAGAAAAAGAGTGTTCTATTTATCATGGTACGTGTCCAATGAAAATGAAGATAATTATTGACGTATTTAGTATCTAATTATATTTTCTATATTAAATCTATGAAGTAAACTATTACGTAATTTGTATGAATGATTAAAATGGGGCGATTGTTCTTTTCCTACGTTAAGTATATGCTTATATTTTATTCTCTTTTATTTCTTAAGGACATTGAAAAGTCCCACAACGGGACAAAATGTCTTCTGAGAAATCTGACCTTATTTTACTTAGGTAAACAATCTTAGAATTATGAATAACGAGCATATACTACAGTATTTATGATCCACTTCATATGTACAGAAAGAATTTTGCCACACAACAGCCGATTAATAGAATTTTAAATTGAAAATTTCTTTCTACAGGCTTTTAAATGATTTGCTATTGATTTGTACAAAATACGAGTAGATCTATATTGCGACTAATAATTTTTGACATCTACGATCTTAGCTCAAACTAAGGTTTTTTGTATAGAAGGAAAAGAGTCACCGCTCTGGTCTGAAGTCGAAGCGGGAACTCTCCGTTGAAACCGGAGTGCTTTAACCACTCGCCCACCAAAGCACAAGAACGATTCTGTTTGTTTTTCGTATTTGAGGTTTGTAAGATATCATTACTCTTCGCAGGGTTAACGCAATGGCTAAACTGGTCAAGGTATAAAGACAACGGGGCATTTTTTGTATCGAATTAAGATGACTGACTATTTTCTTGACAACACAGGTGTTGTTGTCAAAATCAAAACACGTTGGTGTCAAAGCCCCGGTGGCTTTATGGGTTCACCAGTTTTGCAATTGTGTTAACACTAAAAAGGTTATCAATATTCTATAAAATATATTATGCAACACACACATTTTCCAAAACCTAATTATAGAAGAAAAATTATGCAGTAGATTTTGTAAAGAAATTTAGGGAATTCAAAAAGTAAAATACAAAACAAATCATACTTTGAATATATTATTCTACGAAAACCAATAGTATGTGTAGAACGATAAATCATTTAAATTTTCATGTATTTTAATACATGGAGACCTCTTAAAAAAGCTGTATAGGCTCCGAGTTGGAAAAAATTATCATGATACAATTCCATGGAATCACCATTGTTGATATTGTTATACATATTATATTTCTTTTCCAAACTAACGTATTAAGAATGGACGGCACTGATGGAATAAGTCCATTGAATGAGGATATCTGTACGACGATACACATTAAGAATCCAAGTTTACGAAGGGTTTGATTTTCACGTTTTCTGCGTCGTAGTTCATAATTCTGTCGCATTCGTGAATGGCGGCTCTTAATCTCAAACGGACATTTCCATATCATAAGGAGGGGCTCCTGAGTACATTTCCGTCTCCAGCGGAGTTTCCAGCTCCACAAGAATGCTCTCCGAGTATTATTTCCATCTCTTACGGACTTTTCCACATCACAAAGGTGATCTCTATGGTTCATTTCTGTCTAGTGCCAACGTTTTCACCTCATATGAACGCACCCAGGGTTCATCTCCATCTCTCGAGCGGACTGTCTTGCATCGTATGGATGCCCTCCAAAGTCTATTTCTAGTGAAATTACTGATAATTGAAGTTACATTCGAAAATGGCTAGCTTCGCGTTCAATTACAGCGTATTCTCTTCCAGCTACATACGCCAGATACCTTTAGTATTATAAGTAAACAAATGTAATTATATTCAGATAAATATTGCGAAAGTTTTGAAAATAGTTTACTTATCCTTTACCTTATACCTCATATTCCACTATTGTTTTTGAATAATGAAGAAATTGCTTGTTTTCACTAAGTGTCTACACGAGGAATCTTGCCTTCACTTGTATTTATTTATATATGCGTTTCTTTAATGTACATGTTCTATGCTCTCAAGGTCCATCAAAATGTCTGTATTCATTTATAGCTGCTGTTTATGAGCTGCTTCTGCGATTATATATATATATATATGTGTGTGTGTGTGTGTGTGTGAATTGCTCCTGTTATAATGAGATTTCTACATATTCACATTAACCAATATATCCGTATAAGTAATATGTGCCTGCCTGATAAAAACACATTTATCTGAGACATTAGATTTATTTGTGCGCTGTCGGCCAAATTCTAGTTAATAATTGTTTTCCAAATAAAAATAATAATACTTTAGCTAACATGTTTTCCTAAACGCTGTCAGCGATGAGCCATGTAATATCACGTTTCGTTCCAAGAAATATCAACTATCCTTCCGCAACCAACAGCTATTTATTTTGGATAGCACTAATGGATTCCGACACGGTCTTACAAATGATCTGATATCATTTTGCTGAGCAATCCCCTCTGCTAAAAAAGCGATTTAAGGACTATTAAGGAAAAATACAAATATCTCCCAATAAAATCCTTCATCTGTGCTTCTTTAAAATTACATAAAATATATTGATTTTAGAAACAATGCATCATTTGCAAAGCTATGATTATTTTAAACAATATTCGTTCCTGAACAAGGTATCAGGGTAAAGCCATGGTATTTTGGGACATGTTTAAAATTCAAAAAACCATAATATTTTACGTATCATATTGGAACTAATAAATTAAATCATCATAATATTGCATGCGTTTGCAAAATAAGGTGTCGTATTATTTAATCAAAGTGCCGAATTTGAAAAAACCTTGAAAACCCCGTTACGGAAGGCCATATTTTATGTCTTTTTCTGTCCTTCCTTAACGACACACATTTTTCAATGTATATTTTTTTTATACTGTATACAAATTTTCATACCATTTCAGTTAAAAGTAGTATTAGGCCCTTTTCTTAAAATGACTTACGAAAAACATTGCAGTTTAATATTTTGATAGTGTAGAAAACATTAACCATGATGTCGTTCTTCCGTAACATTTTGAAAACCGTGGCTTTACCCATCATTAAAATTGCGAAATTATTTGATGAAAAATCAAAAAGTATTTTATTGATAATGCTCAAAATTTGGAAAGTAATTACAAATCTGTGTTGGCATTACATACTTAGTTAGCTATGAAACGGATTTAAAGAAATATGATTCATTTAAACAGAACAGCAGTACAGGAAGCGAAATATCTTATTTCACTTCTATAAGAACTAGAAAACGAGAATAAAATATTATTCATATTAATTATTGAAAGTTTTCTACAATTAGATGATGATTGCAACTTTACATTCTCTTCAAATGAACCTACAGAAATACAGGCTGGTAGCTATACACTTGTTAGAGGGGGTGGCTCTGAAAGCTACAGGGGCTTAAAATTCGTAAATATTTTGATGTATTTTATTAATATATTTAATAATACTAAATATCTAAGTAGACTAATATATTTAATGTCAATAAAAAGATTAACAAATTTTGTACTAAAAACTTAAAATTTTATTATCTCTATAATTCCCCCTATTCTTATTATAAATTATATTAAGACTCAAAGCGCTTTAAAAAATACGTTATATAAACAAAATCTACCGTAGAAAGCTATTTCGAATACATTTTTGACGTCAAAGAACAATTCACATTGTCATGTACAATTTCATAACAAAATAAAAAATAAAATAAAATTCTACAATACTTTATTTTGAGAAAAAATATTTTCCAGGGTGGCTAAATATATTTTTAGGGATGAGACTGATCCCCCATAGCCACAGCCTGGCTACGGCTCTGCCGAAATAAAGTTTTGTGTTTTATTTGATAGTACATTAAAACACATTTTTGAAATATATGATAATTTTAAACACATTTTAAGAAGCAATATTCGCGATAATTAATTGAAATTTTCCAATCTTAATAATAATGCCTTTTTATTTAGTAATTTTAATAACGACTGCCGTGATCTACTAAATTCATTAGCATAATTAATATATGTGCATTTAGCTGTGCCAGAAGTAGTTTTAATTGTACAAATCGTGTATGGTTTTGTAATTTTATTATTTTGTAAGAGCGTGGTGTTGTCATTTTCATTATTGCTTCTATAATCCCATGTTAATAAATTTACCTGCAATATTTAGATATTTCAATCACGAAACACATTTGCCTTTAATTTTCACCTTGAAAAGTTTAAAGGGAGAAACATCCACGATCGAAGAAAACAATACCGATGAAAGACTACTGAAAATATGTCTGAAAGATTGGACGATCTTTCATTTGCTATCTTACCAGCCTTTAACTTTTATACGTAAATTTCTTTACCCTTGCATTTTATTTCTATAATATAATATGAAGTGTTACCAAGAGATTGCATAACAACTGTGTCATGTTATCCAAGATAAAAGTTATTTAAAATATAAGTGTGATCATTATAAGAACTAGTTAGGGCTATTACAAATATATATATGCACGGTATATAACTACTTCTACAACGAGAGAAATAGATCAGATATTCAGCATGAAAATCTAATTAAGTTAAACGATAAAAATATAAATATATTTCGATTTTAAAATAAATGAATTTGTGAAGACAAATTCCTCATTTATTTGTTTATATTTATACAGCGCAAGAAAATCGAAAGTTATTCTGCGCGAGATATATTTTTCCGAGCAAACAGTTACTCTTCTGTCAAGTAAACCTAACAACGGAACTTGGTGGACAGAAACCGGTACGCAGTCTACGGGTTTATTAGTAGTTCAGCCAATATTAATGGCGTAATGACAAGAGAGACGAAAGCATTACTACTAAGCCTCAGTAGGACCTATAAAACCTAGATTTTTCCGGTAAATCTATATTTTTCCGAAAACTCCGGACCTTTTAAAACTTATGAAATCAACATCTGGTCTGCTGTGAGCAGTTTTTCAGAAAGAGTTTCCTTTTTTCTTTTCTTTTTTAATTCGCTTTGATGGCATGCTTGGCGAACGGGTTATCACTGTGAAATCGCAGTGCCAAAATCATATTTAAAGCAAAAATACGTAGGTTACGTCGTATAATTAGTTTACTAGATGATATTATAAATTTAAGGAAGTGTCAAACTATGCTGAAAATTAATCTATCTCATTATAATAAATGATGCATCGAAAACTGCAGATATATTTCTGCTTCATTCGATCGAATATAATATCAGGAACCGTCTGTATTATACCGACACACCAAATCGCTTTTATTCCGTTTTATTGTCATCAAGAAAGGCAATTATAGTTGCCAAGCAATAAGTAGGACCTCGGTAAGATGAGATCTTCGATAGGAAGTCACGCATCGATTCAGGTGACTGATTTGCAAGATATCCGGGATTACTTGCCGGAGATGATGAAACTCCGTATAATCCGGATAGTTCATTGAAGTAAGATTCCGTCTAATAGATAGATAGCTTTATCAGTCAGGAATTGATATTTTCTGTATCTAAGATGTGTGCGCCAGAATCTTGGTATATCGTTAATTAGATAGTAAATAATCATTATTAAAATACTCTACCGAAATCATACCTCTGAATTTAAAAACTGTTGAAAATATGCTACTAAATTTGAGAACTTATAAATATACTAGTAAAAGTAAATTGTTGAATGGATACTATTAAAAATACTGTATTATATTTTTATCAATTGTTACATTATGCAAGGTTCAAAACCTCCAAGTTACGAATTTGGTTTCAATCCCATTTTCCTATTTAAAACAAAAATTTATATATGAGGAATTCTATAATTATTTGAGTTATCTATTTCCCATAATACTACAGGTTTTACTTGTGATGATTAAAATCACGTGTACACTATTTATTTCTATAAATAGTGTTGGGGAGTGGTCAGCTAAAAAATTTTAATTTATTTGAAGTAATAAGCCAGTAGCATACCGTTCAATTTACGAAGAAACACATCCTGTTCATTCATCGAAATGTGTAGGTATTACTAAGAAGGATAAATTAATCTCAAAATAGAAGTACAGAGGAACTTGGTAAATTGACCACCTGGTTAATGTGACCACATTTTATAAGTAAGAACTGATAGAGATATAGTGCTGCTTATACCAAAATCGTGCATATTAACCACCTTTTTACGTTGACTGTTACAGTCCAGCCCCAAGGGTGGCCACTTTGTACAGGTTCAACTGTAATTGCAAAAACAACCAAGGGATTTCTAGTTAAATTATTAAACAGAAAATGCTGTCAATTAATTCTGGTTTTAGCACGTTTATGATAGCTTAGTGTCAGAAGATTACTTCATAATCTTAATTATGTTAACATTTTTGTGCAAAAAATAAATGTTTTCTCTAAAAGTATAACGACATGGTCCCTAATATTAAAGTTAAATTGAATCATTCCTATATAAATAGGGGAGATGATGTAAAATACCTAGAATTAAAATTCAAATGAAATCGGCAAATTCTGTAAAAAGTTAATTGTTTCTTATAGATTTATTGACATCATTACTAACAAATATTGGAAACTGAACAACAGCAACAATAAATTGCTTTTATATATAAATCCGAAGTAAGATCCATTTGCACGTATACTGATGCTGTGCACATAACCGTAACTTTCACAAATTATAACGTTACACATAGTTTCCAAATATTAGGATCAGTATTTTGTGTTCACATGTTTCTAATATCCGGACTATTACTGATAGGTAATGGCCTATGTGGTAGTGGTCTATAGGTAATGGTCTATGGGGTAGTGGTCTATATACAGTGGAACACGATAAAGTGCTCACCTTGGTAAATTGACCACCCGAATAAAATGACCACTAATGAAGTGACCACTCATAAAGTCACCACTTATAAATTCACCACTCATAAAGTGGCCATAAGAAGAGAACTTGTACGGACTTAGCCATGCCTATAGCAATATCTATTGTGTATAGTGTCTATGGGGACCATGAGAGCCTATTCCTATAGGTGGTCACTATAGGCAGGTGATACCATATATACACACACATACGCGTAAACTAAATATTTCCGTTACATCTTTCATACTTGTAAGAAATAGACAAGAAATTGGCAACTAGTTAAAAGGAAGCTATAGATCTGTGTGAATTCAAACATAGGAAATTCGAGCTCTCCGAGTAAATATGGATTGCTGCATTGCCTCTGGGCATAGCATCATTAACTTTCCGACTAAATTTATTAAATAGAACAACCATAGCGTCACAGGAGTACATCTTGATATATGTCACATGGAGAACGCGAGCTTGTGATTTAATTTCTGTGAAATTTTAAGTTGGATTTAAAAGAAACAAAAGCTACTTTATGTAGACACATTAAATGAAAAACCACTAGTGAGCTATTTAGTTTCAGAAAAGATAACCTAACTTATTCAAAGTTGTAACTCATACACGTGCCATATTTTGTTGTTCATAAACAATTTAAATAGCAAAATCGACATTATTTGAGAGTTATATACTTTGAGGAAATAACACATATAAATGTAGAAATAAAATTACTTGCCATCATATTACAATTTTGTCCAAATATCCACCGACAACTGCAACGCTTGTCTACATTACATATGATTTTACGGCCGTTAACAATGTTTTGCCATGTTTACGTTTAGTTAAAGTTTAAGAGCTCAACAGAGGGTTAAAGTTTCCTGGAGTACATTCGGAAGAAACAATTTTATCCTGAAGGGAAAATTGCCTTTTTGTCAACAAAGAAAGGTCTTCAAACAGTGTGTATTGTCAGTCCTCTCTTAAGGATCAGAGACATGGAGTGTAACAGTTGGAGCAACACGGAAGTTACAGACAACCCAAAAAAGCATGGAGAGGTGCATGCTTGGAATAACTAGGAGAGATCGAAAAAGGAACACTTGGGTGAGAGAGCAAACTAGAGTATAGGATATCATTGTTAAAGTAAAAGGGCTGAAATAGCGATGGGCTGGGCATATTGCAAAAAGAACTGATCAAGGATGGACAACGGAAATTCTCAACTGAATTTCAAGAGACCATCGAAGACTAGAAAACGTCCTCAAACTAGATGTGTGATGAAATAAGAAAAGAGGTTTGGGTGAACGAATGGCCCAGGATAGACTTGTGTGGAAAGCATTTGGAGAGACCTTCATCCAGCAGTGGATAGATAATGGTTGAATGTGATGATGATGATGATGATGATATGAACATATATACAATATGTATTATATAATGAGTTCTATAAAAAAATATAGTATAAAGTATAAGATAAAATATTGTTATATAATGATGTCTATAAAATCGTTGATACTATTTTTGTACATTAAACAGTATGTAGAATAACGAAGTATAGAATTTTAGAAAATTATTTTTTCTCCCACTCTCTAGCAAGTTTTCATCTTTCAATCTGTCTGCAACATGTGTCCTTCTATTTTTAAAACGGCAAGCAATAGATCAGTTTTTAAGCAATGAAAGCATGAAAACTGCAAGCTAGTTTCTGGAATACATAATTTTGTCTTATCAATAAAACACAGAATAAGAGTAGTGGGTAGTAATGGAGATAATCAAAATACAACAAGCTTTTGAAAACAACAGTTAATGAAAAATTTGATATCCGTACGTTTTACATTTTTCGGGTACTATTCTGTAATTTAACGTAACCGCAACTGTAGTAACCTCCAGCATTAACGACCTTCAAGGAAGTAAGAAAGCACGGCTATGAACAGAAATGGTCGCTAACAAGAACGCCGTCATTGAAAGAGTTTACTACATTTTAAACTTGAGAAGCTTAGCTTTAAAAATGGCATATTATTTTATAAAGAAAAGCATCTTATTGTATAAAATTCGAGCAAAATTTAAGCATTTAATTTATTAAAATAAACCATTTAAAATAAATTTTGCTACACATAGTGGTATTGAGTATATCTTGTACGACAACTGAGATCCATGGAGTCAGACTACTGGCCTAGCTGACTTAATAATAAGAATTTTATTTACTCCCTACGTCAGAGTTGCCCAACATATGGCCCGAGGGCCACAATCCGGTCCACCGACGACTGTTTGGACTGAAAAAATAATCCGCAAAAAAATTTAGATTATATTTTACAGAAATCGAGGAAAGACGCATGGGCGAGCCCTTTCCTGTCGCAAGTGAACAATTGGAATTAGTTTTCTTTTTTCTTTCTTTTTTTTTTTTTTTACAAAACTCGCTGAAAGTGGTGGCCCGCAAGATTTGTCAAAAATTTGTAAGTGACCCGCTGCCAAAAAAGGTCGGATAACCCTGCTATACGTGAATGATACCAGTATGTAGTTGTTTCAATACTCTAGTAGGCCCCCAAAGATACACCAGTATAAACAATAATTAATTTCCGCCGTCAGAAATATTTCGATTTAAGTAGTGATATAAAGTTGGTCATTTTAATATTGGACGATATTAATTTATTCGTTCTCATGCCCTGGTGGCCGAGCTGGTTACGGCACTCCTTCTAAACGAAGGGTACCCGATTCAACTCTGGATAAGGACAGTATATTTCCATTTTTATACGTAGCTCTAATTTGAACTTAAACGTTGAGGTCAAAAATGTTATCCATCGATTTATTAATTAACTGCTTAAGCGTATTCGTTTCATATTATTTTAACTGGTTGAGTTATTGCTCGTTTGCGTTTTCTGGAACAGTTCCAATATTGTTACACCAGGATTTACAATCTTCCTAGCGAACTGCACTTCAGTTCCCGAGGGAATCAAACCCTTGAATCCGAATTCATAAAAAGCGGAAGTACACTTGTACCAGCGTAAACCAAACATAGATTTCCTGCACGGTGGAAATATGCGTTTAAATAGCGTCACCATCTGACCTCTTTAATAATTTAATTAGTGTTTTATATATGCATACAGCACGACAAATATATAAATAAAATTTGGGATAAACGAAAATGGTGGCTGCATCCAGTTGCTCGCTAAACAAATTTTGAATTTAAAATTCCAAAATTTAAAATAAAATGTGTATAGGTTGCACATTTATGCTGTGTGCATACAGTAATGCTCAGCTTCGAATGTGTCTTGAAATTTACTGAATAACATATCATATTACTGCCTGAAAATGCGATATAGCGCGATAATGCGAATGTAGCTTCGAATGTGTCTTGAAATTTACTGAATAACATACTATATTATTGCTTGAAAATGGGATAATGCGAATGTAGCTTCGAATGTGTCTCCAAATTTACTGAATAGCGTATTATATTACTGCTTAAAAAGGCGATATAACGCGAAAATGTGAATGTAGCTTCGAATGTGCCTTGAAATTTTTTGAATAACATATCATATTACTGCTTGAAAATGCGATATAACGTGAAATTCGATATAAAGAAACTTACATTAGTAAACGTTCCCAAAGAAAGGTTTATTCGGATATACTGGAAAAAACTGTCTGTAATTGCTTGCTTCGTTTTGAAGTATTGGTACTTGTTCAATTTTAGTCGCACAATAATTAGCACATTAAACACATAGGCATTAATGCAATGCAGTGTCTCAGAAAAGGGTTGGTTAAAAATTTTTACTGTGTATACATTAAAGGACGAGAGTTCACAGAATTCTTCAACTTCAAATGTTGATTTACTTCATGTTATCCTCTGTGGAAAAAAACATCCTCGGCCACGGATATTTATTATAATTTTCCACATTTATGTTTCAAAAATATCGCCATTTTCACTCATTAAATCCGATGTCCTCATGTCTTGTTCGCTAAAAACAACTAATTTGGATATATTATATGTAGTCATCATACTGCACGAAACCTAGATTTTCCTCACTAAATCAAGAAACTCGCAAAACGCAAGCTCGTTATATGAGGGTACTACTATGCGTAGATATACAGTAGATTCCACTTAATCGGTACACATTAGCCAGTCGGTACATTTTAGCCCAATTAAGCGACTGCCCCAAATAGGCGAATTTCACATAAAATTAATGAAGTAAACTACGAAAGATTTTCAATACTAGACACATAATAAACAATACATATACGGAAATAATATATAATAATATAATATATAAGGAAAAATAATAAATTCTAAAATAAAATATGTTGCTGGAACTGATTGCTCCTCCAGTTTTACTCCGCTCGCAAGTCCAGACTTATAACGTAATGAGCACCACTTGCGTACCAGCGCTGCGTTACCACACCGACGGTATATATTTAAGTAATATGTATCTGAAGTTATGTTGTGCTGTATATATATATGATGACATCATACTCATTGTATGTATTCCATTTCAAAAGTTTTAATCTAACGCAAACTTTTCAAGATTACATTTTAATTCAAATAAACAAGAAATTTGGTTCAACTGCTATTTTCAATGAATATTTAATTAAAAAAAACGTTAATTTAAAAAACTGCATTAGGCTTGCTATAATAAAAATCTATAACTTGAAAATAAGCTTGAATAATTCTGTAAGTAGTCGTCAATAAATCGGAGATAAAAATCGATATTTTTATAAATCGCTAATTCTAGACATTATTAACTTATGTATCAACGTAAGAAATACGTTTTACTAAATATATCGACATGGGTAAAAAGGTTTACCTAATTTATTAATATAGGCAATAATATATACTTTGTATACCCATATGGTAAAATATTGGTATTCAATGTACCAATATGACACTTACCAATACTTTCATAGCCAATTGGTAAATAGCTTACCAATACTTTGAATGTACCAATATGGTTACTGATATTTGACCATATGGTCAAATATCAGTATTCAATGTAGCAATATTGTCAAATATCAGTATTCAATGTAGTAATATGGTCAAATATCAGTATTCAATGTATCAATATGGTCAAATATCAGTATTCAATGTACCAATATGGTCAAATATCAGTACTCAATGCAGCAATATGATCAAATATCAGTATTCAATGTAGCAGTATGGTCAAATATCAGTATTCAATGTAGTAATATTGTCAAATATCAGTATTCAATGTACTAATATGGTAAAAATACCTGTACTGAATGTCACAATCTGTGAACTCAATGAAACCGAATGGAGCAACGCATTGTTGGGCAAAAGCCTATCCATGCAAAGGTTTAGTTTACAGAAAACCCCGGCAAAGTAAACTAGCTTTGTTTTATCTGGATCTAAGCTTCTTTTTCATTGGAAACCGATCCTCTAGGACATTTGAAATACGATCTTTGGAAAAGGGTATCTACCTCCTCCAGAAAAAGGAAATTCTCATTCAAAATGAGGCATGTTTTCTGTAAAAGCGCACTATTTGATGCACGTTCAATCAAAGTTTTGGAAGACAAAATTCCAATACCAGTCCTATATCTTCATGATATATGATGATCACAGTAGAAGCACGTTTTGTAACTGGAAAAAGTACACAAACTGGAGCCAAAATTCAGGATGAAATGCATTTTTTTACAATATTCAATAAAACTTGATTTATTCGTTGAAAATATATTTTAAATATTCATATTCTGCATGAAAAAAAAACAGAAATGGAATTACTTTCGAATGAAATTCAAATTTAAAATCATTTTATATGTGAGTGATAGACCAATAAAATGGAGGTTTAAATATACATGCGTCATTTAGTTTCACAGAAACCGCGGTTTAATGAATATGTTGTGCCTTTAAATAAAAGTTAAAGCCCTTAACCCAAATTAAATTAATTAAGATTCAATATTATTAAATATTTCGTTTTTCCAATGGATTTAAATATATAATAGCAGCTAGCTTGAAAGTCTTGTACGCGCGCTCAATATGTAATAACAATGGCATTCAACTTACGACGTATATGGTCCATATGGATCTATAAATGATTTCATTGGCTCCCGTAACATCTCTTCCCATTGGTTAAAATTCCAATAGTCCCATTGGATAAAGTTTCGGATGTATCAAAACTATAAATGAGAAACATACAGCAAACTCAAGGAGAATGCCTTTGAATCTTGTCTCAAACCAAATATAAGGGCGGCCCGGTATAGCTCGGAAATGAGAATCCTGTTATAAGTTAAAATGAATTAGCTGTAATATCGTTTTAATTTACGTAAATTAATTGTTGGTGTTTAAAAAGTACACTTTCTTGTCAAGTCAAAAATGGATAACTCGAATCTCATCAACATGAAATTATTTAAGATGCTGGACAGCCCATAAAGTTGTAAGTATAACAGGTTTACTTTTTCCGCTTAAGGAACTGTTAGTCTAGAATGAAAGAACCCTCCTATGTTGGGAAGGGAGATAAGACATTTTTGGTGTCAGAAGTGGGATATGAAATATGAAAAATGGGATTCGAATACTATATGCGGGATAGAACGTACAGTATATGAAATATAATATATGAAATTGGGTGTATGAAATATAATATATGAAATAGGATATGTGTAATACGGTATATGAATTTTGAAATATGAAATGATAAATTAATTTTGGAATATGATATATGAATTTTGAGATATGAAATAATATATACGGGATAGAATATATGGGATTTGATATATGATATATATATATATATATATAGGATATGGTATATGGTGAATGATATGTATACGATATAGAAAGGAAATTTGGAATGTTGCATGCTATATATTTGAATAATTAAAAGATAGTTGTGTAAGAAGAGGAAAACGGGAATTCGATTTAAACGTAAACTGAATATTAGCAAAGATATAGATTTGAGAATTAAAAGAAGGGAAGTAGAACGAAATAAGTCACAATGAATACGAAGTCAATGAATACGCGTGCAAGCGAAGAAACTTCGAATGAATAATTGAATGAATAATCGTAATTGAAGGGGTAGCGGTCGGACAAATACTAGATGCTCCAGATGAAGCGTTAGAGAGCCGGGAAAGAAACCCATATTACGATGTCGATGATTTACACTCAACGTCTTAAGTAGTTCGAGTAGAGGAAACCAAGAGGATTTAAGAAGGTTTGAAATTAAAGGTCAGTATAAAATAAAAATGGCAGAAATAGAAAGAGATATGGAAAAAATTAGATGAGATGGAAAGAAATAAAGCTGAGGTGGAAAAAATTATATCTGAGGCAGAAAACAATAAAGCTGGGGCAGAAATAATGAAATTATAAATTCAGCTCCAGATGAATATGAATTT
>QLNU02014176.1:42032992-42051979 GCA_006491805.2 Dysdera silvatica | reverse complement strand
CGCAAAGGACATGGTAAGACATTATCAACAAGTGAATTGTATGATACGTAGTGAAATGGAAAATGACTGTATTTGTGTATTATAAATGATATGTTTTTAAAATTTATCGACGCATTTATATTTTAAAATTTTACTTATACATTTATATTTTCAAAATTTACTTATGCATTTATATTTTCAAAATTTGCTTATGCATTTATATTTTCAAAATTTACTTATGCATTTATATTTGGAACATGCTTATACATTTATATTTTGGAATTTATTGATACATTCCTTATTCGAGAATTATGTATAATATAATGGTTTAGATTGATAGATAATGTTGTTATGATTATGTATAATATATGAGAATGGTGTTTTTTTTAAATAGCAAATGTTATTACTAGGAAATGAGATTGAATTTATATAAGTGTGTTGTAATGATTGTGCAAAGTTTATTTAAATTGAGTAAGTTTGTAGAGGCAACATGTTACGGTGAAAATATGTCGCAAATTTTAGTAGGACTTTGGGATAGTTAACGTTCATTATGACTTTCAATAATATGAAGATAACGGTGAGTCTTGGTAAAACTATATCTTTGATTATGTAACATGATTGTTTTAGATTTAGTTTTCTTTCACTAGAGAATGAATTGTATGAGGAAAATGTATAATTACTCGTGAGTAATGTTATCAATGTATGTTAATAATCCTGAACCAAAAGAAGCTTATGTTTCTTCATGTAAATTATATTAATGGGAAATTATTCGTCGAGTAATAGGGCTATCAATAATTTTAAAAAGCAGAGGGAAGCAGATGTCCTGTCTTTAAATAAAAGTTAAAGCCCTTAAACCAAATTAAATTAATTAAGATCCAATAGTATTAAATATTTCGTTTTTTCAATGTATTTAAATATATAATAGCAGCTAGCTTGAAAATCTTGTACACGCGCTCAATATGTAATAACCAAAGCATTGAACTTATGGCGTACATGGTCCATATGGATCTATAAAAGATTTCATTGGCTCCCGTAACATCTCTTCCCATTGGTTAAATTCCAATAGTCTCATTGGATATAAGTTTCGGATGGATCAAACCTATAACAGAGAAATATACAACAAACTCAAGGAGAATGCCCTTCACTCTTGTCTCGAACCAAATTTAAGCGTAGCCGAGCATAGCTCGAAAATGAGAATCCTGTTATATGTTAAAATGAAATAACTGTAATATCTTTTTAGTTTACGTAAATAAATCGTTGATGTTTAAAAAGTGCATTTTCTTGTCAACTCACAAATGGATAACTCGAATCTCATCAACATGGAATTATTTAAGATGCTGGACAGCCCACAAAGTTGTAAGTATAACAGGTTTACTTTTTCTGCTCAAGAAGCTGTTAGTTCCGAATAAAAGAATCCACCTATCTTGGGACGGAAGGTAGGACAGAATATATACATTGATAAAAGCCTTGTTCATAGCTGTACAAATATATCAGTGAATTAAGCATGAAAGATCACGATTTTGAACAACAGATTTTCCATATTTAATTCTATTAACATTATCGTTCATTTTGTTTTGGTACTTCATTTAGTTGAATATTTAGGGAAGAGGAGAAATTAAACATACGGCAAATCGCATCTTAGAAATCGAATAGTGGAGTCAATTTCAAAAAGTCTTCTGTAATGCGTTTCAATATGTTTCACAATGCGGATGGCTGTTTCAGATGCGAGATTGGTAAAAATTCCGAGGTGCATATGTACGATAAAAGAATTAAAATTTTGGTTTCATGCAATGATATATATTTTGTTACACGTTATGTATTTTATGTGCAAATATATGTATAATTACATCATTAAATACTTATTTGAACTTTCCCTAATTTCGTTGAGTGACTAATAGCTTTAAGAACATATTGGATCTTAGACTGTGTAATATTCGATTGCCGCAAAGATAGACATATTCATTCTAAAAACACCGGATTATTATTTTTACTTTGAATTATCATTTATATTTTACTGTGTGTTCTGTTTAGTATAATAAACTTAATACTCTTCTATTCAGCCCATAAATCACAATTCCATCTTGTGTTGCCATTAATGGCTCTTCTTCTTTTTGCAAACACTTCCTTTCACGTATTTCAATGGTACCACGTCATATTTCAAAAAGCTTTTTCCTTAAAGCTTTTATAATTTACGTCACAACGGGCGAATTCCCTTCCGTTGGCAATCTTTCGCTGGTGTTTTAAAAGCCGGAGTGTGTCGAACTTTTGATATTAAATATTTACATGTCGGGAGTCTTCATCAATGAAATGTGAATTCCTGAATGTACCGTAAATTGTTAATGCCATTGCATTTTTCATATTTCTCAAAACGATGCAGGAGCTTTCGGTATTGCGTGCTTCAGATATGCACATTCATTTATTTTGAAAGATGCATTCCTTAGAAAAGGGTCAACATCCTAACTTTATGACGTGTGATAATGTTTGCTGAGTTTTCTGCAAATTGGAAAAACATACTGAATATTGCAATACTTTACGTGAATGCTTTTTATCGTAATAAGAAATAAAAGAAGGCGGAGAAACATGTTTACTTTAAAGAAAGCTATGCAAAGAATAATAATTGCTTATACATTTTTTAATTTCTAGAGCCTCTTTAAGGCTGAGGTACACGGAGAAATCCACGAGATCAAATTTTCAAAAGTCCAGATTCTGTGAGTTACACAAAAGCCTTTGATACCATGGAGCCAAACCAAGAAGTTGCTGGTTTGAAACCAGTCTGTCACGAAGACTATTTACGACCATTATTTATTGTGACATATAAACTCCCGTTCAAGAAATTCCTTCCCAATGATACACTTCTTTTATGGTCACCTCTCTATGCCGGACAATTTTTTTTTTGCCTTGTGAATTTTTGCTAATGAGAGGCTTTACTGTACTTTTATTATAAAGTTGTGCGATGTGTATGGAAATGAGCAGAGTTCAACAAATCCGGTCACCCGGCGGCCATTGTTGGCTACATTTTTGTAGTTGGCGAGTAGAAAACTTCTTTTTCTACTAAGCTCCTAGGTTTTCATGAGGCGAGCGAATACTGTTCTTCGATGATGAGTACAGTTAGCCAAGCTTGGTGATCTTTTATGCACGTCTTATTTATTTTTACATTTAAGTGCACTTTTAAGCGCGGTTTTTTTGATATAGGTGCCTTGGAAAAACATGGGTTCAGAAAGAGCGTCGAGAATCGAAAATGTTTGGGACTACTACCCGAAATCATGCATATTCTTTAAATATGATTCGGTCTTTGGAATTCACACCAGTTGGAAGAAATCGATCATTTTCAGTGATTCATTCAGTATGAGCGAAGGTAGGGGCGGACTGTGCCGCCGGTCAACCGGTCCCCGCTCATGTGCGATAGGATTGGCGCCTCTGAATTGACCAGAATTTGCGCCCTCCGATAGTCCAAGTTATGAACCCCTTGGGAGGACCCAGTTCGCCCCTGAACGAATGTAGTTATGATAAAGCCAATAGCAGTCCTTATTATTTTGAGAAAATGCCCACCTTCCCATTTAATTTAAAAAAATATTTTTTAAACATTCAAATCCGCTTAGTATTTCTATGGACTGAAACAGATGTTTACAGCACTGGAGTAGGAAAGAGAGGGTTCATAGGTCTCAAGCCAACCATTGGAAATAAATAAGAACACATTATCTTTAATGCTGCAACCTATGATCTTTTCTCAAACATTTAACCAACCCCCGGAAATTTTTAATTGTTTTAATTGCTAAGCCACTGTTTACGATATAAAGTATAAACCCAAAAAGTTCAAAAACAGCATAAAGTGAAAATTTTTAAATTTAAGTTTCATGGAATAGATCACATAGATATATTTCACGTTTTTTCATTTTCATGAAATTGCTCTTAATAGTCGATCAATCCAGTTTTATTTTATATTTCTTAGAGAGTTCGTAACTTGCAAAACGTTATAAAAAAATTCTCGAAAAAATTATTTTAAAAAAAAAAAAAAAAATGAGGGAATAAGAAACTACGCCCAACGTGGGCTCGAACCCACGACCCCGAGATTAAGAGTCTCGTGCTCTACCAACTGAGCTAGCCGGGCTACTTAGGTGATTATGTAATAAGTATTTGAATAGTTCTTTCCTTCTTTTTACAGATGCTTTTTTCATAAATAATTATACATAATGGTTTTGAATTTATTCTTACGTGTAAATGCTTCTAACAACCTGTTTTACTGAAATATTAGAACTGTATACCTCTTGGTGAAGAATTTAGTCATAACAGAAATTCAGATGACCTGGAACAGAGTTTCGATTACTTGCACAAAGCGTATGTGTTGGGGTGGCAGCTGTTGGAGGCTGCAGCTGAGAGCTGAAAAGCGATATTTGTTGAATGAAACAACATTCAAAAAAATTGTTCTACTGTAAAATATATATAATATAGGATGAATATAAATATATAATGTCTGTCTTGATATGTCATGTTAAAATCTCTTATTTGAAAGATCACATATAATGTGATAAAAACGACCTTCATCTAAATGTAAATCTATATAGCACTATGAGCACATGTTAAATATCGGTATCAACGTTATAGCGATTAGTTTTTGATATCGGGTAGAATATATCGACGCGCTTCGGATAGACGTTGCTGTCATTCATTAAGAATTTAAACGAACACAATGTTATGGTATTTCATGCTATTGTTGAGCGGTAGATCTTCTCGTTGGTGGGGAATCTTGGAGGTAGAGAAGTGGAGAGAAGATTAGCAACGTTACCTATTGTTAGGAGATCAAGTATAATTTTAAGTTTTCATTATTTTTTTTCCGTTAAACATACGATAGCTTAAAAATAAATATATACTAATAAATGTAAGGGGTCAAGGCGATCCCCCCACTCACATTTATTTTGTCACTCTGAACTAATCGGTTTTTTTTTTCAAAATTTTATTTTTTCAATATATGGAAAAATAGAATGCTGCGTTTTGAAAATCAGTCCATTCCATTACCATACCTTTGTAAAACCTACATGGATGCTTATCATTTCAATATACGTAAGCATAAGTCCTACGAAATAATTAATAAATATCTATTTGGATAACCAAATTCCTGCGACAGAACTCGAACCTGCATTTTTCAGATTTGAAGTCAGATACCGTACTCGCTGGGCCACGGGGACACTTGCACCAAATCTCAACTTTTCGTTAATCCAAAATATTTTTAGTCAACTATAACGGCAGCCGACTGACAGGACACAAACAAACAGAGCAGTGTGTTTTGCCAACTAATCGAAATTTCTCATAAAGGAAGAAGAAATTTTCCGTCACCCGCCAGTCGTCTGTTTTCTGTTCGTGTTCGCACCAAAACACAAGCACCTCAAATAACTATAGTTTACAATAAACTCTGTAGTCAATGTTTCTGATAATCCGAACAGGAGTGGGTCCAAATTAGTTCGCATTAACAAGACTCTACTCTATAAGGATTAAGAATATGAACAAGTGGATAATAGTTTTGGCATTGTGAACGATAGTTTTGTGTATTGACCAATGTTTGGCAAATTTAGTAATTATATTACGCCTGCGAAGAGTAGCGATACGGACAAAATGACCAATTTATATATATATTTAAAAAAAAATCAAGAGAAAATGCATTTGAATTATAGTTATAAAAAGACTTTCAGCCAGGAAAATTTAATAGGCAATTACTTAACAATATATGTTAAATTTTAACAATATATGTTAAAAGGAATGCGTATATAGGTAAGTGCTGAATAATTCAAAGGTATGTCGAAGTATTTCTAAGATGGAAATGGCATGCTCAAAAAGAGCCTAAATCAAAATTTTTAAATCTGAATTCAGACCTTGCGAGCAATAGGTTTAGAGACAGTTATGATGGTTTTCGAAATTGCTTTTAATACTTGATCAATCAAGTTTTGTTTAAATTTTTTAGTTCGTAACTTGCAAAATATTGTGAAGAAATTGTCAGAGAAATTGTATTTTCATAAAATTCTTTATTAATAAATACTTTTCATTTCTTTCATCAAAGATAACTTTTAATTGATTTTTGTTGCTTCAAATATTCCTTGCTTGGTAGCGCTTTTCTCGGTTTAAAAATACGGCGTTTTCAGCAACTTGCAGCGCATGCAGGATCAAATGTGTCAACTCAAAGTCTCACGGACCTCATCAGCTCACAGAAAATATTTAAGAACGGACTAACCAAAATTAATTAACAATGAATTTAAAGCATATAGAATTGAAAATGAAGGGTATAATGAAAAAAAAGTAATAATTATTATTATTTATTGATTCGAATAAGTCTTATCATAGTCGAAGATGTGGTGGTATTAGGTGTTATATTCGAGTGTTTAAGTATGCATAAATATAATCGAATACTCCACTTATAAGAATTAAATTTGTGAGAACAAATTTTTTTCTTCTGAGATCAATGTTAGATTTCCCGCTTTAACGAATTAGTCTTCATCGGCTAGCCTCAAATAAACGACGGCAATCTTACAGACCAGAAAAAAATTACGTATGAGGAAATTTGCCTTCGCAAGAATTTTCAAGATCTTCTTATTTTGACGTAAGACGCATACAAATAAGTAAATGCTCGTAGGCCCCTATTTTTCGTTGAACTGGGATGTTCTTTTCACTTCTCACCCCTTTGCCTGACCCTAATTGCTGGCCGCCAGTTACCTTATTCTCGCTTTTTAAAAGACTTCCTTTTCCACTAGGTATTGGGTACATACGACAAGCTAACATTTAAAAGTGATTTTAGCCCCGACAAACGCTCACTAAAAATAAGTTCTGAAATTGGAATCCTCCTCTGCTGTAATGGGAAAGCCCATTTGTGACGTCACCTCCCGTTATTTCTAACTGTTCAATCGGACTTCTTTTCGCAAACGAACAGTGTGTATAATATTTTTTGACATAATCTTTTTTTCCAGCACTAATTCATGTTTATTACGTGTTCACTAAGATATTTAACTGTACATGCCACTGTTTATTTGCTTCCCCGTATAATTCGAATACTCCGCTCATCGGAAAATGTTTGCTAGAACCGGTAATATCCGTTTAAACGTGGCCGACTGTATACCTTTAATTCGTACTAAAGGGCAACACCATGGATTTGGCAACACTGCTTCGCTAACGTGGCTGGTAGTAACTTTTGGTCTGACTGAGCTAAGCGAATTTCGGAAACATTTAGTTGTTACAAGTGCTTTGGACTAATTTTATGTAACGTTACTTATGTGTGAAAGAAATTGCGGATTAGTGATACCTGTTAAATTTTCTACGAAATGTTGTTGTTGATACTGGATGCTTTGCTTATAATTTCTGCGTATTTGTCACCTACGCATAAGAACATTACCTGCTCTTTCCTTCCTGGGATTTTTTAAAAGTGAATACTGGAAAGCCTTTCGCCTGTGCTCGACAGAATCTGGTATATGTGGAAGTTACTCTAAGAGGATTCTGAATTTGGTTTTTTATCTGTCGAGGCTGTAAAACTTCTCCATCTTAAATGCTCAAATTCGCCTGAAGAAAGCTTTAAAAAGGTGGACAATAATCAAGTGGAGGTTTGGCGTTGTACAAAATGGGAGTCCTACAAAATTGGAACTGGTTGAAACTCTTAAATTGTCTGCCCCATTATTGATTGAGAAAACAGGGCAAATAAGTGTAATTTTTCAACAGCTTCTGCAAAAAGCTAGGGGTTTAAAGCTTTATTAACGAACTTAGAAATAATATCTCCATATTGAAGTTTTCACTTGGTTTCGTGTAGACGAAAACCAAATACGAGGTGGTGGTGATTCAAAGTGAATCGTTTCGTGTTGGAAATAAGGATGTTAGATATCAAGTCAACGATATGCATTTCAATACAATTGAAATTGGACAATGCAATTACAGAAACAGAGTGGAAAGTTAAAATATCCCCGATTTTCTTTGTAAAGGTTTTTCATCCATCGTTTTGGAAAGGGCCAAAATGTTGCTTCAATTAAACATTTTGCATTTCTCGAGCCTTTAACTATATGTTCTATGACTAGAAGCAAACACGATGGGTTTATGAAAACTGAAGCCTACTTCTAACACTTTCGGATTTCAAGGTAAGAATAAATTTATTTTAACGATCAATTATGCCGGGACAAAAAGCAAATATTTTATTTGCTCTTCTAATTGAAAAGAGAGAGAGAGAGAGAGCGATTGGCAATATTCATCGAGGAAATTTAGTTCATTAAAAATCGCAAGCCTTTAAATTTCTTATTCTTAATATTGCTAATTACAGCGACCTTGATAGAACCAAATAGTCATTTTTTGCGCTTTTATTACTCTGCTTTTAATGACAATTATGATTTTCAGAAACTTCTAAATTTATTAAACGTTTATTAATTATTTTCCTCTATGTAAATGAGTGAAGTACGTCCTGTAAACGAATGCATTTTCCTATTAAAAATTAATTCCTAAATATTTGGTTTCATCATTGGAATATTGTTTCGCTTCGCGAATACATATAACTATACTTGATAATTTTAATATTGATAAATATACTTAATTTAAATTTTGTCTCAAACTTACCTTTTAATTTAAATATCGATGCCTTAAACATGCTTGGTAACTTTTAATATTTATGTCTCAAAGGTATTTGGTAATTTTAATATTATTTCACTTATACTTTGTGATTTTAGTATTCATGTCGTGAATATATACTTGATGATTTTAATATTGATTTTGCTACTTTAAATAATTCAAAACTTATATATCCTGTAATATTTGTTTGGACTGATCCCTGGCGATTGGATTTTCAACTAGGGGTTACAGGTCAATTTGCAATTACTCTTCACGACGTCATCACTAATAGCATTTCATTAAAGAAATTTATTTCCTATAACCGATCATTTCCCAGTATTTCTTCTGAATGGGTTATGCCTTCTGAAGCCTAATCGTCACTAATTACAAGTTCATATTCTTCACTAAATTTAATAGTGATCGTTCAGGAGAATTTTGTTCAGCAATTGCAAACGCCGATTGGATTTCAGTTATTAATACTTATGATTTAAATTCTGCATTTAGATATTTCGTCTTTCGCATAAATTCATTTTGTGATGTTAAAATCAAAAATTTTTTCATATTAGCTGATGATGTGGCAACAATAGATGTTAAATTACTCGTAAAGAAAAGAATGATTTTCCGGCGCCTGGTGGGACCCGAACCCACGACCTCCTGATTGCCGGTCAGGTGCTCTCAGAGTAGGTATATTTCACGTAAATACATTATCTTTGGTCATTGCCTACACAAACATGTCTTTTTATAAAGGGCCGGATATTTTCTTTTGTCCAAAAGATACTTAGATTTATCTAGATGTTCAGTATAACCTGGTAAAGTGTCCACCTTGGTAAACTGACAATCCGAATTTCTGCAGAATAAAGTGAGTTTTTTTCATAAGAAGGAACTGGTAGGGACTTAGAAACACCCATCGTGTATTGTGTCCACCTGTCCATTGCCGTCCAGTCCCAAAGCTGGTCACATTAATCAGGTTCTACTGTATGTATTATTGTAATGTAAATAGCTAATTTCTCCTAGTCCTGCGGAGTCATAGTAATAACGTGTTCGTGTAAATATATTCGAATCCCAACGGTACCAAAGAAAGAACTTTCGTTGACTAATTTCTCACTGCAGTATGGATGTTGCTTCCCTAGGACATAAGATGTTCGGATTCCACGGAAAACTTTAGTTTCCAGCGCAGCATGACCCTTGATGTCATTGCGCCATAAAACTCGCAAGCTAAAGCTAATTTCTCCAAACCACTTTTGCAATTTTGTTTCGTCATTGCAGAAAAATATCTCATTCACACCTGTCTCAAATTGCTTTTGGCGGCAGACCGTATTTCAAGATAAGGTTAACTGCTGAGCATTACGATTGCGGTACGAGTTTTAACTGGAATTCGCATATTAATTCCGCTTTGGAAAAAATTGTCAAAAGTTGGCCTTGATGTTTAGACTCGATTTTTCTGGTTAATTCTAGTTAATTTTGGTTTTGTTAAATGCTCTTAATACTCCGAATGCACATCATTGCTTTTTAACTTGGGATAATCATCTTTTATCCACTACGTCAAACTGGTTTCCTTCACTTCAAAAAGATATGAGCGTTTTTCAACTAGATCAATTGGCCATACTGTTTTTTTAGTCAAATATCCTACCTGTAAATAAAGTGCTGGAATCCTTCTAGAATTAACGTTTATATGTTTAGTCGTGTTAAATTTAATATGAATAGAGGAAAAATCTACTCACATCATTCATTGTAAGCTATTTTTATCTACACTATTTGCAACTGAATTGCTTTACTTACACTGGCCCACAATGACCTTTGTTGTTCTTGCGCCATAAAAATACAACCAATCAACTTTACTTATGCCTTTTGCTTGAACTAATTCTTTGAATTACAATATTATGGTTTTAGATTAAAAAATTGGCTTCTTTCCCAGCCCTCTTAAAATTAATTAACGATTTAAGCTTCTTTAAAATAAAACTTAAATATCATTTTGGCAGTTAACATCATTCTCTTTTTTTTATGTACGTATATATATATAAACGGACATACAGATGTAGTGTTTTTTATATGCCCTAAATTTGTGTAATTTGTAATTATTTTCATCTCCTATATTATCTACTTTACTTGGAATTAGTCTCATTATTGATGTAAATTTACACGTGCGCTAATTAAATCGATGTTGCGATTTTTTATGATGGAAACTTCGTTAATCCCTTACGAATGTTTTTATTACTGTTCTAGCATCACATCGCAGTAAAATTGTATACAACTACGATGCATGTTCATGATTTTTGTATCGTACTTCTGTACATGATGCCTAGTAAATAAAAGAATGAATGAATAATAAGCAACCAGCTTGCGGTGGCCTATTGGCAATGGATTTGGCTGCCACGCAAATAATCATGGTTTGAATTCAAGAGGCATCCAGCGCCAGGCGGTTTTCATACAAATTCGCGACCCGTGGTCTTTCCTAGGAGTAAAGTTAAAATTACTCTGGACGCGGAAAAACCCTTGCTGTCCTTGCGCCATAAAAATACAACCAACCAATCGAATTACTCGGGAAAATATAGGCCCTTGTGCAATAGTGTGACCTTAGATGTGCTTTCGCCACATAGTACAAGAAATATATGGTGCACGTTAAATAAACAGCCACATCACTTTCATTGTAAAATTTTAGCATGGCAGTTATTTTCTGAAAAAAGCAAAATGGAAATATTCAAACACGCAACTTGACCTTAGCTGTCCTAGCGCTGTAAATATTTAACTCAAATTTAAGATAAAATAAAGACCTGTGATTTGACATTTATGTCATCAGTTATTTGAAATGAGGTATGTTCAGATTCATGTGTTTAAAATACTTTGCTAAAGCATCTAAAATTTAATAAACTTATATCACTGGCTTTCTTTCTACTTGCATACAAGCAGTATGTAATATATATAACTTGCATTTGCAAAATTATAATCATTTAACTGCAACCAGTGAAACAAAAGTTTAAAAAACTGCATGTGAGCCTTATATATATTATGTATATGTAAGGGTTTGAATAAAATACAGGGTCAACCAAAAATCTTAAAAAAATTTAGAACTTCACAAATTTATCGTATTGAAATATGGTTTGTATTATATACAATGTCGTATTGGGGGCTACTTTTTTACGCAAGAAAAAATTGCAATTTATCTCGCGAGTAGGCGCGCGGGATGTTTTATACCCTACAATTTAAACTTGTGAAAAAGAACCGTCCGCCCTTGCTTCTGAAACTGGCCAAACTCTTTCCTGTTGCCTTCAAAGTCACAATCTTTGGGGTAGGGTGACAAAGAGAAAATGCCACTTATTGTTCCCTGTAAAATTGGACGTTTTTAATGAAATAATGCTATATAATTAGATGGGGTGCAAAGCACCCCACGCGCGTCCTCGCGTTCCTCTAATCGGCGCGCCTTCTAGCGGGTTAAAATTGATCGATAGGTGGTGTTTTGTGCATTTTACAGATAATGAAAATTATTGATGTGGATTCAGTTTGTGTATGTTTCACCTGTGCATGTTTCTGTAGGCATCACAGTTCATTCTCGCAAATACCACATGCTTTTCTCAACGTATACGCAGGATAAAGCATCAGCTCACAATTCTGGTAATGACATTTCTAATCAACACCTTTGGTCACTACGGACATTTCGATAAGCACGGCAAGATCTCGTGGCTTCCACATTTGTCACCAATAGATTTCTGGTTACGGGGGGTATTTAAAGTATCCAGTTTATCAATCACTCTCTTCGTCATTACTCGAACTGGAGGATTCCGTTTGGTGAAATGTGAATTCCGTCTTTTCCGATAGGTTGCAGTCTACAGTCAGACATTGGACATAGTCCAGGAATGTATAATAAGTGCTGATGCTCGGGGGGGGGGGGAGAACAAAGTTGTAAATTTCCGAGGGCCCAATATCCTAAAGGACCTGGGGGCAAAATTTGATAATATAACAAACATGATTTGTCATTAAATGTAATTGGATGGGGGAGGTCCGTATAAATGCTACCCATTGTCTTGTATCACACCTATTCGTACTGAAAGTAATGTCGAGCATTTGCTTATCCAATCCATAGATAGATCATTCTGCATGTAGTCAATTTCATGAATATCTCTTGAACTTTTAAAGCGCCACTTACATGTTTTGAAATATGCGTGTTTTATTTCTGTAAAAAAATCCTAAAAATACTTACCACAAGGCTTTAATCAAATTAGTATATCAAACGCATGAGACTATAGCAAAGCTGTGCTAAAATATTTAGTTTCACTTTAATTATTTTTCACATAGTGTATTATTATATTTGTATCAAGAGAATTATCTTAAAAAAGCAGATTTTTTTCATATGATTGGCTTTGTAAGTTTATAATTATAAATGTACCCCTAGTTTCCTCATTGCATTTTTTATAATACTTTCCATTATCTTAATGTTTTTTTAAATTTTCCTGTATACATGTATATCACAGATATTTTCTTATTTTGTTTCTTCTTTCGTTTTAAATTTTTCACTTCCATTTTTTTTTCTGCTGCTGTTACTATATCAGCTTATAAATAAGCTTAAAAATTAAAACTGCAATTGAAAAAATTGAAATTTTATTTTAAAGTTCAGCCTGAGAAATCCATGCATTTATAATAAACGGTTTAAGAATTTACATCAGTCAGGCAACCTGAAATATTTTATTACGATAGCTGACTAAAATTTATTCTCGTGTTTTAATAAAAAACGGAATTTTATAACAAAAAAAAAGTAAAAGTAACTTTAAAAATGAATGGTCTGGGAACATTTCCGTGCGCCGGATTTTAACAATTTCGAAAACAGTACATCAAATCGAAATTGCAAAAACCTTTCCAGTAACAATTTACAGGCCGTTCAAAGTATGCAATTTTTGAAAATTCATAATGAAATGTTGCAATGGAAAATTTATAGATTAAAAAAAAGTTATCATCCGATTTGGGGCAGAAAATAGGGGGAGCTAGGTGCTTGGCTAAAATGAGAAAAAAAAAAAAGCTGCGTATATATTTTTCATTTTATTTTTCATCCGGTATTTTTCATCCGTTACTTTCGGTTCGAAGGATTTTCCTCTCGTGCATTTTAAACGAAAACGCCGCGTTATAAAATTTTTCATCCAAATAATTGAACAACGCACTAGAATAAAAAAAAGAAAACGAAAATACTTCGGGTTGTCTGTTATCTTGAGTTGTCCTTTATCTGAAATGAATCGACAATATTCAAGTAAAGCTGTTGCTTCCTTTTTTTTAAATCATTTTCTCCAAGTATTTTTATGTTTATAGAAAACATATTTCTTCACTCGTGCGTTCGACTGTGTTTTCCTTTTTATGTTGCTGTCTTTCTTTTTATGTTGCTGTCTTTGTTTCTGTTCTTCTATTTGAATGCTCGAAGCAGTTTTTCAATTTGTAAAAAACTAATTAGATTGCGATAGAGTTAGCTGAAGACGAATCTTGTTTTGATTAAAAAACTAAAGGAGAGAGAAAAATAAGCCATCAAAATAATTATTCATTTTTGTTAGAAAAAATGACGCATGGAAGGAAAATTTTTAAAATAATTAAATAGAATTGAGATCAATAAAAACAATAAATGGATATGACATTTTTTTATCAAAGTGAAAATTTAAAAATACAGAAGACAGAGGATTAGCATATTTAAAAATAAAAATGCGTTGTTTGTTTGTTCCAACTATGAGGAATAAGCCTGTATAAGGCATGTTTGCCCACATGCTTGTGTTCGCCGAAGGGCTTGTTTGGCTGTAGAATGTGTCTGTTTGCGTCCATCGTTATTGCTGCCCGGCCAATTAAATACAATTTTTGATAAATAATTTAAATTATTGAACTAATAGTAAAGTAGAGACTACGAAATTCCATTTTTTGGATGCTGATCTGCGTTACTGTGCAGTGAAAATAAGCATAAAACTGCATATTTTAACACGCTACAAAAGAGTTGGGAATTGCCAAATATGTAAAAGGGGTGAAGGACATCAAAAGAAACAATTTTTGTTCAATCAATTTTTTTTCAAATATTAACAGTTTGTGTATTACAGTGAATTTGTTTGCATCCATCGCGTTCAAGATTGCAACAAATGGCTACAATTCGCTATATCAAGAATTTCTAAAATTATTTAATGCCAACAGATATCGGGCTCTTTCTTATTTGGCGACTTGCACTGGCATTGAAACGCTTAAAGCGCAGTTAATCTTGGCAAAGGAGATACCTTTGGCGGGGACGGAGTTGGTGGTGGGTAGGTCATCTAATCCCGGATCGGTAATCCCGTCCGGGATTTCGCGATTCAAAATCTTGATCCCGGGTTACAATCCCGGGATATTTTTTTTTACATTTGCTGAATCAACGCTCTAAACATAAAGTGATTGTTTGTGCGCAATTGCAACTAGCTTTAAAAAAAATATAGATACTAAAATTTCATAAAATTTCCAAAATCTGGGGATAAAAATAATTTATAATAAATCATTAAAATATATTATGTATACGTTTGAAATTAAAAAGTTGAACATTAAAGAGCAACATAAATGATCCTTGAATGTAATGTTAATAATCACGCGTTTCTAATTAATATTTTACTTATGTTATTTTACTTATTTTGGACATAAACTGAAATATACAACTCTTGAACTTTATAAAATATAATCCTAATTATATGACTAAATACGTATATGCAAGATCAGAAATATTTAATATTTGAAATATTTAATATTTGAAATATTAAAGAAATTCCAACATATCAAGGAATAATTGCTTAAGTCTATGGTACAATTATTAGGTTATAAATCTGTATTAAAAGGAGAGGGTGAGAAATAAAATAAATTATATCCTGGGGAAAAGAACTTTAATAACACCAATGATCAAGTGTTTCGTCACCAAGAGATGAATATATACTTGTGCAGAGAGAACCCAATGCACTAAATAAATGCCCGTTCGGATTCAACACTCGTTGGTGGAATGGAAAGAACAAAATCGTATGTAAGCTGAAGGTAATGGCCACGTGAAGCACCATTTTCAAAAAAGTTCATTTCTTTTTTAACAATGGATTCCAAACTTGGGCGTTGCTAAATTTTTGATGGAACGCGAGTAGTTGTTGTGCCTTTCTTTCTTTTATCGTGCAATTTTTCACGCATTGTCATCGCGAACGAACCAGGTACAGATAATTGGGAGCACTAGTGGTATAACACAAAGATTTAGACAAATTGTGTTTCCCAAGTTCTGCTGACTTAAAGTTGTTGAAGAAGTTGTGCCTTCAGTTGAGGGAGTATAACAGTCAGCAGTTTCTTCTTTTAAAAGTCGTTGAAATAAATTTACTATCAGGTATGCCAAACAGTTCGTCATCAAATTCAGTATTCTTAGATATTTGACTTGGGTTTTGCAGATACATAATTAGCCCAGACAGATGAGACCGATGCGTCTTTCCAAATTGGTCTTCATTTTTTTCGCCAATAGCAGAATTCAGTTGTTGAAATTTTTTCGGCATAAACTTTAACGCTATGTTAGCAGTGCATAAATTAGCATCCCTTCGACAAAGTGCTTCAACTGTTAATTTTACAGTTTCTAACATTTATATGACTTCTTTAACTAACGTAAACTGATCATTTGAAAATACAGTGGGATAACCTAAATTGGTGAGAGCCTTTTCTATACAACCTTTCAAAAGAATAAAACGCTCCAACATAGCTAATAAACTGTTCCATTGCGTTTTACAGTCTAAAGTATATGAAAGTTCATTCCCGTGTTCACTCTTTACATATTTTTGTAATATAGCATTTTTTACTAGTGAGCAATCGAAAAGTAACACCAGTTTACGCATTTTTTTAACTGTAAAGTCTATATCATCAATCATTGATAAAATGCATTTCTTACCTTCACCATCATTGCTTTCAACTTTAAAAATTCACAAGCTTTGCCTTCAGGGTCCATCCACTTCTTCATCGGTCTGGTCATCAGCACTTTTTTCTTCATTGCTCTAGTCATCGGAACTTTTTAATTCGTCGCTATTTTTTGGTAATTCCAATGCAGAGTGTAATCCTGGCTTCTTATATAGTACATCCGTAATGGCGAGGAGAGTGCCATGAACAAAACATAACTGATGTTCCCTTTCTGCAAATTTTCCCACTTTGGTCATCACGCTAGTTCTATCCGTCACTATACTGACTATATTATGCTTGAGCGACAAATCGTGATCCCTCAGATGCTTGCTTAGCATTTCTACGCGAATGTTGACTGGCGTGGATGCTGTGACTCTCATCAAGCCGACATTTCAATATCTGCCCTGATCGCTGCTAATTCTTATGTTCATATAACGCCTATTTGCAGTAGAGGTCCACTCATCAAAACTCACACTAAAACATTTGCTTGTTTTACGGTAATCATCCATTTCGTGAATTATTGTGGCTCGAACTTTTCGGCTATAATTAACAATACAGTTTCAAATTGATGTTGCAGATGTTGGAAGAGTATCAAAACCTCTTGCTTTTAACGCTTCTCTTAAATCGGGTGATGAAATAAACTCTCGAAAAGTCAAGCCATCTCTTGAGCACATCCGAGTAAGCACAGCTTCGAGGCAATCGTCAGATTTTGAAGTGAAATCATTATAAATTTTTCTTTTCTTTAATCCCTGTGGTTTTAATTTTTCATCATCGTCTACATCAACTTCTTCGCTTTGAGTCTCACAATATATGTTCACTACAGATTTTGATTTAAGAAGTTGAATTTTATAAATTTTCAGTAAATGTGTATACATTTCCTTTAGTTGATCCACCACCAGTTTTCAGAACGGCCTGACACTTTTTGTATTTAGCAGTTTGTCCTTTGCGATACTCCTTAAGAAAATAGTGCCACACAGAATTTGGATCTGAGCCTTTGTTTCATGATCAACATATTTTACTGAAGAAGTGGAATCAGATATTTCAAATTCGAACTAATTTTTTAAAGATTAAAAAAAAAAAGACCAAAAATATTCATTATTATAATTTAAGCTTCACTTAATACTTCCGAGAATAAGCAATCAAGGAGAGACGAAAAATCATTCCTTTTAGGTCGACAGTAACGTTTTAGATTGGCTTGACTTTTGAAACTATAACTGGCATTCGCAGAAACTCACCGAAGGATTTATGAGAATTACATGTGGGGAAAAGGAATTTGATGTTCAGACGAAAACATATGTTAGCAATTATGGCGTCGATCAAAGACAGTTCTGCTTAGATTTTGGACTGTTGGCGTCATAAAAATCCATTGCCCTCAAATTAGATAAGTCATGAACAATGGGGCCACGTGTTTTATAGTCTCGATTCTATTAATAGACCACAACAAAAGGTTAGCATGTTTTAAACTGGTGTTCACATAAAAGGTTTGTTTTCGATAAGTTCTGCGAAGACTTGCAATTTCCAAACATGATTTGGTCCTAAATATCTCTGGATTTTGCATTTGAAGACTGTTATTGACGTTTGATATCTGTTTGAAAGAAAGTAATGTTATTCGTCTGTCAAGAAGTTTCTGCTTTTTGTTTACGTGGATCTGACTAAGTGGGTGGCATTGGCACCTCGCATTTGTCTTCGTAATGCTATAGCTTTATGAAACACTTATTTTTACAACTACATGAACGATTTTGATTTTAGTTAATAAATTCTTAACTTTATAATACGCTTGTATCTTTACACAAGAGGTAGAAGTGTAGGGATTTACCTCATTATTACAGTGGGGACCGTCATAATGTGGCGTGATCCGTCAAGAAGCTCAAGAATTTTCTCGGTAGAAGCTATGTAGAAAGGTTTCAAGAAAGCGGAGGGTGATAATTATATCCATGGAGGAATGCGAAGGGAAAGGTATTAGTTACATCAAAAAAGGCTTAGTACTCGTAAATTGGCGCACCTCTGCCAGAGTTGTTATAAAAATATTAAGGCAATCAAACTATAACAATAGAAATAAAAATAGAGCAATAAATTATAATAAAATTTTTAATTTAGTTTAAAAATTAAGTTATAGTGAGCGGTGTTTCAAATTCCGAATTCCCGGGATAGAAATTTTGAATCAATGGTTTTTGGGGACCAAGAACATGCCAGGGATCCTTGGATTGGATGCGCTATTGGTGGGGCCACGCAAGATACGTCCGGTGTATCTAAAAATTGTAGTCCGTTCAAAGAGAATTCGGACCTTAGCGGCTGTTACAAATATTTTGCAAATACGAAAGTCTTCATCACAGACTGGGATGGGGAGGGAGGGTAGCGCCAACGATGAGAACCACTTATTTTGAATATCTCATCAGTGGAAAACTAAAAATAATTATATGCAATAATATAAATCATGCATGTGAAAATACTGAATAGAAGAGTGGCAAAATTATTTCAATTAGTTGTTTACACCGTCTGCTGAGGTGGGGACATGGTTAAACTACAATGGAATATTACGTATTTAGTCTTCCATCGGAG
>QLNU02014176.1:42014176-42029131 GCA_006491805.2 Dysdera silvatica | reverse complement strand
ATCGCTTTTTATTAAATATTCATGTTTGGTTTTACGCTCGAATCCAATTTGCATTGATTGTGGGTATCCAAGAAATCGAGTGATTTATTTAAAATACAGAAACGAAAATTAATTTAAATTTAGAAAGGTTTTTCCAGATTTGTAATTTGTATTTCTTTCTAATGTATTTGAAATCCTGTTTCAATTATAAAAGGAAAGTGGATTTGAATTTATTAGTTCCATAAATCTTCAAACAGATCATAAATTTATTTAATTGGAAGTATTCATTTTAAAAAGGAAATTATCTTTGCCCAAAAAAATCGAAAGCTTCTGTTTGAACTGTATTCCCTCTCACACGTAAAACATTTTCATCTTTTTAAAATTGGTTCGTATTCATTTCAAATTAGTCAGTTTCAATTTTAATGGATGCTTCAAAAGTCATGCGAAAATGAAAATTGTCATTTCCTTTTGTGAGAAAGAAAACGGCTGTGTGCATGTATGTGTACAAATTGCAATATATTTTACTTCACGCTATGTATTAGCATTTATTTCTTCGCTAATTCCCTATTTTCAACTATAATGACAGAAAATTAAACTCAATTTGTAAAACAAAGCCAAAGCCTAAAACTTTGCTTCCAACCATTTTAAAATTCAATTAAACCTCATTTTAATATACCTTCAATTGATTGTTTACCGGCTTAACTTATTAACTCGTCTTGTAGGCTTGGACTGCTTAGTTAAGCTGAGCTTCTGGCGGACTTGTTTCCGATCTAGCTTTAATTATTTAATGATAATTGACTGTTTTATTTTCTCTAATCATTTACATTGACCATGTTCATTAACCTTTCGGAATAATAATGCTAAAATTATATTTACGAATGCCTATGTCCTGCGGTGGTGAAGTGGTAATGTGTTCCCTTAATTTTCGAATACTTCACGGTTCGCCTCCTAATTGCGCAAAAAAAAAGAAGCTAAAAAGCCTACCGACTAACTGCTCACCGTGGTCTGGGTTTTGGTTCCCTACGACTTAAGAGGTTCAAATTCCACGGAAAACTAGGTTCTCGAGCAATAGAACACTTTCTGACCATGCGCTATAAAACTCAAACTGAAATGGATATCTATTATATTAACCGCCTTTCCATTCCTCCTGGATAATGGGGTATGCTTTCACTGAAAAGTAAGAAAGAAATGTGTTTTTGTTCAACCAATATGCAGTTGTTGATAGGTCTGTTTCTGTATTGTTCTATTACTACAATCCAAATTTTTGAGATTCAGGGATTATTGATTAGAGATATGATAAGGTTAGAAATGAAGGAAAAGAAGTGGGAGGGGGGGAAAAATCTTGTTTTCGAGAAAATTCAATTTTAAGAACAAATTCATTAGTTTCACGATGTCTTGCAGGATAATTCTAGAGAAATTTCGCTTAAATACTGTACATCGGCTGGATGTCGCTGTGTTTGATTTCTAACAGTTTTGTAGAACTCGAACAGTTTTTATGCCCATCGTCGTCCGGAGTAGTGGTGCGAGATGTTTTAGTCGATTGTCTCGATTACTTGAACATCTCGAAACCTCTCGATTGTTTTTAAACCTGACTCGAACTATGGCGTACTCGCAAATAAAAAAATACATATAATTTCTATTTACTTATATATGATATTTGACCGGTATTCGTTTTGAATGATAAAACAAAATTGTAATTGTATCGTTATTAACCGTGCGTTTGAATATAAAGGCTATATCGTCTACTATATTTACCATGCATTTTTTATAACGACACATGCAGGTCAACTGTTTTTATAAATAATTTAATAATGAATGTATTTTAAAATACCGGTCTTGCTCTTTGGGTCAATCAACAAAGATGTCTTATAACAATGATTTATGTAATTATCCATGATTCTCATAAAATTGGCAAAGAAGTAGATATTTTTTAGTCATATACGTATAGGCAAATCAAAAACGAAGTTATTGTGTATTTAAGGAAAAAAACAGCAAATAGAAATAAAATAAAAGCTAAGTCATATAAAATAAAAGTCAAATAAAATTAAAGCTAAGTCACACATATAAAATAAATGCAGAGCGTTTGGATTTCTTTAAAGCGGAGTTCTATACTATATGCTCTCTAAAATCTATATAATGATTCTGTAAACAAATATTATAATTCTTTTGCCCGTACGTGTGAAAGTGCGGCTAGATCAAATTATTTGCTCACCAAATTGATAACGACAACTTGTGTTCATGCCAATGTAGTTGGGCAGCTGACTCGCGATTTCAATTGAACATCTCGATTGTTAAGTTCAAGGACGAATGAATTGTTGACTCGATTGTAAACTTCAGTCAATTGCGACTTTTAGGTTGTCAAACATTTCGTAATCCCCCATCACTACCTCTGGGTGCGATTCCCCCGACAATAGATGTTGGTATTCTCAGGAAACTAACTCCTTGTGCTGTAAAGCCACAAACAAAAAAAAATCTGGGTATTAGTGTTACTGCATGTGAATATTGATATATACCTAGAGGTCGCAGTTTCCTTATTTTCTCTTTCCTCGGTTTGATTGGGGCAAAAATGGCGATATATAAACATAATAGCCATAACAGTTATAATTCATTATTATGAAGATATAAATATCAGTGCTCTCTGATCCATAGACAGAAGGATGGATGAAAGAAAGGCTAGATATGGTGGTAGACTCGATACGGCGACCTCTGAGTTTATATCCTGTTTTGCTTACTGAGCTACTGAGACAAAAATGACATTGTCGTTTAATTGCGCACCGGCGCAAAATGACCCTGTATGTCCTTGCGCCATAAAACTACAACCATTTATTTATTGCGTACCTGCATTTTTGTGTAACTCATGGATTATATTAGCGGTTGGGTGGAAGGGGAAAATTTAATTTTATTAGTTTTGTCTATGTATGATTTACGTCCCGAAACTGTACTTTGGCATTTGGGTCGGGTCCAATGGCTTAACGTGTCTTCCAACCCACGACATATTTATAACACAACGTTTATTGGGGGTTGCAACCAGCCAAGTTGGCGAGAAAACACTTATAACCATTGAGCCGCTAGGACACATTATTGGCGTCAAATAACGACCGTCTTCGGCTCATAGCGCAGTACTGGACGATTTATTGAAACAATGGAATGATAACATGGGCCCCATCAAACCCCATTCTTTTTTGTATAACGTCCGCTCTTGACCTAATGGCCATTTGGTCCCGCGCAGCCCCAAAATAGAAGCTTATTGCTAAAAATAGTGTCATTAAAGTAAATTATAGTTCTTGTGTCAGGAAGTCTAGAACACAGCCAAAGGTGACCCAAGTGAATTGAAACATCGGCATTGTAGAGTGGACGTTTGTGAAACTTCCAGCACCATTTTAAAAAGGTGCAATTGGAGCTGGTCATATCCTGTTAGAAGTCTGAAGTTTGCTACTTAAGTGGACCCATGAAGATTTTTGGTAAGGGTTTAATCTACATGGAAACCATTTGTGTGGTTTATTGTGTTATTTCAGCGTAATCAAAATATTTGAGTTTTGCTAACTTTTTTCAATGTGAGAATCGGCTGTTGTTAGCCCAATTTTGTTTAGTAGCTGATTCGTTTGTCTTCCTTTTGCCAGTATGTCTGCACTTTTGTTTCCAGTATGTCTGCACTTTTGTTTCCACTATGTCTGCACTTTTGTTTCCACTATGTCTGCACTTTTGTTTCCAGTAATACCACAATGGCTGGATGTTCACTGAAAGACAACTCCCTAATATTAGAGAAGGCCAAATCCTTCCACAACATTACATAAAACTTGAATTAAGAAGCTAATGAATCATTAACACACGAGCTAGTAGGAAAATTTTTAGAATATTTATAGGGGCATAAAAGTAAAAAATTCAAGGATTTTTTCTTTTCTCACAAAATTTAATGTAAGGCTGAGCAAGGTTGAAATAAGGGCATCGGAATAAATTTTGTGTCCGAGGAGCAAGAATAATTAAATCCGGCCCTTTATACAGATTCGGTAATGTGTTCATGGATAAAAAAACACCAACTGCATAGTATACAACTTTACTCTGAAGGAATAATTTTTTGGAAAAAAAAATTATTTGTAGCAAGATGTTGGTAGAAGCGTATATCCAACGCTATGCTCTTTATAAATATATTTTTTTTTATCAATGATAATTAACCGATTCGGTAAATGCAACTTGCGACCCAATTAATGGTCACATTTCAGTAAGTTTATTCATAAAAAAATTGTATTCATGCATTTTCACGTAATAACTTCATACCGCTATGCAGTCGGTCATAATATAATTTGTATATTGCAAAATAGGACTGAGAAATATCATTCAATTCCTAGGAACACGCGATATCTAATATAGGCACGTGGATTGTAAGCAACAATTAAGCTAGTAAACTGTAAACAACTCCGCTTTTAGGTACGCAGAGTTTGCGTTCTTTTCTCAACTAAGCTTGAAAGGGTATATATATATATATCGTAGGGTGGTGTCTTCTCCATATCAGTCTTCTCCATATCTCCTACGTCAAATCGCTGACTAATATCCGCCATTATCTCACTAGCTAATCGTCAGACACCAAATGGTTAACAATAGAATTGGGGACAGTTGGGGGGAAAAAATAATCCCTCCATACTCTGTTTTTTTCTTGCTAGTGGCCCTGCGCTGTCGAAGTGTGGTAATGCGTTCGCTTAGTGCGCTGCTAGCCAGGTTTCGACACTCAACGGTGCAGAGACGCCTTACTCAGAGGTCTCATAAAGATCACACTGCTCACTGTAGTCCGGGGTTTGGTTCCTTAGGCCTTAAGAGGTCCGGATTCCTCGGAAAACAGTAGGTTCCGGTGCAGCATGACTATCATAGTCCTTGAGCCGTAAAACCACAAACTTTCTTACAAGTAAGCACAATGGTAAAACCACGTCATTGGGTCTGTCCTGCAGCGCATTGTATTACTTTTTGCATTTCAAAGATACAGGATTCCTGCAAGCTTTCACATTTTCTACGTGAATGAGTTAACTTGGAATGAATATATTACAGCAGTGATTTCCAAAATGTGCGGTGCAGCGAAAATGTTTCGGTGCCAGGATAACATTTTGAGTACGAAAATGATGTATTGCCACCGTGGTTTCAAAAGAGCAAGGGTACAGTGAACCGAAAGATATTGAGACTTGTTGCATTACATTGTTATTCAATAAAGCAAAATCTTTTCTTCCGTCCTACAAAGTTCTGATTTTTCCGCAAAAATTCTGCATGCATGCGTGTATATAGGCCACTATATGTTATTAAGCGCGTTCACCGCTTTTCCTGTTCTTTTTGGTGAAGTGCTAAATTAAAATACTTTCTTTTATTGACAATACTTAGTATTTTTTTTACTTAGTATGTTGTAAATTTAATACTTAGTATATTGAAGAGCTAGATTTTGTAAACCTGATACTTTAAGGGGTGATGAAGCAGCGTATTTAAGTGTTTCCAGTCTTAAGGTATGCTCGGGCGAGTTCTAAAAACTCCATTTTCTGGTTAAAGATTTATTTTTTTAAATTTAATTTATAACCTAACTCGTTTTCCGTGCTGTATATTTCTTTAGCTTTAAATGTGGACTGTCGTGCTTTTATCAAATTTAAGTTTTTAATAAAAAAGCTAAAGCAAAAATCTGAGGCCTAATCGTCGCTTCCCGTAGTGCTTGAATGTAAAAAAAACGTGTACATTTTATTTAGCCACATTTCTTACTTCAGAAAATAAGAGAACTACGTTTTTTGCAAAGTACGTTCTTATATCTAATACCGCATTTGGATGATTCAAGAGAGTCGTTTTGGTAACTTAATTTCTTAGTACAGGTTTTAAGGGGGCGGAAAAGAGGAGGAATAATAGCTTTTATGCTAACTATAGGAGCAAGTCTTTCAAGTTGAACATTGGTGACAAAATTAAGGAACTCTTCAATTTTGAGAAGCTAAGGATAGTCGATGTTATATTTGAAAAGAATCAAAATAATCATTTTAACTGGACCAGTAGGTTATAGCTCATTATAATTTTAAGACATTGCGTACCTAGACAATTACGTTCAAGCATACACACACATAACCATGCATGCACATTTCTAGTATACCATAAATTCCTAAACATGGCAATAACTCATAAAAATAATGTATTAATATACTATATGTGGGATATTCTACGTTGCTTGCGTAATTTTGTTTGTGGTGACAAAATATTGAATGTTGATTATGATACGTTTTGCAGGTTTCCTACATGCAAACTAATATTTTTCAATGTTACTCTACTTGCTCCTGCCGTCTATCGGTAAAAGAGTTAATTATCTTAAGAGCAGAGATCCGCATACATGCTCTTGTCTTTCGTGCAAATTGCAATACTTCAGTTTATTCGATTTTTCAGTTATAGCTTTGGTTACGACTTTCTGAGACACCTTGTACATACAGGGTAGGATTCACTCGGCGAAAAAGGCACTGTTTCCTCGGAGAAATGTGGGTCCCCGCTCTTCGTGACCTTGGATACCTTTGCGCCATAAACAAAAATGTTATGCACATTTTTCTTAATTCTTTACAAACTTTTAAAACTTACAAACATTTGTTTAAAATTTTTACATTATTCGTTTACTTTAAATTACGGGAGAAAATCTCTCAGGTTGAGTTAAATTTTTAAATAAATATTATGTTTCGTAGCCAAAGTTGTCTTGTGTTACCGACTTGTTAATTTGGTTTAACTAAAATTTAACGCTATAAGTTGACACTGAATTTTTGCTTGAAGTGTCTGGAAAGCTTTTCAGGTGTCAAGGCATTTTCACACCTAGCGCTAAACAACGCTTACAATTTCACATCAGGCTTTTAACTCATGGTTCCTTAAACAGTAAATACGATTATTTTCCTGAATTAACGAACGGAAATGTGTGCAAACTCTCTTCGTAATTTGTCCAATTTTCAAATTAATATTCCGTTAGCTTGTTACGGACTTCATTTACGGAGGCCAAGTTTCGACTTTTACTAATGACATATATAATTAAAATTTACGTCGCAAATTTATAATTATCTTAACCAAATTGCGAATTTCGAGAAACTTTAAAATTTTGATTTCCCCCCCCCCCCTAAATCAAATTAAAATATATGAATGGCTTTCTTGTATTCCAGTGCATTGCCTAGGCCGAATATATACTTCAAATTGTTTGTAATGGCTTTCAAAGAACCGCATCAATTCGGTCGCTATGACCGACAGTAGTTTCAATAATTATGTTATAAATCATATCATATAATATTTTTTACAAATGTGTTTGGCCCTGCGCTGGTGTAGTGGTAAAGGTTTATCTATCGCCCGGTTATTCCTTGTTCGACTCCCGTAACAAGTAATGCGCCAATATAGCTTATAACGCATTTGGTGAATTACGTTCAATTCCCCAGCCTCGGAATTTATCTCACTGATCACATGCATCACTATCGACATTTACACATTGTGTGTTCGCGCTCAGTTGGCGTGTGTACCGTTAGCAGACGGGTTAGTCCATTGCAGTTTAGGGAAGGGCGTCTTGCCGAAACTGGTTTTTCGCGCGGGAAAAACCAGTTCCTCCAAGACGGCCTTCCCTAAACTGCAATGGACTAACCCGTCTGCTAACGGTATCACGCGCCAACTGAGCGCGAACACACAGAACGCATGTGGATCGGATCATTAATAAGAAAATTGTAGACGTGACTCTGGAATTAAGATACAAGAAAAATGTAAATTTCAGAAGTTTTTAACCTGACGAGGTTAGTTTGGCATGCTATTTTTGTTGAGTGGTACTCCAAAAAAGGCTGTACCCCCTTGTGGCCCCAGAATTTAACGAATCTGTGTACATAATTGACATTTTGTAGTAACTGAATGGTGCTGAATAAATTATTCATTAACCTTTTTTCTTTCACGGTTTACGTTTAAAAACTTCCGAATTTCGACACGAGGCGCGCTGTAAGTGGTCTCGTCTTTTAGCGCATAGTCACTTTACACAACCAAAACATTACTTTCATGACTATGGCTACCGGCGTTCAACGTTTAAGGGCGTGAGAAAGGACTTCACTGGGCACCATGTGTAAAATTGTCTTAAAAATTAGTCTTCACGAGTCTTCGCACAAACCGTCTATTCGTCTCAAGAAATTTACTTAAGAAACTAGCTCAGATTTCATTATACTGGTGAAATGGAATGCGCTCTGTCGTCAGAGAAATTACGAAATGGGAACGAACATATGAATGATGCATCTACAAACCATCCCTTTTCTATTGCCCGGAAGATAAGATGAAGGAGAAACTGAAAAGTTAAATTTCGCTTTGATGAAAACAGTCTTATCTCATCCAGATTATTGACAAATGCCGTCAGTTCAATCATTAAATGCGGAACAATTTCCATCTCGCCTGGATGGTAATGATTATTTTAACAATTATTTAATTATCTCATCCGTATTTATGTCAGATTTAAGGCGGAAGCTTGCAATGCATTTTCCGATAACTTTGTATCTCAAAACCTTTATCTCCTCCTTACAGTACCGAGTCAAATCGCATAAATCATTTACAGAAATTGGGCTTTTAGATCCAATTAGCGTTTCCTGCGCTTTAAATCATTTCTTCTGGATCCTTTATAAAGGGCGGGAATTATTACCGTTGAATGTCATTATTTGACTTTCCTTGAAACAAAACTTCTTAATCATCAGATGATTGTTTGCATTTTATGAAGTAAGCAGCTCTAAGGTTAACTGCGCGAGGATCAGCCGTTTTTTTTGAAGCATTCCAAACTTTGTTGCCTAGAAACAAGTCATCGAACAACAGCTCCGTAGGAAAAAAAACGCAAAAAGTTCAGTTAATTGGGATCAGTATCCAGAATTTCTGTGATAGATAAAAGCTCATCCATTATACTACCATAGGAGATTATTTGGCGTTGCTATGGTATAAACGAAGTCGTAACTAGGAGGGGAAATCCCACGCCAGGGGCGCAGGCGAGGAAGGGCGCAAAATTGGCTGAAATAATTCACAAGGTGAGAGTCACCATGTTTGGCGCAGTATAGCCCAGATGCTCTTGCGCCATAAAACATCCAAACAAACAAGGTGAGAATATGTCCGTGGCTAGAAGGCGCAATCTGCACGGTTCTGCCAGAGGCGCAATATCATCTAGCTACGGTACCGTGTAATAATTAATGTAAAAGCGTTATACTTGTATAGCTGAGTTTGCTGCTCTCTATGTATCACAATATTATTTTATAATTATTTTACTATAGTCCTCTACTCAATTAACAAGAGCAACATATAGTGTGTTCCCCACTCCGCAGACCGATGGTTACGTCTGCCGCCATAGGATTCGTTGTGTTTAAGGTAGTTTCCAAGTAAGTGTGCTTGGTTGCGATTGTGATGTGTGATGTCTGTCACCCATAATGCTGCTACAATGACGAGGAAACGACTAGCAGTTTTCAGCCCATACCTGTTCGTTCAAATAACTGTTGAACACCAAATCATTTGAAGATAAAATTCGTGAGTATTTGCCAAAATAATTAAACTTATGAGCAGGGTTTTTGGTTCAGAACTAAATGAAATTGAACACATTTCAAATGGCTTTTTATGTCGGAAAATCACTTAGAGTGGATCTAGTGGACTCTATCGATTCTCGGTAAATCAACTACTTATAAGTACCATTAAACTTTACGAGGCAATGAAATAATAGAAACGATCTGCAAATAAATCCGAAAAATTTCAATCAGCACGATGAAAATTGAAGAAACTTGATTTCAAGATAATGTAGTTTTCACCAATTTATTGATAATTCACCAAAAGGCATTAGTATCCACATCATTCCATAACTTATTACCATTATGATTTTCTATAGCCTGAAACTTACAGAACAATAGAAAGTTTCAAAGCTGGACAAATATAGCAAGCCTTAATAAAAGCTCGTTAAGGTCTAATAGGTGTAATCGATTGACTGTAAAATCGGTTTCAAGACATAAAGGTGGGTAGGAGGCATGAGAAATATTGCCGTGGTGTTACAAAATCATGGGAGACCGCTATCTCTTCCATTAATTACTCGTTTGAATCGGTGATGGAATGCTATAGAATTGCGACGATAATTCTTTCCGGCGCAGGCAGGCTTATTCACTCAAGTCATTTCCTATCTATTTCATGGAGTTTGGTATTACGCTCGAAATGCCCTAATGTCCAAGACACTAACTGCTGCTTAGCGAGCGGGATACATCAGTATAAATACTAGGCTACTACAGAAAAATTTCCTGTATTCTTCAAACATTGAGGATTAATATTTATGTGGACAATCTGCGAACTCTTATCAACTGAACAGACAATCTATAATTATCTTTTATATAGAAACCGTGTATGTTTTAATTTTGGTTTTGGTAGTGTTCATCGTCGCTGAACGTTCAGACCGGAACATTACCGAAAATAATTCCTCAATATTAGAAATGTTCTGTATATAATAATCTTCCACCATAATATTTTGTGCTACAGTTAAATTCAACACAAATCGATTCATTTTAAGCATGATAATACTCTATAACAAAAAAATCGACGCACCAAGAAGGAGTTGTCCGATTGCGATAAAAATTGGTGGATATGAAGAACATACATAGAAAAAGAAACGATTAAAATTTCAGAACAATTGAATGATTTATTGCAGAGTTTGACCGTTACAAAGGGAGGAAGTCAATAAGGCGTTGGTCCACCTCTGGCCTGGATGCAAGCTGTCACCCGGCGTGGCATAGACTGATAAAGATCCCGGATGGTGTCCTGCGGAATTTCTTGCCAAATTGTCTCCAACTGTCGGGCTAAATCGTCAACATTCCGGGATGGTTGCAATCGCCTTCCCATAGCGTCCCAAATGTGCTCTATGGGAGAGAGATCAGGAGATCTAGCTTGCCAAGGAAGTGTTGGGCAAGCTTGAAGACAATTCATAGCAACACGTGCCGTGTGCGGCCGGGCATTGTCTTGTTGAAACGTAAGTCCAGGGTGTCGCAAAAGGAACGGTAACACAACCGGTCGTAGAATGTCGTCTACGTACCGCTGTGCTGTAAGTGTGCCAGAAATGACCACCAAAGGGGTCCGGCTATCAAAGGAGATGGCATCCCAGACTATAACGCCCTGTTGTGGGCATGTGTGGCGTGCGATAGTAAGGGCAGGATCCCCACGCTGCCCTGGACGTCTCCAGACACGTCTGCGGTTGTCGTCAGGACACAGTTGGAAACGGGACTCGTCACTAAAGACTATACGTCCCCAGTCAGCGCAGTTCCAAGTTGATCGAGCCCGGCACCACTGTAATCGGACTTGACGGTGTAAAGGCGTGAGAGGTAAGCGGCGTAACGGTGGGCGCGAGCGTAAATTCCGCTCTCTCAGTCGTCTGCAGAGGGTCATGTTGGACACATGTGCGGGAGGAGGAATTGTGCAAGGGTTTCATTGGGAAGGGTGGCCGCCGGAGGCGGCGCTGTAATCCCAGACACGTGTGGGGGCCACACGTTGGATAGTTGATAACGACGAATCCGGTGCTGTGACAGCTGCTCTGACAATTGCTTTGTCTTCCCGCTCTGTTGTGGCCCTAGGTCGACCGCTGCCGTTGTTGACCCACTCTTGCCAGCACCGTCCAATCGCCGCATCGCTTCGACCCACATGTCCAGCGATTCTTCGATTCGTCCAACCAGCCTCTTTCAATCCGATAGCACGACCTCTTTCAAACTCTGACATATGCTCGTAATGAGCACGAATCTTTCGGCGAGGCATTGTTACAGTCGACGTAAGATATCCGCAGTCAAAATGCAACAGAAATTTTGACCACATATTGAGAATCGCTCCTTACATACAACTGCTGAATGCGCAGATCCGATGCGCTGGAGTTCCCGCTATTCATTCATTGGACACCAAATTTTAATCATTTGCATGTTCGGTCAAAATGTCTTTGAATACGAAATTTTATTACAACTGGAAAATTCCTTCTTGGTGCATCGATTTTTTTGTTATAGAGTGTATATGTTAAAATAAAGTTCATGACAGAATGGGAGGGGATGGCTCGCATGTTCACCAAACCTCATTTATATTGACTATATTTAAAACTTACAGGAAAGTCGCTCGTTCATCACTTTCAATGGTCCTTATTGAACTGGATTCTATCCCACAAAGGAGACGTGTAAAAATTTTTGCAGATATCTCAATTTTTTCATTTTGTCCATGCCATACTGATGTTGTGCCGATCATTCATGGAAACCATACTGAAAATGTTTTCCCAACTAAAACTGTTTTATTTATATCGTGTAATTGATGCTAAAACGAAAACATAATTCGAGCAGAAACAAGTTTCCACTACATGGAAATTGTTCAAACACATTAATTTTTTGCTGAGCTGGTCATATTCACCCTTTGCTTCGATAATTTGTCAATGTTCTTATACACGCTATAATGTACCATCGCTTTCTATATAGGTAAATATTACATCATGCTTTACATGTTTAAGCAACTAAATATAACAGTCAAGCAGAAATCCATTGGGCATAAGTTAAATGAAAAAATAGATATCAAACACATAGCGCTAAACAAAGCGTTCATTTCCAACAATTTCTAAGACGTGAATTGGCTCAGTATAATACGTGCCGTGCATCATTACAATTCAAACAGTCAACTAAACGATAAATTTTATTTATATTTCCATAATTCAATTCACAAATGATCAATGATGAATCAGCAAATGGATCGAAACCTTTTTACTTGCTTATTCTTTTCAAATAAGATAATGTTTATTGCCCACAATATAGTATGTAACTGTGTGGTTAAATATTTTAGAAAAATGGCCACTACATCTAAAATCCATATTAGGAATATAAAAAATAAATAACATAAGGGTCATAATAATTTTACACACAGCTACTTTCATATATTGGAAAACGTAAATGTCAGGATTATACGTTCATATTCATTTTCACATTCATATTCAGGAATTCAACAAGTCCTTTATACTTAAACATGGCTTATTGTTCTTATATGCATTCGATGATATTAATAAAGAAACCAAACTAGTTGGAAATATAATTCACCCGATAATGAAGATGTATCACATCAAACTTTTCCAAAATTATTTTAATATTGGACAAGGAAATTTTTAAGAACAATCATCAAATGCGGTATATTCACTTATATTTAAAATAAATGGTTAGAAGGCACGGAAATGTTGGAAAAACTATCGTTTTCCGAGGAAGATACCCTTAATAAATTCAAAGTCATTCTTTACAAAGAATTTAAATTGAAACTTCATTAAATTTGACAGAATCTGCTCGCTGTGAAGGGATTAAATTTTTAAAAACATTTTATGAATTCTAACATTTACTTGTAACAAGCACGGCATAAGTCTAATAAGTAATATTTAATTAGTTTCATAATACCTACACGAGCATTTTTTGATTCAATCATTTTATGGTTCGACTAGTTTAACCACTATCGCTTAGGGAAAAGTCATCTTTCAGAAATAAAACTGACTCTAAAATCAGCAATGATTTGTCTTCAAAAATATTTATTTAACTGCAATGTAAAAAATGCTAAAATTCAGCGTGAATATCTTTTGTAATTTGAGAAACCATTTCTGGGAAATCTACATAAGTACGAAATTATAGATTTCATCTGTTTTACTATGTTACTCTCCTAAGCTGATAATTGCCAGTAAATATTTGTGTACATGCATCTCTCACTGTAATATATATATACATATTCTCTAATTAATATATATATATCATCATCATATTCAACCATTATCTATCCACTGCTGGATGAAGGTCTCTCCAAATGCTTTCCACACAAGTCTATCCTGAGCAATTCGCTTCCACGTCACCCCAACCTGTTTTCTTATTTCATCCACCCATCTAGTTTGAGGACGTTTTCTAGGTCTTCGGTGGTCTCTTGGAATCCAGTTCAGAATTTCTGTTGTCCATCGTTGATCAGTTCTTCTTGCAATATGCCCAGCCCATCGCCATTTCAGCCCTTTTACTTTAACAATGATGTCCTCTACTCTAGTTTGCTCTCTCACCCAAGTGTTTCTTTTTCGATCTCTCCTAGTTATTCCAAGCATGCACCTCTCCATGCTCCTTTGCGTTGTCTGTAACTTTCGTATTGCTCCAACTGTTAGACTCCATGTCTCTGATCCATAAGAGAGGACTGGCAATACACACTGGTTGAAGACCTTTCTTTTTAGACACAAAGGCAATTTCCCCTTCAGGATAAAACTGTTTCTTCCAAATGCACTCCAGCCAAGTTTAATACGTCTGTTGAGTTCTTTCATAATGTTGCCATCCATTGAAATCAGCTGGCCAAGGTAAATATATGAATCAGCAATTTCTAGCTCAATGTTGTCAACTTGTATTTTTGTTTCCTCTACGAAATTATTGAACATGATCTTAGTTTTTTGTAGGTTCATCTTGAGTCCAACTTCTTTACTTCTAGTTGAGAGCTCCTGTACCATGTCTTGGAGTTCTGATGGGTTCGTTGAAAAAATAACAATGTCATCAGCAAACCGCAAATGATTTAAATATTCACCATTTATTTTTATTCCCTTGTTATTCCAATTTATCAGCTGAAAAATCATCTGTAAAGCTGAAGTAAAAAGTTTTGGAGAAATGGTATCTCCCTGCCTCACCCCTTTGCCAAGTTTGATAGTTTTGGTATCTTTATGTAACCGAAATTTTGCACTTGCATTTTTATACACACGTTTCACCATGTCAATGTACACATCCTCAATGTCTGTTGATCTTAAAGAGTTGATGACTGCTGATGTTTTAATAGAGTCAAAGGCCTTCTCATAGTCAATAAATGCCACACACAATGGAAGTTCATATTCATGTGTTCTTTCAATTAATTCTCTTAATACTTGAATATGGTCCACTGTACTGAATCCACTTCGAAATCCAGCTTGTTCTCTTGGTTGAGCTGCATCTAATTTTTTCTGCAGGCGATGTGTTAGCACTTTTGTGAAGA
>QLNU02014176.1:41926312-42014076 GCA_006491805.2 Dysdera silvatica | reverse complement strand
GCTTGTTCAATAATCCATGGGGAATCATAACAGATGATTAAAAACGAAAGCGTTAAAGAAATACTTTGTCCTAATACAAAGATCTTGTGAATTAATTTTTGAGCTCAATGAAAAAAAATGTTCTGTGTATATCCTCCTTTTACCTTAATAACTGCTTAAATTCTTTGAGGCATACTTTGGATTAAGTTCAGCTATTGTTCTGGTGTAATGCAGTTCTTCTTTTCCTGGACTTCGGCTTAGGCCACCTCTGTGCCGATCTCCTCATTGCTAAAGTCAGTCATTGATCGTTTTAATGTTTCCTATAAATGTTGAATGATGGTTTAGATCTAGAAATTGTGGTCGTCACTCCATCGTTGAGTCGATGATCAGGATTTCGCAAGTTTTACTCTACGTTTGGGGCCGTTATGTTGTTGAAAAACGTAGTTTGAAATTGATTTTCCCATACTCCCAAATACGCTACGGCTAAAAATTCCTACATAATCCCTTAATATCATGCTTCTCGCTCATAATCCAACACCACTTGCTACCATACGACCCCCCAACATAGTACCTGCGCCAATTTTTTTTTTTGTGTAAAGAGTACGGTTCTTGAAGTTCAAGGCTTATTTGATCGTCGCCATACCGAAATCCAAACGTCGGAACCAAATTTGTTGATCATGGTTTCACCTGGCCAAATTACTCAGGTCCACATTTCCACTTTATAATTTCTGTATTTTTGGCAAATTTTTAGGGCTTAAAGGCATGTGACGGGGTGTCAGGATTTTTTCACTTTCGTTCTTCCATGTGATTATTCCTTCTTGCTGTAACGTGCGCCATATAGTCCCACCATTGTCAAATTATTCATTGTATAAAGCCTATATTTTGGATCCGTATAGAATTCTCAAATGGACCGGAGCAAATTGAATTCAGTATACTGCGTTTTGTGACTTAGATTTTTTCGGCGGCTCTTGACGAATTTTTCTTTCTTCTTGTCCGGCTACTTCTGTTAATTTAATTTTCGCTATTAATTCTATAAAGCAATCACGTTTTTCTGTTAATTTCCAATACGGATCGCCATTTTTTAAGGCTAAGGTGATTTCTTTCTGCACGGTTTTCGACAGAGTTTGAATTTTACAATGAATTAGAAATGATAAAAACCAATCTTTAAATATTTTTACTTAGTATTTTTTCTACTTTCTAAGGAAGCTGTTAAATATCTTATATATATATATATGGATAATATGTGATGGCAATAAATCTGGTTCAGATGTGAAAAAATTCAAGCCAACTTAATCTCCATACTTAACAAGAAAGGACTTACAATTTGAAACAGAAGTTTCTTTTTCCTGTGTATTTGTATCATGATAAATACAGTACTTTTCTAACGACTTTATTTTTAATTACATGCCATTATTACCCATGGATTACTGAGTAAATGACACGAAGAGATATCTTTTTGCATTAAAAATTTGTATTTGGAGCCTGGTACAATCAAACCTTAGACGCGGTCGTGAAAGGTCATGTGAGTTACTTTATATACAGACGTTTTAATAGCTCATCTTCCGAGATGAAATCCTATTTAATTTTAAGTAATAAAAGTTTTAGTAAGGATTAAAATATAAAAAAAAATAATTCTAGACGCAGAATTTGGTTTAGCATGGCCAGTGGCGGATTTCTCAGTGGGCACACAAGGTACAGGCCTAGAGCCGGTACTTTTCAGTGAACGGCATCGAAGTGCTTAAACATAAAATTGTCCGAACTCAACAATGTTGAAAAAACGTTTCTTTTAATTATTGCCCTGTTTCCCCAATAGCGATGACATATAAGCGATTACTTTAACTTGCCTGCAAATGCAAACTACAGAATCGAAAGTTCGTCACTAAAAATGTCGCTCTGTGGGCATTTATACAGCTTGCTCACTAATAAATCCAGGCTTAACACGCTTTTTGTATACACTAATAGTAAACGAATGAACAATAAAAAATTTGAACTGATAACGAAAAAATTCATACAAGGATGCGTACGTGTTTTTTTCCCCAAATATACGAAATACACGTAAAAACATCAGAGGCTCCAGGATTCCATACTAAAATTATTGTGGATTCAAAAAATGTCTCGAATTCACGAAGTCGGAGACTATGGTAGCAATAATTTCGAATTGTATCTTATTAGTTTGAATAATTATATGAAAAATCTCCTTTACATATCAAATGTTAAGAGTATGATATGCGTTTTTTTTAAACAAATATTCCTTTCTTTGTAAAGGAGGGAAGGAGCGGCAATTTTATGAATCCACCACGGAACATGGCTTACAAAATCTTAAAAGAATATATGCCGCTATAAATTTTAATTATTAAAATCATACCCTTTGTCCTAAATTATTAACAATCCATAGTCCAAAGAAACGTGAAATCTATTCTCGTGGATAAAGAAGATAAAAAATAATTTCTCGACAACAAAATACCAGCTCTAACCTAATATAATATTTTGTAATATTCAAGTCCATATCTATTTAATAAACACAGTGTATTAAAAAATGGCTTGGAATCTCAAATCCAAGTTGTGATAAAACTATATGGCAGATAATTTCAATTCAAAAACGAATGTTCTCTATCTAGAACAGTTATACTAAATCGACAGCATGTATTATTACATCACTGAAATAGTCTTTTACGAAATATGAACTCCTTGAAAGGATCAACGGATTTACTTTAATGTTCATTGCTAATGGTATTACGGGTATTTACGCATAAATCCCTTGTGCCAAATTCAGTTAGATTAGTGCAAAGGGGAAATTGATGGGGAAATTGCAAATCTCACGGCTTTGGTATCTGAAATGGACACGTTACTATTTTTATCTTCTGCACAAGGAATATTAATTACTACTACTATCAATCACGCTCCTTGCCTGCGAATTAGGTGTTTGACGCTGTAACACATGTGTGATCATGTCACGTGTTCATTTCATTCTCTTCACGGCTATTGACGCTGCAGTCTAGTTCTAATCCTTTGTATGCATGTAGTGACTATAGTAATTTTCTAATCTTTACCAGTGATTATATGGAGAAAAGTGTGAGTTCCTTGGAAATGAATTGTTGAAATGCATATTCTAATTACTATACACGTGAATATGTATTTACACACATACATATATATATATAAATCAACAATTGTAGTGACATGATAAAAGAAATTAAAGAGAAAATATTACTCCCACTTGACATAAATAGTAAATCTTTTACGGATAGTTAAGCTTTCAAACAGTTTTTTTCACGTATTTTAAATTCAGATATACGTATTCTCTGTAAATCTGTGTGAATATAATCTCTGAGAGTACGAGTATTTAGAATCATTATCATACTAGTTCAAACTAAATGGCAGTAGTAGCTGCTATATATATATATATATATATATATATATGATGTTTCTTGTCCAGCTTTGCTTAACGTATGCATTTCTCGTTAACGAGAATTTTTAAAATATCAAATTTTTAAGATATTAATCAAGACTACTAAGAATTTGTTACTTAGTTTGAATGAACACATGCCTTTTAAAGCTGCTAAAAGTAAACTATTGTCATTTGAATTAATTTGTGGGTTCTATTTAGCCTAAACTTACAAATTAGCTATATCCTCAACTTTAAAAAAAGTGAAATTTCCGAATTGAAGCCTACAATCAAAAGAAAAATCAAGATTATTCATCTAATGAATTGTGTGCAAGGAGGCATCCATTGGACACAAAAGAGTCACACAAATTTACAAATAATAACACTCGCCCAAATCAGACAGCGAATTTCGCGGAGAAGTTATAAAATGATTTTTAAGCTATTCGCGCCCAACACCTTCCCAACAACACTACCCTGATTTGGCCTTTGCTTGTGTGTGTGTAAATATTCCAATATGGAGATACTGTACTGTACTTTGTGGCTTAATAGGCTAAGGAAATTTATTGGATAAACAATCCGAGGATTATCAATTTGAGTCAAGTCTAAATGCTCGATAGATTTAGTTTCTCCCGTTATTAGGAGATAAAAAATAATTTTTAATTTTTCCTTAAGAAATATTGCTAAATTTAATTGTTGAATGATTAATTTATCCATAACATCATTGACTAGTTAAATAGAATATACTTAATTACTTAAGTATAGAATGTACATAATTATTTGAATATAATGTACATAGTAATTTAAGTAGACTGTACATAGTTACTTAAGTAGAATGTGCATACCTACTTAAGTAATTGGAACGTAGTTACTGAAGTAAGGAACATAATTACTTATGTAGATTGGACATAAGTATTTAAGTGATATGTGCTTAATTACTTAAACTATACACAATCACTTTAGTAGAATCCGCCTAATTATTTAAGTACAGAGCAGTATTTACTTAAGCACGATGAGGCACTTTAATAACTTCAGTACACTGTGTGCTTTGTAGACGCATTTTGTTTGTTATATTTGTTTGATAAAACGTATGAAATTTTGAATAAAATTCAAATTAAATCTGAAGAATGTTATTTTTTTTCTGAACACACATTAAAATATCGTCACGTTAACGATGTTAGCTCCGATTTTGCTATCACTCGCTTTAGTGGGGAAATTTAACTATTGTTAGACAAGAATGTTATGCAAGAAAGAGAGATGAAAAGGGAAATATAAAAACAATTATAATAAAATTAGGTCATGATTAATCAATGAGCTACAAACCAAAAATATTATCAAAACTGAAAACTATACATATGTGACATTGCTCACATATATGTTTGGCGTTCTGTAATATCCCGAACAAAAGTAAGACATTTTGAGCTCGCCTATTTTCTGAAATATTACTTGTTTCATATTAAGGAAAACAAAACCGTTTAAAATTTTACGAATTCCACGATGCTCCTCATGTTTCCGGCAATCATTTTTTAAATTTTCCTTAGTAAACACGATACCTATAAAAATGATAATGGGACGCATATGTGATATGCAAATTTTGTTTTCGGAAAGATCCATTATAGGAAATCGTATTAAGAAAATGGACCAATCATAAAATTTATAGCAAACAATTTGGACCGTAACGATAAGTTTCAATACGTGCATATTTATATTATGCGCATGAATGGAAATCGAACCCACAATTACAGTGTATAAATAAGTACTGCATACCAACAATGGAGGCGCATTAATAGAGGCTGCACACCAACAATGGAGGAGCATTAATAGATGCTGCACATCAACAATGGAGGCACATTAATAGATGCTGCACACCAACAATGAAGGCGCATTAATAGATGCTGCACACCAACAATGAGGCGCATTAATAGAGGCTGCACACCAACAATGCAGGCGCATTAATAGATGCTGCACATCAACAATGGAGGCACATTAATAGATGCTGCACACCAACAATGGAGGCGCATTAATAGAGGCTGCACACCAACAATGCAGGCGCATTAATAGATGCTGCACATCAACAATGGAGGCACATTAATAGATGCTGCACACCAACAATGGAGGCGCATTAATAGAGGCTGCACACCAACAATGCAGGCGCATTAATAGATGCTGCACATCAACAATGGAGGCACATTAATAGATGCTGCACACCAACAATGGAGGCGCATTAATAGAGGCTGCACACCAACAATGCAGGCGCATTAATAGATGCTGCACATCAACAATGGAGGCACATTAATAGATGCTGCACACCAACAATGGAGGCGCATTAATAGAGGCTGCACACCAACAATGCAGGCGCATTAATAGATGCTGCACATCAACAATGGAGGCACATTAATAGATGCTGCACACCAACAATGGAGGCGCTTTAATAGATGCTACACAACAATAGAGGTAGGAAATTTATAAGGGAATACAAATACTGAAATTGAAAAAAGTAGGATTTGGCAGAATACTAGAGTTAAATGACCAGGTACGCAAAACGGAGTAAAGAGCTCATTCACTTGGAAAACTCGAAGAAAAATTGGACAGAGGTTCTTTAGAAATTTTGATCCGTAATATTTAATAATGCCTATTAAATATTCAAAACGTAATTTAAGTGAACGTATTTCGTGTACTAAATAATTGGTTATCAAACCCTGAACTAGAACATTTATTTGACATTGTCGACGTTAATCTACAGAGTTGCAACTTTGGCCTCTAAACTCGTTAGAACATTAAATAGGAGAAGGCCTTTTGAAATTCACAAAATGTGTTCGTTACCTTTTAATTTATTTCAAATATGACGATATCTAACAGCCATTCTCTTTCAGACTTATATCTGAATATCTTTATAGTGGATAAACCTCAGGGTGCACCGCTGATTAACAGAAAGCTTCCTAAATCCAATGAGTGTTATTGCCTGACTCTACCGAACAGCAGATATTTCCTAATAGTGGATATATACTCAAGTCCCGAGGTGTCCACTATTCCAAGGTTTTTGCTGGACTATTCTGGAGATACTTTTTGTAATATTTAGAATAAAAGCTTTTGTGATAATGAAAAGAATCTTGTTTCACATGCTTTAGCAGAGAGTTATGAAGGTTTATAAGAATGGTTTCCAACATAAACTAAACTTTTCATAAAAATTGCTCTCACGTGCCTAACGAAATGGCACCATCCGTCTGACAGAAGCAACCGACATAAAAATAATGGTTCCCTCATGCCGAAAATATTTACACACGTGTCACGGGTTCGCCAACTCTGATCGAAGAAATACAAAGTGGACCATTATATTTACAAAAGAAGTTAAAAATTAAAATACATTTCGTTTAGTAATCTATTATACGTTTCTATAATCAAATGACCACAATGAAGTATTTTGACAAATATGAATGAAATTAATTTCGGGCACTCTCTTTACATCTCCATTTTGCATGTGCTTTTTCGTCAAAATGTTTTGATGCTTGCTTGTTTGCTTGTGGCACGAGGACGACTGAGGGCATAGCGCCTAGGAACCTAAAGTTTTCTGAGGAATCGGAACCTCCGTAGCCTTGGAAATTGGACACCGTATTTTTTTTCCCGCGGAACATTTTTGAGAAAAAGCGATGGCGGGGACCTTTTTAAGAAAAACAATTGATTACTGAAACTCTGACCATTTTTCGTTTTTAATACGTGTCCCCTGGGTATGGTCAATATATAAGTTAGTAATAATTGCGAATTATGCTAATGAGAGGAATGCGATTGTTTAATTTTGTATAATTCGTCAATATCTGGTTTGATTGAGAAGAGCTTCGAATGAAGATCAGTTTCAACGTCGGTGAAGCTTCTGCATTTGATTTCCGTTGCTCTATAGATGGAAAATCCAGATTTAACTTGCAGAAAACGGGAGAAGAAATGCTTTTGTGTTATCGGCCAGTGGTCTAAGTTCCTTCATTGAACTTAATTAAAATTCAGGACATAACTTAGAAAGCAATTTTCATAAAGCTGTCTGGTGAATTGTCTTTGAGGCATGCATGACCATTTGAGGCCAGGCTAATTAGTTTTCCAAAGTAACGCTAAATGGGTTCATCGCTCAGTTATTCTGATTCAGTATTAATTCTCGGATCGTTGAATGATTTTTTTAAAATATTTAAAATGTGATATTAAGATAATATAATTAAATCGTAATGTGATGAAAAATAATTTTCCAAAAATTAGGATCATCCGTTTATTTTTACTGGAAGAGTGGGTTATTTTTTTTTGAAAGTGTCTTTTCATTTTCGATGTTTCTACGGAACTCCTGAAGCAGCACTTTTGTGCTCCGCAGAGCACAGATTGGGAAACTTTTCTATACGAGAAAGCCTTACCACTATGACGCCATATAGCTTCAATAACAGTTGTCAGTGGTTATGTTGACTGGATTTGAATTGCTTCTTTTGAGAATTGCCTTATCTTAGATTACCTGTGCAAATTATTGTATATCTCTCATCAAACCTCAGCCGATGACCGAAAGACATCTATGCAAAAAGTAAAAATAGCTAGTTTTTCCAAATACATTGGTAGCAATCGTTAATATTTTGAAGAAGCCCTTATCTCTGAATCAATAAAAAATATACTCGTCTAAAATGCAATCGGTTATTTTGAAAAGGGGTTACTTTGCATTGTTTTCGTATGGAGTTCATCCCTTTTCAAAATGATCGGTTCAGTTATTCTCATACATAATCAGAAAGACTTGCCATTTGGAAAATAATCTTCTCGGGAGGGAGGATATTTGAATTTTTATTTTAAATGAAATTACATTTTTTGCTTAAAATGGGACCATAAATCGGTTTCGAATCGACATAGCGTTATGTGGGCTAACTGCCCTATTAACTTTCGTTAATAGCAAAATTAAATTGGAAGAATAATCCATGGAGATCTGGAACCACGGGCGCACATACGAGTACCTCTAGGTTAGAGGGTCTGAGAAAAATTACCACCTCCTCCTCAAAGCTGTTAAACATTTTAATGAACGTATAAGATACTAAAATTCTAGAAAAATAATTAATACTGCTAGTAATAAGCTAAAAGGTGCCTTATTTTGAAGCGTGACTGTAAAATTTTTGAAAATAAAACTAAATGCAGAGCAGAATGCGACAAACCAAATATTCAAACGGTTAGGTAACTCGAGCCCCTCTTTCCCCCCCATATGGGCGCCCATGTCTGGACCAAGAGCCAATCATATAAGTACCCTCAGAACATAATAGCTATAACCTTCATTATTTGCCTGCATATGATATAAAAAGGATATTCAAACATGCATAATTAAAATAAAACTGCATAAAAGGTGCCACGAAAATATTTTCTGTTTTAAAATATTTAATATCGAATATATATTTCACAATTTATTAAATAAAGGAAGTTCCTTTATAGAAGAAGTGATGTAGAAGATAACATTTATTGAAATTATGAACGTGGATATTCTGCATTAAATCCAACCTAACTCAAAAAGTAAATTATAATATACCAATAATTCTTTATTATATTTTTAAAACATCTAATGGAGAATTTTTTCTTTAAAGAACATATTCCATTATCACCGTAGATTAACTTCAGAAAACACTTACCCTAATATATCATATATATATAAATCGCATATGATGGCGAAATATAGCCAAATTTGGTTACCTGGTGCCATTGATGTCATGCATTTGATTTATTTTATATTTAAGTTTGACCTTTCGTAGTTGGTTTTCAATCTCTGGAGAACTGGATGGTTTCGTTTCGTGACCGTTTCCCCAGCACATTGATAATTTCTGATTACAAGTACGATTAATTACAATATTCTAAATACCAGTAACGTAAGCCAGTAACGCCAGCTCGGTCACGTTAAAGGGAAATTATGACTACCGAGTTAATAAAGTACGGTCACGTGTTAGAAAAGGCTAAATTTGAAGGCCTGAGAAGCCAACTTCGTAACCTCATATAGGGCCATATGGAAAATAAGGTTGAGATTATGTTTATATGGATCATCACAAAGGGAATAATGAACACATATATTAGGCCTAATTATAAGAATTGAAAATGATTAATAAAACATTACAATTATGGCATATTAAATAATTTCCTTTTTTTCCAGAAAATATAATGAATTTAAACTGTCACTTACCATTAAAAATATGCATAACGTTGAAAGAATTCCATAATTACTGAGCAATAATTAGTAATTAATGAACAATCTGAATTAAACAAAAATTACCCAGTATTCATAATAAAATCAAAAAACAATCATCGAAGTTAATGCTGAATAGAAAAATGAAATTCATTGAATCAATGATTTCAAACTAAATTTAAAATAATCATATGAATTTATACAAATCGAACACTACGCAGATTGAATTAAAAAAATGCTCAACGTTTTTTTAATTCACTATTATAGTAATTTTTCGTAGCATCGGTAATTTTTCGTAGTAATAGTAACGCCGATGTTATGGCATGGTTAGATGGTGAAACGTTCGTAAAGAAAAGAAATGTTTTTTCTGCGTCTGATTCGGGAACGACGTTCCCACGACCTTCTGCTATCCGGGCAGGTGCTCTTATCTAACCAATTGATAAGAGCTTCCCGGATAGTAGGAGGTCATGGGATCGTACTCCAATTAATAATCAACTCATTGTATTATTTAATTATAACTTACAACTTGATTATAATTTACAACTAGGAAATGTAGCTTCATTTCCGCGGGTCCAAATATGTAGTAGTAAAAAACAAATTTGTTTGTCATCCTAAATAAAAATTAATGAAATTTGCATAGCTATCTATTGGTGAGTTTAGACGGTGTCTTGTTTGTAATACATGCAAAGCTTCTCGTTCCTTTGCGTGTCCATTTAAAATTTTATGCGAGAGAATTTGCATTTGGACAATAACTCAGTTGGTAAAGAATCCAACACGTAATTGTATGGTCCCTAGATCATAACCCAATAGTCTCCTATTCTTTTACAGAGCCGAAGACCGGGGGCCGGGATGAAGTCTAGAGGGCCCGGCTGGCAAGGGCTTATGCCGTAGGTGGCCCGGCCCCCGAAAAATAACTGTCACTGCACAGGAAAAAGGTCATGGAAGCCGGTGGAAGTGAGCCTGGGCTCCTATGTTAGCTCAAGGCGCCCCTGCCCTTTTAATCTCTTATTTACGTGTTACTCACAAATTTATGTAATTTACACTTGCAAATTGCAACTGGAATTTGAGCGGGTTAGCTATGTAATGAATGTAATATTTACCTTTCCCATCACTATTAACAGTTTTCGTAATTGATAAATATTTTCTAAACTTAAATTTGTAAATTAATTATAGCCGTATCGGTATTCCGTTATCCGCAAATTAAATTGTAAATTTCGAGGAAATCTAGGTTCATATATTTGAAGTCCTTTAATAATTTTATCAGAGCAACATCGTTCAATTTCGACATGAATTTATTAATTAAAATGTATTATTTCAGAAAAACGAGTGCTCATTTGAACATTCCTGAAAATTCCGTGTAAGGTAAAATTACATTTCAATGCCGGGGGAAATTAAAATTGAAAATTGACTCAATTTATCAAGAGATGTCAGGTAATTTAAAAGCCAAGTTCAGGTTTAATGTAACCTTTGTAGCACATTTTGCAGAAAATTAACTCAATTGCCATTTTAGATAATTCTGCTATAAATGCTTATATCATATCCTTCCTACCACGCTTTTTGGCAGCGTCATACGCTTAAAATTCCTACTGCAATTTCCTGAATTTTGCTCTGGTAATTAACACATTTATGCAGTAATTCAGAATTATCATAGAATAGTTCTGATGGAAGTTTAGTTTCCTGAAACCATCACTTCCATTTGAAATTACAACATGTCGTGAGGCATATCGTGTAGGAAAAGAGACATGAAGAAATAACGTTTGGGGTAGAATAAATTAGGTTGTATCTTTATTTTTTTTTTGTAATTAATATTTTTATTGTATAAACAAGCAACCGACAAGTCTATTTTAATATTCATTTAATCGCCATGCCTAATTAGTTACATAAATATGAAAATACCCCGTGTAAAAAAATATAGTAAAATTTAAAAAAAAACAAAAAAAGTATGAATTATGTGGTTTGAGGGCAGTAATGTTTGAATTATCTAAATTTAAATTTTTTACGGTAGGGGAAAAACGTTCCCCAATCCGAAGCCGAATTCAGGACTTAATATAGTGACGAATAGTCGTTTTTTACATTACAGTAAACCTCTCTTAACGACCACCTCTCTTCAGCAATCACCTCAAGTAACGGCTATATTTTTCTGGAAACTGATTTTCTCACCCCCATATATGTAATGTTAAATTTAGATGCCACCTCTCTGAGTGACCGCTTTCGCACGGAAATGACGGTGGTCGCCTTAGGGAAGTTTTACTGTAACCAACAAGTAATTACTCCCTGTTAAACACCGTGTTCTTTCAATTTAGTGTTTTTAAGTGTTTATTGATACGTGTTTTTTGTCTTAGTGAAGAATTTCACTTGCTAGGGCATGACTACTTTTGAGAGGGGGGGAAACATATTTCCAAGTCTTATATCAAACTCAAGGCCTAACATAGTAAAGCGAAACTACATTCTACATTAAGGACAAGCAAACTAACCTGCTGTAAAAGGCATTGTTCACTTCTTTCGGTATATTGCTTCATGAAATGGGGCGAAAGTGAATTTTTGTGCGAAAAAAGTAAACAGTTTCTGTGTGCAGAATCGAACAGAGGAATCTGTGCAGTGATGAACCGCCACCTTTCTCGTTAAGGACTATTAAACAGCTATCTATTTTTCGTTCTGTTCCTCTATTTTAGTGTTCCTCTATTTTAGTGTTCCTCGTGTATTATTTAGTTCATACGTGGATTGTTACATTTCCAAAAATAGGTTACTTTTCATAAAGAAAAAAAAAAGATGACTTTTCCAAATCTGGTATCAAAATCCGAACCCCATGGAGTGATTTTACGGTCAGTGATAAGAAAATGCATGATATTGGGCAGATGAGTCTATTATTTCAGGTCAATAGCTTACAGGGTCGCTGAATGAAGTACTTGCGTAGCGTGGAATTGTGCTTCCATGCAGATGTCAATACGTAAGATTCCAGAAAGATAAAAGCGCTCCGGGAAATAATTCCTCCACAATAATTCCCCATCTTACAGGCAGGGGCGGACTGGGTCCTCGCAAAAGGCCCGAGTGCTTGCCCATTCACAAGCGGAGTCCTATCGCCCATGAGGGCGAACCGGCCCGGCGGCCCTGTCACCTCTGCTTACGGGTACTCCTCTTTTACGAATGCTATCTAGTGAGTGCAACGCTGGACTATACTCTATATAGTGACAGTGTTTTACTAATAAAATGTGATGCATGTTAATGAAGCCTAAGATGCTAGAAATTTGCTAAGAACCACGACATTCATGATGATTTTAACTTCACTTTTCTCAGCAAATATAGAAGTAGTTAGAATTTTTTTATTAAAAATAACAAGCCATTTCCCCTGTATATACAACGCGCAAGTAATAAAGGAAAGGGTGTTCTTTTTTTTGGAATTTAAAAAAACATCAATGCTATTTTTTAAAACTTATTTAATAATGAGCGATTGGACAATCGGAACGTATTTGGAATGGTACGAACGTCGGAATTGCTAGGCTATTTAGCGCCCTGCTTCGGTGGCACCTTATACTTCAGAACCAGTTGAACAGCCCTAAATTACTCTGATAATGCAGATGTGCATGAGAAGTAATATACTTTTTCGAGTAAATTTTGAATATGTTGATAATGTAAGATATTATTACCCTTCTCAGGGCTAACGCAATTGCCAAATAATGGCCAACACACAAAGCCTTTAGCGGGAGTTTGTTTTTTCGTATGGAATTCATTATACGTAATAATTTCGACGCCCATCTTTTAGCTCAATCTAAAGTTCTATGTGTTATAGGAGAAAGAGGCATCGTTCCCGACGTAGACTCGAACTAAAGCCTATCCGTTGATTATCGCGATCCCTTTGTTCTCGAAGGCCTAGCGGTTAAGGCACTCTGAGCTCAACTGAGGGGAATAGTTCGAATCTAGGTCGTAGACTATAACTCTTTTTCTCCTACAACAAAAAAGTTCTAGTTTGAGCTAAAAAATCGTAGGTTTCGGAATTATTATGGATGATGTTGATATCTTGAACTAATTCTGAAGGTAATAATCAATCATTTGATTCCTTTGCCATGATTTCACTGCTTTCGAAATAAAAACGTAAATTCACACTTAATTGTGCTTCTAAACGTGGGTGAAATCGATATTCTCTTGCTGAATTCACTAAATTCAAGACATTTACTGTAAATTTCGTTGCATTAAAACGTGATGCATTTTAGAAATGATTTTTATCAACGTCTTTTAGGCGTAGTAATAGTAACGCCGATGTCATGGCGTGGTTAGATGGTGAAACGTTCGTAAGGAAAAGAAATGTGTTTTGCATCTGGTGGGGTCCCACGACCTTCTACAATCCGGGAAGGTGCTATCACTAACTGAGCTACAGACGACCAAACAATCAATTCCCTACGAACGTATTTAAAGCGTATTTTCCTAAAAAATTGATAAAAATCGTTTCTAATTTAACCTGCATAGTGTTCGATTTGTATAAATATACAAATCGCTACAATCTACTACAACTGGCTTTTCGATGAATTTAATACCAATCTCTTCGCAATTTGGTTTAAAAAACAGTTCGTGTACTGCTCCCTCCATTCTGTGAAATAACCGGTTTCGAAAAGTACGCTTTAAATACGTTTTTAGGGAATTGGTTGTTTAATCGTTTGTAGCTCAGTTGATAAAAGCACTTGCCTGGATTGTAGAAAATCGTAGGATCCTGCCCCACCAAACGCAAAAAGAAACATTTCTTTTTATGAACGTTTCGCCATCTAACCACGCCATAACATCGGCGTTAATATTACTACGCTGATGAAAAACGCTGATAAAAATTGTTTCTAATTTAACCTGTTTAATGTTCTATTTGTATAAATAAATAAATAACGTATTTTATCAACAGAAAATGCAAAAAACTTTGCACAGATCACGAAGTTTATGACATCAAAAAACAAAATGTACTTTAATTTTGTTAACCGCACTGCAGATTGCACAACGATATTTCATTGAGTTAAACAACAATATAAATCAACGTTTATTGGCGTAGTGATACCAGATTCGATGTTATGGCGTGATTAGATTGTGAAATGTTCGAAAGAAAATAAATATCTTCGTAATTTGGTTTAAAAAGTAGTCCATGTACTACACCATTCTGCAAAATAACCGGCTTCAGTAAAGTCTTTATATACGTTCGTAAAGGATTATATATTGTCTTTCGTAGCTCAGATGGTAGAGCCTCTGCCCAGCAAGTGGAAGGTCGTGGGTTCAGGTCCCACCGAACGCAGAAATATTTATTTTCTTTCGAACGTTTCACCATCTAATCACGCCATAACATCGGCGCTGGTATCACTACGCCAATAAACGTTGATTTATATTGTTGTTTAATTTAATCTGCGTAGTGTTCGATTTATTTAAATATTTCATTGATTATAATTTGGGAAAAACTGTTATGTCATCAAAAATAGAATAAAAACTAAAGCGTTTTTCTATAGCAAATTCTATTTTTTGAAAGGCATAAGCCTAATTCATTGAAAGGAAAGTCTAACAATAATATCAAAGCGAATTACCGAATCCTTAAATCATATATTTCAAAAAAAAAATACTGAAATAATCCCTACGGTTCTTGGTAGTTTATCAGAAAATGGGAAAACAGAAAGACATTATTCTTAAGCCTCGATCGACTTTAATAACCTTTCATAATGTCAATAAACTTCTATTTTAGTAAAAGAGGAAAAAAGCGAACTGTTTTTTTGCAGGGCAATTTATCGCTGAGGTTTGCGGAAGGAGCTTTTTCATTGGCGACTGGACTGAAACGATGCTGACAAAAAAAAAATGTAAAGAGAAAGCCGTCCAGCCATAAATCAAAATCCAAACGGTATCAATCATGCAGACTAATTTGGCGAGACATCTGGCGCAAGGACTTACCATACATCAAAAAGCTAAAGTGGCAAATTTCGAAAATGCATTGATTACGAGTTAATCTATTGAACTTGGCAATAATGTTGCCAATGTCGCCCCAAACTAATTGAAAATTAGATACTGATTTTCGTCCCCAAAGCCGCCTATCTTTACGCGCAATTAAATTCCCTGTTTGGATGAAATCCATGGCTTTTTTTTTTGGTTTATTTGGGGAAGTAAAAAATTCCGGCTCTGATGACGTCAATGAGTTCATGGTAAGACATTATTATTAATCGAATTCCTCGTATTGGACATTTTTTCGCACAAAAGATAAGAGTTTAATTACATTAATAAAAATTTAGGAGATAGGATATCAAGGTTTTTATTTTGGTCTTAAAAATATGTTTTCTACATGCTCACCCAATACTTAAAGGTGAAATATTAGAGCCAAATTTACCATCAGTAATAATTTACTTGCCAGCAGCACATTTTGTCTTTAAGAATTATGAAATTCGAGCTAATAGATAATTAAAGTTCAAATTATTATTATTTAAATTAGTCAAATTGTCGTTATCTGGGATTTGAACATTAATTTCAGTTGTTTTTGATTAATAAGTATTAATGTTTAAGGTAACCGTCCTCGTTCGGAGGAACTTTCTTGAACAAAAGATTATATTTCTTAATTTATTGCATTTCCTAATAGGCTGTATTGAAGCTAACGTAAAATATGTTCATTGATAAAAAAACGTACAAAATTATTTGTTTTTAGAAATATGTGCAAAATATAAGCCTGAAATTAGAAAATACGGCAAACATAATAACTAAAATAGTACTAATAATAGATAATTATTTTGGTCCCATTTTATATATACGATCAATATGCATACTGTGAATTACAATAAGCGAAGAATTTCAAATTATTAGGGAGATATGCTAAAAAATGTAAGTCAGTCCTCCAAAATTTGGAAAAACGCATACTCTCGAGGGAAAAAAGGGTATAACGAGTTCTATGAAACATTTGTTTGCTTTTATGCTTCAGTGCAGTATGCAGAATAATGCAAAAAATCTATTTGAAAAAAAAATCATATGATTCTGTTACGACCATTTTCAGATATCGGGTTTAGCGTAATGTAAATCATGAAAAATACAATTCTTCAAAAATCGCATTTTAATTTTCTAGTTTAGGTTATTTCCCGTTACGCCCCTATTTCAAAAACTACGGTGTTTTCCGGAAAATAAGACTTAATCAAAAAAATATATGCCCCAGCATGACTTTTCAGAGCACTCCTAATATAAGCCCTACCTTCAAAACAGTGGTTCCCAACTCAATTTAAGCCGCGGACCACTTTTCCACTTCAACTGTACCCGCGGACCACGTTTCCACTTCCACTGCGGCCATGGACCACTTTGAAAAATTCTTAGGAGATGGCTGCAAGATCTTAATAAAAAAGGGAGCCGGGTCTTTTTTGGGGGAAATGTGTTTGTACAATCGTTCTTTAGTAAAAATAAATAAATAAACAGAAAAAGAAATAATAAAATCTAATAATAATACAGTCAAACCTCGTTAAGACGAACACGCTTAAGACGAATTACTTTTAATACGAACCGTTTTATGAAATTCCGTCAGATTGTAAAATACTACAAATATGCAATCAATTTCATTTTTATAATTAATTTTAATATTTAATAAAAGTTTTTATTTTTTTTAAGTAATGACCCGTCTTGCGGGCCACCAGTTGGGAAACACGGCCCTAAAATAAGCCTTAGTTAATAAGATCGTCAGCCAGACGGGCGCCTTATTGCCGAATGACCAAGTGAAGACGTAACACTCACGAACATTTGAAACAAACGGACGTGGTTGCGACAAATTAGAATATTCAGTATTCAATACGTCGCGTTAGCAACGGACGTCTAGCACTTGATTTAATAATAAATTTAAAGTATATTAAATTTTGATGATCAGATAAAATGATTGCAAAAAGGAAGAACTATTCCCCCGAGTACAAGAAAGGAATTGTTGACGACTCCAAGGCTAAAAATCGTACAGCTTTCTGCAAAGAGAACAAGTTGGATATCTGTTGCAACAGTTATAAGTTGGATACAATGGTCCGATAATGCCGATTACAATGCAATAATCGCATTCAGCAGGTTGACGAGGGAAATACCAAGAAGCGTAAGTATGGATTAGGTCGGCAATAATTATTTCTTCATTTGGCACACATCATCTGTGACTGGAATGCTGACAGAAAAGCAAATTGTTTGGTTGTCCGCAGGGCTGATATTCAAGCATTTGCCCTTGCAATGGCACCACAGCTAGACATATCGCCAGACGAATTCAAAGCATCGCAACACTGGGTGGATGGCTACCTTTAGCGATATGAACTGCCTTGTAAGAACTGTAAAAAACTGTCTCGTAAAACTGTTTGTAAAACTGTCTGTAAGAACTGTAAAAAACTGTCTCGTAAAACTGTTTGTAAAACTGTCTGTAAGAACTTGGAATAATTTGACGACGACACTGTACATTATTAAATAATTGAGAAGGCAACAAATTAACACAGTTGAATAATAAATTTAATCGTTCACAGCTGTTTCAATAGCCCTGGACTATTTTCGTCAGAACGTGTTTGTATCTGGGAGAATGGTGAAAGTGCGTCTATATATCTAGTCCACAGTTTCAACGGGATGCGTTGAAGTATTTTATCCTCTACATAGTGCATATAGATGTCACATAGGATTGGTGATAAAGAATTGTCCATTTCAAGACCGTCAGTTCGTTTGAATAGAAATCGTTGGAAGGAAAAACATGTTTGAGTTATGCACAACTACGTAACCCGGACCAGTTCACTGATTTCGACGTCAGAAAAGTGAAATTCATGTAAATCTCTGGGTGAAACAGTCCAGAGACCTCGAATGGGAACGTTAGTGAATAAACTTTTAACATCAAAAAAACCATTTTGGAACAAACTGGAAAGAGCGACATAATCTTCTTAACAAAATCAGTAGAGTTGCGAACGGTATAAAGGTTGTTAGCCAATAACGGAGAAAAAATACGTACAAGATATTTCGAAAGTAGATGAGTTGCTGTACTAATATTGTATACTACGTAGCGGAGCGGGATGCCAGGCTTATGAACTTTAGGTAGTGCATAAAAACGAGCGAAATTGTCAATTGAAGGCACGACTGATCTTTTCGTTTTTTCATCTAGAGGGACAGCGTCACGGACGATTTTATTAACTAAAGAAAGTTGTGTAGAAGGAGAATTTTTCTTAATGGTAGTAGAGGGGCCTTCAATAAAAACGTCGAAGCCTTCAATATATTGATCATTATTCATAACTACAACCTGACCACTTTTATCCGCCCTAGTGGTGATCAAGTCAGTGTTAGAATAAAGGTCCTTGATTGCCAGTTGGTCAGCGATAGGAATGTTGGGCCGAGATTTAGTGTTAACGGCTAATTCTTCAGCAATAAAATGCCTAAGTACATCCTTTTGCCCAGAACTGATCTTGCTGTACTGTAAAGCTCTCTCACCAGGAGCGATGAATTTAGTAGGATGATTAGGACGTGTAATACTGAAATTCGAATTCGAAGAAAGAATAACTTGGTGGTCGGAAAAGGGAACCTTGAAAATGTTAAGAACGGTTTTTCTGTACCAATTGAGGCTGAATAAATGACGAAGGAGAGATAAGGGAAGAAAATTTTTTGTCGAGGATTTCTTGATGCTTAGAGGCGATGGAAAGATACTTAGTATGGCTTCTTGTGTCCCATGAACTGAAATAAGGAATGCAGGAAGCAAGTTTCAAATGAAAGAGGTAAAGGTCCTCTTCAATATTAGCAATTTTTGCCCTGACCTGCTTAATGACCGAAAGGAAAATGGTTAATTTGCAGTACAAAAGTGTTTTATCCAAATGTAAATTAGAGCGTAAGTTAGATTTAAGACCATAAAGTTGGGAATAACTTTGTAGTTGCGGCAAGTTACAAGAAATCCCAGATGTTTAAGATGTCTACCTCCTTTGAAACAAAGTTTTACAAGCCTGTTTAGCTCAGACAACCAGGAAGTTGGCGAGAACATAATGACAAATTCACGGGCAAATTGAAATAATGGGAGAGAAAATGGCCGAAAATTGATTAAATGTAAGACAAAGAGGAAAAGGAACAACCTAAATAAATTATTAACCAAATTGGGTATGGAAACCCAAAGCCATAGTACATTCTGCGATAAATTTTACGGATATTACACAATGAAATAATGTTGCGAACAAATAAGAAAATGCACAAAATCACAAAAAGAAATACGAAACCAAACAAATGAAATTATGAAAAGTAGCAAAAGATTAATTAAAGCACGTTTGTGAGTTGCACAGTGGCGCAAAAACCATTTAGCAATAAATGTGCAAACACATGTTTTAAAAAAAGTGTTTGCGCATTTATGTGTATTAAGTGTTAAACACTGACTTTATCGTCACTAGGGAGGACAAAGGTTGCCAAGTTGTAGTTATGGATAAATATTAATATATTGAAGGCGTCAACGTTCTTATTGGTGAAGGCTCCTATATTCCTATTAAGAAAAATACTTCTGCACAACTTTCTTTAATTAATAAAATCGTCCGGAACTCTATCACTCTAAATCAAAAAACAAAAGATCAGTCGTACCTTCAATTACCAATATCGTTCGTTTTCATGCGCTACATAAGGTTCATAAGCCTAGTATCCCGCTCCGCCACGTAGTATCCAATATTAATACATTAAGGTATTATTACCCTCCGCAGGGATAACACAATTGCCAAACTTTGGTCAAGAAAACCTCCGAGATTTTTGTGAGTTTTCAAAATTCACAAAAAACTCACAAAAATCTCGCCCCGGAGGCTTTCTTGTGTTATCCCTGCGGAGGGTAATAATACCTTAACACCTTTACATACGGAGAAAGAGAGCGTTGTTTCCTGTCCTCATTCGTCTAGCGGTCCAAGACACTCCGGGCTAAACGGAGGGACCCTGGTTCGAATCCAGGATGGGGAAAGCGTCTCTTTTTCTCCAAAACGAATAAAGCTCTAGTTTGAGCTAATTAATACGTGGGTGGCAAAAATTATTGTATAATATTAATACAGCAACTCATCTACTTCCGAAATATCTTGTACGTATTTTTTCTCCGTTATTGGCTAACAACGTTCTCACTGTTCGCAACTCTACTGATTTCGTTAAGAAGATTAGATCGCTCTCTCCAGTTTGTTCCAAGATGGTTTCTTTTGATGTTAAAAGTTTATTCACTAACGTTCCCATTCGAGGTTCTCTGTATTGTTTCACCCAGAGATTATAGGAATTTCACTTTTCTGAGGTCGAAATCAGTGAACTGGTCCGGCTCACGGAGTTGTGCATAACTCAGACATATTTTTCCTTCCAAGGACTTCTATTCAAACAAACTGACGTTCTTGAAATGGACAATTCCTTATCACCAATCCTATGTGACATCTATATGCGCTATGAGAAGATAAAATTCTTCAGCGCATCCCGTTTAAACTGTGGACCAGATATGTGGACGACACTTCCATTATTCTCCCGGATACAAACACAGATCATTCTGAAATTGTTGAGGTTTTGAATTCGGTGGATCCGGCTCTGAGGTTTTATTCAACAGATGAAGCACTTGAAACTGAACTCAACTACATTCGTGGAATTGCAACTGATCGCGGATTCGGGCCCTGAAGAAACTCCCACGACCTAAACTGCCTACTACTCTCGTTGGTTCCTCATTGCCCGCGTTGAAAACTGTCTGTATACCCTTTGTGTCTAAAATGTCTACTAGGATTGCTTTCAGAATTCGGAAATTCAATTTTCGCGTTGCCTTCACTCCCATTGATATACTGGATACCTCCAACTTCAAAGACGTCATCCCCGACCTTGATTTTTGGGGAATTTATTCCATCCCTTGAATATGTGATTGTGTCTACATTGGTCAAACACGCAGAGCCCTATGAACTGGTTTAAAAGAACATGACACTGATATTCAGAAACAAGAACTCCACAGAGACATACATATATATATATAGTTTTCCATGGACACAAGTTCGCTATTGGTGTGGCAGTACTGTGACTACCGTTGCCAAAGCGACAAATCAAATGACAAGTAATTTAACCTCTATTATTACCACATCATCGGCTAATGTGAAAAAACTGTTGCTTTAATAATATTATTATTCCATTACCAGAGACTTTTCCCCTAACCCATGCGTTTGTATTTATTTTTACCGTTCATTTCTTTATACCTGTAACCGCCGTTTGTAACACGTATTTGTTATTACACGTTGTGTGTATATCGTTGACCATTCTGACGAAAATAGCCCAGAGCTATTGAAAGAGTTTTAAGTGATTACATTTTAAGAACTGTGTTAATTTGTTGTTCCTCTTCAATTACTTGTCTCTAAGAAGGTTGACAACACTGTTGAAATTGGAAGATACTGCAGTGATTAAACGTGCAATTGCATTCAAGTGTTTCGTTGATAGCTTCGACTTCTCTAAGTACCAACTCACGAACATGATTGCTGTAGATGAAAGTGTAGTGTTTATGGGTCAAGCGTCTCAAACTACCATTGATCAGAGTGGTGCCTCTGTGATACACATTCCCTCCACTGGTTACGAAAGTGCACGCATTATATGTATTTTGGCAATTCATCTCGATGAAAAGAAACCCTCCTAATCATTTCTAAGGGCAAGAAAGAGGAAATCGAACGTGTTTCAAGTATTTATGTTCTTGAAACTGAAAGATTGGTGCACGCAAGCAGCAATAAGAAAGTGGGTCGATTTATTTCTCCCAATTGTTTTGCGATGTGACCAAAGAGGTAAGCTAGTAGGGGATTCTGCCAGTACTCACCGCGCTACAGCCATGAACTTACTTGCAGAAAAAAGAATGGATCAAACAATGGTTCCCGCAGGAATGACTGCATGTCTCCAAACTCTTGATATTGCAATAAACAAGCCATTTAAAGATCAGTTGCGCACGGAAATCAATGACTATATTGAAAATAGAATGGAGAGAAATCAACGAGGAAACTTTGTGAAGCCTAAGTTACAAGAAATCTTTACTTGGGTGAAGAATGCATGGGATAAAATAACGGACAGCTGTGTTGCCAATGTCCTACGAGCAGGCTGCATGGGCAAAAAGAGCTCATTTGAGGAAAGCTCTATTGCTCAACACGAAAGGTTACGGTCAATGGTCTTAGAGGAAATAAAGTCGCAAAAAATTCAGACCGGAATTCGTGATTTGGAGCTTTATGATGACGTTCCAGAAGAAGACGACATGGCTGTATTAGAGTAAATGATTTTGTTCATTTTTTAATGTTTCTTGAACGTGAATAAATATGTTTCTTGAACGTGAATAAATATATTTCTTGAACGTGAATAAATATATTTCTTGAACGTGACTAAATGTATTTCTTGAACATGAACAAACGTTAATTATTGTGCATGAAAAGTAAGGCATACCCTGAAATAAGTTATAACGTGCCTTTTGCAGCAAAAATTAATATAAGACTGTCTTATTTTCGGGGAAACACGATATAATGCTTCAGCTTAGGCAGCGCCAACAGGGGGTGCAGGGGGTTTCGCCCCAATATCGGAATAGGGGTCGAAAAGCATATATCTTGCTCCCCATTATCGAAAAATACTATTAAAATTTTAACTTCAAAAATAACATTAAACATTGCCACTAATGTAGCAAAGCTGAAAGAATTTTGGATTCTAATTTCATTTTCTGTCAATAGATGTCGGCACCATATGATCAGTATTACTGCTTTGACAGTGCTTCCTGGCATGTATACTGTTAAAAAATTAGCTTTTCTTTACTTGTACATTTTCTTTGTCTTTGTGAAAATATCGATTTTAAAGCGTGCTGCTGTACGACATCTGTAAAATTGTAAACCGTTCAGATTCGCTGTTTTATGGTTCATTTTAACTACTTCATTGACGTATAATTAATAATTAATTCATATGACTTTTTATATTAACTATTGGGGATTTGTGGTAAGAAATGGCACCACAAATTTGTGGCCCTAAAGATCTGTCGCCTTCCTACCTTCATAAACGTTGCACGTTCCTGCCTCATCTTCTAATCAACATGTCAAGGAAAAAACTATTCAAATAGCTAGGGATGTGGGCATTGACAAGTCGAAAAAAAATCAAAATGCCATTTTTGCCCGAAATCTTTCATTTTAACGAGGTCGCTAACCTTAATATTGTACATTTGATCTGAATTCTATTCCACAAATAAAATAACAGTAGTGTGTTTAATTGATTTGAATATTGGTTGTAGAAATTATATGTAAATAAAACGCACTGCTCTATATATCATCGTCTACAATAGCAACAACCATTATCAATCCTCTGGAAGACGGAGTTTCTTCTGTCATCATGTATACAAGCAATCAAAGGAAAAATAACGCAGAGGATTTGCCCTTCAGCTCACAAAACTTATATTTATTATATCTACGGAACTCCATACTTATAAGCATGACAGTCTTCAAAATTTTTGTATTTTTATATTTATGTCACAATTCCTTCACCGTAGAATTTTCAAAATTATTGGGGGGGGGGCAAGCACATATTTTGTACATTTATACATTACAGTATATGTAAAATTGCAATTTATTTCAAATTATTTGGGGCACCACGGGCCATATAACTCTACGCCTATGCATAATTCGAAACTTCATTCTACTGTATGAAGCTGTATGAATATTTAAAATTGGCATAGTTACGTGCGCCGTTTATTCAATAAATTATTTTTTTAATTCGTTTTGTTAATTTTAGCTGAAGGTTTGGAATTCATTGCAAGGCACAAACGACAACTAATACTTGCTGTAAAAAGGTCACATATGACATCAAAAATGACGAAAAACATCATTTCCTCTATGGCTCTGCTATCATAGCATAAACAGGCAAATAACAATTGATCAAGCTTTAGCCTTAAACCGAATAAGTAAGCCAGAAAGACTTAACTGAGCATACGTAAATCCCAGTAAATTCCCAATTGATGAATGGTGTCGGAAGTTTGCTGCAGGATGTGCAACGTTATATATGGCAAATATTAAATCTTTGTTGGAAGATGTCAGCTTATCCGAAGCTAGCGGCCAACATTCTATTTAGAAGTTTTTTCCGCCCTTCTTTGAAAACTTTTAAAGTTGAATAATATCAAAAAATGTATATCGTAAATCACCCTTCCAACATTCCCTTTCTCTCTGTCACAAAAACCATTTGTCAGTCGTTCTGTCAGCCCTGCACTGACAGCTGACGTAATGGAATTTTAAAGTTGAACACCCTAAAATATACTTATTCCGCATATGACGGTAAAACTTTGTGCCACGGGAATTAACACACAGAAATTGTTGCCAACCAAAAAATTTTCTTTCTACAAAAGCCTTATACTATCTAATACTTACCAATTCACCAGTCTAACTAAAAAATTATCCGCATATAATAGGTTAATTATAAAAACTAGCGTATAGTGAGAATTTTTAGAGGAAGATTTATACAAGCCGTATATAGTAATAGTAATCTTATTTCTATATTCTGAGAGTAGCTAAAAACACTGGGGAAATTATATATTTAATTTCTTTTGGGCCCTGTAGGTGCAGTGTGGTAAAGCGTTCGTCTAGTGTTCCGCTATCTCGGGTTCGACTCCCAACAGTGCAAAAAGAACGCTTACTCAGAGATCTCATAAAGATCGCACTGCTCACTGTAGTCCGGGGTTTGGTTCCCTAGGCCTTAAGAGGTTCGGATTCCTCTGAAAACTGCAGGTCCGAGAGGTTCGTATTCCTCGGAAAATTGTAGGTCCAGAGGTTTGGATTCCTCGGAAAACAGTAGGTCCCGGCGCAGCATGACCACTGTAGTCTTTGAGCCGTAAAAAAAAAAAAATTCAAATTGCGGAATAAGTTCATGATGAAAGATGGTATATATATGGCACCCAAGTATATAAATATCCAATTAGAGCTGTTTGATAAAGAATAAAAAATACGTTGCCCCAACCCGGATTCAAACCTGTAACTCATTTGTAAACACCGGGGTACCATAAGCGACTATACTACCGAGACACCAGGAAAACGCACTTTACCATCCCGTTGTAGTTAACATCAATGGGATAGTATTACCCTTCATATGAATAACACAACTGCAAATATAAATGGCGGCGACACGTAAAGCCGACCAATATTTAGCAATAGCGTTATTCCTGCGAAGGGCAAACATCCTATAAAATAAATCCATAGGTCTCAATTCAGGATGCATTCAACGCACGTCTTCCAGACATCACAATGTTCATACATTCACCTCAGTCCTTAGTTTCCGCTGTGTATGGGGAGAAAGGAAAATTAAAATGTAATTTTTTATCAAAAATTATTTCAAAACCTTAATACATTTTATGCAAATTGTGCTTAAAACAAAAAAGTCTATTTCAAACGTGCAATGGTTAATATTATAAACTGTTAAATATGGCTTGTCTAAATTTGTTAGAGTTTAAGTGTTTTATAGGAAAAGTGAATAGAGTCGCTGCATGAAGTTGGAGACTCTTAACATTATACGGGATATATATGAATATAATACGAACCACACGTAAACTATATGGGAAAGACTGTCCCTACCGTACGCAGTAAATTAATTTAATAATCCATTCGCTTCCATTACATTTAAATATTATATTTCCTTAATTTTTTTTTACAAATTTTACGTCCTCACATATTCAAAATCGCATGGAACTGTGTCCTTTGCCTATTTGTCGGTTACTCATATAAAAGGATTCCGACAAAATCATGCGTTGTAAACATTACACCTCTCAAATACGGTCACCAGATTTTCATGGTGAGCTAAAACTTCATAACAAGGAACTTCTCTAATAAAATTTCTTTAAAACTTACAAGTTTTTCTATCCTGGGTAAATGTCCGCTAATGAGGGGTTTTCCTGCATTTAAATATATCGAGTATTTATTTTACTTACCAAATAAAGCTAACAAATAAATTACCATTTTTTTTTGTTTAAACAAAACGAACATTATATATGAAACACGATATTTTTTAAGTAAAATGAATCCGTTTAAAGCGTTGCAAGTTATAAAACGAAAAAGTGCATATAATGACAGAATCGCAGCAAAAAAAAAATTTTCTATTCCTTTATGTGTTTCAAATACCATATATAACGCGGATATGGTTTTCAACAACATTTCTTTTTAACAAATAAGGATATACATGTCGGCCTTACGGGGACTTGGCATGTGCCCGTATCGAGAGGGGGGGACCTTAGGGACTTGTCCCTCCGAAACTAAATATTTTTGGAACTTGGCTAAAGCCATGCGTGCTGTGATTGTATCAGTACATAATGTAAAAGTTTTTGAATCCCCCGAAATTAAATCCTAGTCACGGCCGTGACTTTGCAGTCAAAAAAACAAAAGTACTAAATGGGTGTCTACCTTCCGAATGATGCTTTAATCACGCCTATCGATCCAAAAAATGTTCCTTTTGTATATTTCATTATATATATTTAAAAATAAGTTTAAAATAAACGTGTGAAAATGTGGATTAGCATACTATGATTTTAGAAAACAAAATCGTTTGCAACGACAAACGGTTATAATGAGCAAATTTTTGCTGTCCTTCGGATGTCGTTCTAAACTATTTCCACTGCATGATATATTTTTGTGCTTAAATGATTAATGATATTTAGCAAAAGTACCACATAGTTACATGTGTAACGAACTGCATCGATGCAAATGTCCCCTGCATTCTTTCAGTTCCTTTTATAATAACAGTTATTTCATGTAGCTTTTCGTGTAGACCGAACTCAAACTGTAGCTTGGCACGAAATTTACATGTAGAAACTAATTGAGTTTGTTAGAAGCAAATGACATGCAGTTGAAAATCAGAAAGCAAATATCAAAGTTTCAGGCACGCACTGGTTTGATGAATAACAAAATTAATGATACTCTCTTAGAAAAAAATTATTTTGACAGTTCCTTTCGTACAAGTGCCGTCCTGTGGTGTAGAAACAATACATTGGTCTATGGTACAGAATATTCATATTTGTATGTGTGTATGTATGGATTGATGAATCATTCCCTTGCCACAATTTTACCAATTTTCCTACATACATTTATTTCGACATATTTTCTGCTCATCAACATTTCGAGATATTCAGATAATTGTATATTTGGGCAGAATGTAATTTTAGATACTTATTTATCTATATTTGGGCGTAATGTGGTTTTAGATATCCTTTTATCTATCTATATTTGGGCGCAATGTGGTTTCAGATACCATTTTAAGTATCTATATTTGGGCGCAATGTGGATTTAGAAGGTACCCCGTTATCTATCTCTGGTGATCAAATGTTCGAGACATTTAGATGATTGTAGACTTGGGCCCAATGTAGTTTTAGATATCCTTTTATCTATCACCATATTAGAATAACACACAAGGATACAGGACCATTAGTCTAGCCATATGCTCATGATTTATCAGAAAAAAGGCCTTAACCAAGATTTAATTTAGAAGGTGGGGTATTCGAGAATTTTTAAAAATAGCGCATAAAGATGTGTCCGCTTTATTGCAAAGAAAAATGTAAACAGCGCAGAGAAGGGAAGGGCTCAGGCTGTTCGTTGGATATCAAGACATTGTTTTCTTTAAGGTGGCATCACATAATCGTCTTTGAAGCCACTTGAGCTCCCTTCCCCATGAGTTTTGAGTTGCTATGCTTGTGAAATTGACCTTACCAAAATAAATAAGAAAACACCAATTTTGCCTCTAGACATCGTTGTAAATTTTTACTTGTACTTTTGTCATCAGGACATAATTTTACAGAATGCTTCCCCTTTTAAAAAAATAGCTTTTTTTCTTTCTTCTCAAATTAATGGTCCGCAAAACGAGATCTTGTGGTCAGAATTTGGATAATTCAAGGTTTGAGAGGTTTATTTCTCACCTTTCTACAAGCTTAAAAAGTAAATACGTATAATTTTTCTGTCTAATTAAAAAATTTGTTGCGGAAGGTACCGGCGTTTAGAATCCTCCTTTAGACACGGGAATGATCAGAAACATGCTGTATCTAGAAATCTAGTGTGAACGTCTCATTTGAAAAGAGTTCACTGAATTCTCATTTGTTCTATTTATCCCATATTTCCCGGTTGAATTCGTTTCCGAAATTCTGCTTCATTTTGTCTTGCTATTTCAAGCTGGATATATCAAGTCCTCAATTTTATGATAGGTAAGCATAGTACTAACATTATCAATAAAATTTTATATTAGGCTTTAACCTTATAAACTAATATTACTCTTCTCAATGTTGAGACATTTATAAAGAAGTCAACACCTAAAGCCACAAGGGCACTTTTTTAAAAAAATTTTCCGTTAGTATTTAGATGGATAATAATTAGTGAAACCCACGTTTAAGCTCAATTAGAGCTTTTTGCAAAGAAGTGAAAAGATACAGCCCAGGCCCGTTGACAAACCGTGGACATTTTTTTTTCAAAAATCAGCTTCAGTGGCTTCATAAGTTGACCAGTTTTCAATCGTGTTAACCCTCAAAACGGTAATATCTTATAAACCTTACATACTAAAATTGAGCATCCTTCCTACCTCCGGGTCGTTTAAGACACTCTAATTTCATACAGAGTGTCAAGGTTCGATTTCGGATCGGACTGAGTTTCTTTTCCTGTTTTACAGAAAATACTTCGTTAAGCTTAAACGTGAATATCAACACGTACTATTTATAGATATTTTATCTGCATTTGTGCATTCCCGCAGACGGTTTATAAATTTACAGGCTAATACTTTCTATGAATTATATAAAGGTATTTATACACGTTTGAATATACGTACGTTCATCACCTGGTAATAATCGTTTTCGTTTATATTTCGGAAACGCATAAATAATTGTGAGAATTGAGGTTTACGCAAAAGCCTGTTTTTAAACTTCTCAAAACTTTGAAACCTACCTGCTGCCATACTACATATGCCATTAACAATAATATTTTGAAAATAATTCTTTAAGGAGATTAAATATTACTTGTATTGTACGCAAATATGTATTTATATTATATATGCATCAAAATGCTTTCCAGTTATATTTAAAGCCCTTAATCAAATACACTATGATTTCCTACTTCGAACACAGGGCGGTATTTTATGAGCTACCTAATTTTAAAGTTACTTGCTTGATGCTTATTTTTAATTAACCTAAGAGAAAATTTGATGGCCTGATCTAGATAAAACATACTACCCATGATTTTTATAATTTCATTAAATGAAAGTCAGGATTACAACGAAAATCTAACTGCGGCAGAACACCAAGATTCCACCGAACGCAGAAATATTTTTCTTTCAAACGTTTCAACATCTAATCAAGCCCTTATATCTGCCCTGGTATAACTACGCCAATAAGCGTTGATTAATATTGTTGTTTGATAATTAAACTTATTGCTTTAATTATCAAATTAGACAAGATGCATTTCCTAAATTTTTTGCGGAATTCAAATACATATTTCTTAAATGCTTTGCCACAATAATAGCAGATTATGGCAATAACTTTGCTGCAGATATGCGTAACAAGTGATGAAAGATATAGGCTGATTATCTTAAGACTATAAATACATTTTCTCATTAATAAGAAATACTCTGTACATTCTACTCCATTTCATTTCTTTTATGGTCTTACGATGACGAAGTGGTAACGCGCTCGCAATAGCGTGTCATTAATGCAGGTTATTGTCCTAGCGGTGTCTACAAAAAATTGTTTCATTAATTTCTTAAGTGGTTCGGATTGTTTTAAAAAATATGTCGGTTTTCCCATTGTCCCATAGCGGTAATACATTTGTCCAGCGTGTTATTAACCCAGCCGAGTTTAGCTCCAAATGATACCAATGAATGCTTTCTCATCATATTATGGTGTTTAAATCTCTTGAAAAAAGAGGTTTGCATTCCTTGGAAAATAATAGATCTTGGAGCAGCATAAGCTTTGCTATTTTTTTAATGTTAAAGAGACAAGCATTTGTTTAGCATATGGAGACAATTTGTTTGGTAGTAAAACGAATATATACAGAAACGTTACCTGTGAAGTTGATACATTAATATAGGTTTTAAGCCGGGCTTAAATTGGGCGGGTGCCCCGAACCGGTACTTCTTTTATTGATTCTTTTGCAGCCATTCGATTTTTTAATCGATTTATCATAATATTAGGGCTCCTGCATATCTTCCTTAGTAATTAAGCCCTGGTTTTAAGCATCATTTAAATTTAAAAATTTCTGAGTAATTGCGAAATAATTGTAAAAGTTAATTACATTTAAATAATGTGTATAATATATACATGCGTTCTTGTTTCAGTTAACTGAATTTCAAAATAAAATTAATGGGGAACACCTGTTAAATGGGGCACACCTGTTAAATGGGGAAACATGTTAAATGGAAACATTTAAATGCTTTAATTTTAACAGGAATGTCTGATAGTGATCAATGTTCTCTGATACTAAAATTTTCAATTCAAACCTGCAGTAAACTTCCAATCACACATGATCCTTAGTATTATCTTAAGCGATATTAATAAGGTATTTGGAATGTACAAAACTGTGAACCCAAAAGTCATGGAGAATATAGTTTCGACTCAAGGAGCACCGGTAAACTGAATCAGATCCTATATTATCAGTGAGTGGTAATAGTTACGTTTTACATGGACTAGTTTTTTTCATTATAAATTTATATCGACGATGCGTTTCAGTATATTTTGTACTATACTATTGCCTGTGAAACCATTTTTTTTGTGTCATCCCAAATAAGTTAAATAAATGATTGTAATCTTAAACTCAACTCTTAAATTCAGTTTATAACTTCGTTGTATATGAGATAGTAATTAGGCACAGGTCATATGCTTCTTTCCTTTACTTTACAAGCGAACAAAAATATAACTAAAGGTTATTTATTGTTGAGGTCGGCAGTTCTTCAACTGTGGTACCCGGACTCAGTCATGGGGTCCATGAGACCCTCCCCATGTTCCACGAAGTATCGGAAAAATGCTAAGACGAGCATTTATACTTTTCAATGCTAAGACGAGCATTCATACTTTTCAATGCTAAGAATAAATTATGAGGGGACGAAAAATTCTTTCCTTAAATAGTGAAAATTAGTGATGAAACACTAGAAATAAATATGTATGATGCAAATTCTGGGCTTTAAACTTTGAGTTAATTCTTGGGGGTCCGCGAGGGCGAGTGATCTCTGAGGGGTGTCCGTGGTCTCGGATAGTTACAGAACCTCTGGTTTAATTGATATAAACAGGGTCCTTAAACTTATAAAATACTAAATCAAACCGTTTAGTGAGTTTCAGCTATGACAACATGTAGACTAATCATTTAAAAAATACTGTGATTAATTTGCATAGGACATATTTCATGTAAGCATAGGACATATTTCATGTAAGCATAGGACATATTTCATATAAGCATAGGACATATTTCATGTAAGCATAGGACATATTTCATGTAAGCATAGGATATACTTCATGTAAGCATAGGATATATTTCATGTAAGCATAGGATATATTTCATGTAAGCATATGACATTTGACAAGCATATATTTCATGTAAGCATATGACATTTGACAAGCATATATTTCATGTAAGCATATGACATTTGACAAGCATATATTTCATGTATGAATATGACATATAAGTTTAAAATTTTGTATGTTAACATTGTCTGACATAAGTCTAAAACATCATTTAGATAAGTAGATTTTAGTAAAAAAATGCAAATGAATCATGTTTTCCATTTCAGTGTATATAACATCGAGATGTTAAAATATGTTAAATGCCAACAAATCTGCTCGTATATTTTGCTATTCCATACATTCACTTTCTATCGACATATTATAATTTCCATTGAATAAAAAATATATAAAAAAAAATTGACCATTAAAGACTTCCTATGATTTTATTGACATTAGCTGAGTCAGACTATATTTAATGAAAGAAATTCGTAAATTTCACTAAAACTACAAATTTAATTGCTCATAAAGATTGACGGTCCGAAGAATGAAATATAGCTGCCTATTTTTCAATTAGTTTGAGTCATTATTGGCAACACTTTTGCCAAGTCCACAAAATTTATTCATAATCAACGCCTTTTAAAACTCGCCCCTTCGTTCTTGTGAGGTATGGTAAGACCTTGCGCCAGATGTCTCGCCAAATTTGTCTGCATGATTAATGTTGTTTGGCTCTTGATTTATGGTCGGATGTTTCTTATTTTTCGCCAATATCATTGCAATACAGGCGACAATGGGAAAGCTTCTCAAAGATACATCGGAAATAAATTACCTAAAAAAAATGAGTAATATGTTTTGATTTTTGTTTTGCCGGAATAGAAGTTTATTGACATTACAAAGGGTTACCAACGTCGATTGTAAAGCTTCAGAATAATATCCTTCTGTTTCAGCTCGTTCTGATAAACTGCCGGTAAATACGAGGACCATTTTAGTAATGTCTTATGAAATATATATTAGAATTTGAGAACCACTTGTGATGTTAATGTCAATTATTCAATTTTTCTACAAGTTTGCTATAAAACTGCATATATATATATATATTGCACTTAGTGGGAATTACTTGATTTCTAATATTTTAAAATGGATAGAATGATTTTGCTTCTCGATTTCTTATAGTTTTTACATTTTTAGCTATATATTTTTCTATGCATGTGAATGGAAATTCAAGTGCAATTTCAGCATGACTTGTTCATGAAATTTGATTTATAAAATGATTGTTTCATACTTCCATGTACTTCTTAAAAAGTTTTAAATGCATTATAAAAGTGAAGAGTTTTATTTATTTATAATTTAATAAAAATAATTTTTCTTTGTACTCTCAATTAAATTATGATCATGTATATCGATATATTTTCCCTTTCGGATTTGATGTCGAAAATAAAAATGTTCGGCTCTTACATTTTCGGTCTATGCTTCTGATTGTTTGACTGCACAAGCGACAGCAATGATGTCGTAATAATATTTCATTTTCAAAACAAGCGTCATCGCTTAAAAGATAACTTCTATTTTGGAACTTTAACTAAATATTATTTCAGCATTGGATATTTTATACATGAAAGAGATGAAAACTTCTATGCATATGTGTAGGTTTATTAATTGTAAAAATTAAATAATGCATATCATTGACTTTCTGTTTGGTCACTTTATTATTCTATCTTCTTTTTATTGCACCATATCCACTCAGTCAACATTGGAAATTAGGCTGATTTATTTTTTCTTGTCACTTGCTGCAACAAAAATTTACTTTGGTATTTTCAAACCATTTTCTTAAGTTATATAATAATGTATGTATCTTAAGTTGTCTCTCATGGCTGCATGAGAAATAAAATAGTTCTCTAAACTTATTTCACTCGAGATTATTCAGACGGAATTTTGCACATCAAACTCGCTTCGATTTATTTTTTGACAGCATACTGAAAATAGGCGATTACCATTCATTCATTTATTTATTTATACAAGTCGAACACTACGCAGATTAAATTAAGAAACAATTTTTATCAACATTTTTTAGGTATACTAAAATAAACGCCGATGGAGAGATCAAGGATAGATGGAGAAACGTTCGCAAAGAAAAGAAATGTTTTCTGCGTCCTGTGGGCATGTTTCCACGACCTTTTACAATCTGTGCAGAAGGTCGTGGAATCATGCCCACCGGACACAGAAAACATTTCTTTTCTGTACGAACGTTTCACCATCTAAAGTTGATCTCTCCATCGGCGTTAATTTTAGTATACCTAAAAAATGTTGATAAAGCTTGTTTTTTAATTTAATCTGTGCAGAAGTCCGTTTGTTGCTCAGTTGGTTAAACTCCTTGGAACTCCTTGGATTGTAGACAGTCTTGGGATCGTGACCCACAGGATGCAGAAAACATTTCGTTTCTTTAGAATGTTTCACCACCTTACAGTGCTATAATATCGGCGTTAATATTACTACGCCTCCTAAAAAATATTGATAAAATTGTTCTTAATTTATTCATTCATTCATTCATTTTGAAATTTAGGAAAACCATCTATAATTCCATTTCCTAAAAGTTTCTTGAGGCAAATTCTTCATAATTTTATTAATCTATATTATTTTTTATTAATTTATATTTATTTTTTATTAATTTATATTAATTTTTTATTAATCTACATTAATGTAAAATGCTGTTGCGTCACTACTGCTCCATTACGTAAACTTTTCATTTTCCCATCACTGAATTGGTAAGTTAATTTAATGAAAAATTGTGGAATATTTTGTATTTATGCTGAGAAACCGAATTAATTTTCTTGTAAAATATTAATTAGTGCCAGATTTTTACGAAAAATTCCTGATTATATCAGACAAGATAACGAAGTTAAATGGGAGTTATAAATGTAGAAAGATTAACGGTCTTCAGAAATGTTCCATGATGAGTGGAAATTATAATAAAAGTTAGTAATTGCAAGAGCCAAATTTATGAAATTGCATTAAGAATTTTATGCTTGTAGCGCTCGTTGCGAGCATGGAATGAGGAATATACCATTAGCTTTCGGGACAGAATACCCCGCGAAATAACCCTTCAACTAATTTTCAGCAAAAGGCATTTCAAAGGGCACGATTGCCGGCATTTAGGCTTAAAATTAATTTTCATCCGCTGATGAATTATTTTAATTTTTCAAGAGAGATGAAATTCTGCTGAGGCTGACCTTTGATGATGATGGAGATTAACTGTCACATAAATGGGATGAATTTAACTTAAATGATGGCATATTCTCTGACAAAATTAGTATTAAATCGTAGACAGTTAAATAAAGTCAGCTGTAGAATTAACAAATGTCTTCAAAAACTCCTTTCTGAATTTTTCATAAATACTATCATTTCTGAGCTATGGATTACAAAATACGATTATAACATATTCCTATATTGAGATTAAAAGTGCATTATATACTTACATAGCTTATTCATTTGAGAAATCACAAATATCTTTATATTTACATAATTTTGATTAATTGGAGTGTTCAAGGTTTATTTTCCCGTTTTTCGTTAAAAATAAAAGTTCCCGAATTAATAAAATCTTGGTGTTGAAATCATATATAACAAAGGAGATGGTGATGAAAGCTTGAGAATTCTGCGCTGTATTTGGTTCATAGAAAAATATAAAAAAATCTCGCGTAAATGAAATCCTATGCCCTTAAACTGAACTTTTAAATGACTTTTAAAATCTTATTAAAGGGCAGAAAACATACTAGAAATATGTTGATTTGATCGTAATAATTGGTGTTATGAGCACGTCATATACGTTTTTAGTTACCATTTCCCCATGATACCTTAAAATCGTGGATATAAATAGAGCACAGGTGGTGCTCTAAATACAATTGAGACAGTATTATTAAAATTTTGACAGACTTACATAAGATACATTGATGATTTATGATACATTTAATATCATCATGAATATTTTCTGTATTATAATGATATATACTCCGTTGTATTAAAATATATCCACTCAGAATTGAGCCAGCACTACGAAATTCGGTATGCAAATGTGGTTCGGTGAGTTATGCAAACGACCAAACTTACAGCACCAATGTGCATTGTGGAGGCATGCAACGCGTGTATGAACTGCGACGCGAGTAGAATTTAAAACGGCCGGTGAACTCGGTGATGAGCATTTAAATCTAGATTGACAATTCGGATACACGACATTGACAGGAAAGATGCCTTACAGCGTATCCGACGGCATTACAAACAGTCATCCGACTTTGTGAGGGGGCGGATCATAGGCCTCAGAGGGACAAGTTGGTCGAACAGACAGATCACTCGGCATATAGGACGAAACCATGTGGTAGTTACACGGCGTTGGAACCAGTGGCGCAAAAAGGCAGACAGCCATCACATTGGCTCTGGACGCCCAGGGTCACCGATGCGCGTGAGGATCGCGTAGTCAGGAGAGCAGCCATGTCAGCACCAACACTGACGCTATCAATAATTCGACTCCATTTGCCAACTCGTAGGGGTCCATTGATATCAAGGGAATCATTTGGCGATGATTGGCTGACGCTGGGCTCAGGTCTCGACGACCATTATGGCGCTTACCTCTGACACCCCACCATAGGCCGTGTCGCCTGGAACGGTGCTGCTCACGGTCAAGCTGGACAGTGTAAGATTGGAGGAATGTTATATTTAGTGACGAATCCCTCATTTTACTCGATGCTGATGGCTGCCATACACGTGTGTGGAGACGAGGAGGTCAGCGGTCGAATCCAACATCGTTACCGAGTGGTACATTGCCATTACACCTGGTGTAACAGTCTGGGGAGCGATCTCCTGGGACAGCCGGTCACCTTTTAATAGTGCTACAAGGTACCTTCACCACTTACAGGTACGTCAACGATATTTTGCAGCCGGTGGTACTGCCTATTGTATCTGGCCAGCCAGTTTCTGTTTACCAGATGGACGACGCTCGGCTACATGCTGCTCGGCTGTCGCAATAATGTCTTTGAGATGTTAATGTCTCCTAGTGGCCTGCCAGATCTCCAGACTCGTCGCTTATCGAACATGTTTAGGGCAAGTTGGGTAAGCAACTTCAGTCGTCTCAGAATACCTCCGAACTCTTTCAGCAGTTGCTGCGTTTATGGTAGGATCTATCGCAGTGGAACATCGGCCACTTAATTGACTCCATGTCCCACCGAGTATCGGCTTGCATGACTGCCAGGGGTGGTTTCACCACCTATTGAAAAGCACATTCTTTCTATTTCTATGCATCCATAAAACGGTGTTTTGTTCCGACGTTTTGAAAATTGGTTCATCTACTCTAACACTATACACGTGCAGAGTTTCATAGTTGTGGCTCAATTCTTCTGGGTGGATATACTTTATTGCAACAGAGCGTATTTAATCATGTGGAAATTCTATTATATCAAATTCTACTAGATGACAAAAGTTCCATGCCGCGCTGTTTCAGGCAGTAAAAAAAAAGCGCCAAATTTGGCATTGCGTACCTCATCAAGCTGGCAATACAGCCTTTCGAGACAAGAAACACCGCTTTGGAGCATTACGTTTAGCCCATTTTTCTCAGAGGTATTGATAAGTCAATTAGCGCTATGCTTTGAAGTTGCCACGGCTTACCGCTAATTATCCACCTAATTAAGAGTAAACGTTAGTCAGGGTAAATGCAACAAAAAGCAGCGTATTAAACTACGTACCACCTTGCTTACTACAGTGTGATGAAGGGCCCCTAATCAGCCCAAAGCCAGCCTACAAGAGCCTCTTGAAGTCTTACACTATCCCTACAGACGGCATCGTGCTTTGCAAGTAATTCTCGACTTCACCAATTAATTCATTCCAAGCTCTTGCTCGCAAAGCGAAATATAATTATTTCCCGTAGACGCAAGGAAATCAGTGTTTTCCATACCTGATAACATATTTTCCACACTAAAAGACTCAATAATGTAAAATTAATAGTAATAAAACAATATCTTATAAGCAATGATTCATATACAATACCAATACTTCTCATACTAGTCTCTCTAATTTTGTTGCAGGATTATGGCGTAATTTTTATGGCATCTAAAATATTAAAGAACTTTTCTAAAATTCTTTAAAAGTCCGACCTCGTTCGTAATCAATTGCTTTAATTAACGTTTAAGGTAAGTGGTAGAGACAAGCGGTTTAAATATCGTGTCTAGTCCAGGTTCCAAATTAAAAAGTATATTTTGTGGCAAAAATATAATTTTAAATATTAAAACGGTGACATTTAAGAGAGAGTGTGTGGATTTCCAGATTTGAAAAAACTCTCATAGCCCCAGTATATTCTTTTGTGTATATCATTCAAAAAATAAAATGTAAAGTCGAAAGTTCATACAGCGGGAATTTCTACTGAGATTTTATTAAACCTAATGCATTGATTCACAGTTTCTAACAAATTATACTACTGCAAATTTACATATGGCGAAAACTAATACTGACTAAAATAAATTTTCTTAAACCCGCAAATCCGTTTATTAAAACTTTTATACAGAGACTGAATTAGGTAACCTCTCTTCAGTGAGCAAATATAAGGCAGTCCAAGCGGTGCCTCTTTAATTGCGAACTTGTCCGTAGTAAGGCTTTATGATAGCTCGCTAAAGGAAGTTTGATCGACACCTATAGATCAATTGGGGGAAAAACACTTGACGGGTTATTAAGTGTTTATGGCTTCGGTTCCTACCAAGCACCGAGAAATCATTCTTTCTTTTGAAAGTAATTTGTTAAATAATATTACTAGATCATCGTCCTTGATAGGAAGTGTTTAACTTTAATAAACGTCAGTGCTAGTATGACCTATGGAAATATGGCTTGATTGAGTGAAAGAAGATCTGAGAAGAATAGGAGTATAAAAAATGACGAAGGAAGGTCTTGAACAGAGGAGAATAAGCGGAAATGGTTAAGGAGGACCAAGTCCTCCAGTGACTGTGACGCTTAAAAAGTAGTAGTAGTAATCACGTCTATAAAGTTTTAAGTTTGTTTCTTTGACACGTCGCTTTGGTTTAAGGGTGCGTACAGACACGCAACAGAACATCGTCGCATAACACCCCGTGTCACACGATGATGTTACGGGGCGAACATCGTCGCGTATCACCAGTGCGTAATATCACTGCGTCATATCAGTCCACGCCGATATCCAATCTACACTGACAAAACGCTGTTTGTAAACCAGTTTAAATACACGAACATGGGGTGCAACGTAGCCCCGTGACATTCCTTAGATGTGACGGAAAAAAACGGACAACTGATAGGACAGGGAAATGTTACGATGTTCTGTTACTGAGTGCGGTCCAGACTTGATACGGAGTAGATACCCGACGGTGTTAGGATACGGTGTTCTGTTGCACATGTGGACGCGGCCTAAGAAGTCCAACCATTGCCCCATTAATTGCGAACTTGCCGATAGTGAAGCTTTATATTATACGCTTACAACGGGGAGGTTGATCGATGCATGTAACGGAAAGTTCCTGTAGGGAAGAGCATTTGACAGGTTGTTAGGGGGTTGTGGTTTTGGTCCCACCAAGTATTGAGAGATCATTATATTCTTTGCGAGTAATTTATCTTTTACAGTATTGATACTTATTTAATAGTAAGCGATTAGATGATCAGATGGAATTTACCGCAAGTCACCGTTATAAGGCGGCTGCCCTCGACTTTCGGCCCTGTACAAAAAAATCACTGGCATAGCCCTAAAGCTATCTCTGTATATCAGAACAACCTTTAAAATAGGTTGTAATTGTTTTGACCGTAAGTGGTGTTACTTTAGATTCACTAAGTTAAAAATATTTCTTTTGATCTTTGTGGAGAATTTTCTTTATTAATATTCTGGCATTGAACATCTCAAATAATTGTAATATAATTTTCCAACATACTTTTATACATACGAGAGAAAGTACAGGTAAATATATTAAAAACAATAAACATAAATCTACATATACTTGTGAATTCATAATAATATTTCATATATATGCTGCATGTTTAATGACACTCTGAAAAACATTTGTCACATATTTAATGTAATTTCGAGTAACCGCTAATATAAGAATTATCGGATATGTGGGTACTTTTTTAGTCCTCCTTTTGCTGTTTGCTTCTCTCTTCGCCCGCTTTCTTGCTGCATTCAGCTATCATTGTGGCTCGGGGGAAAGTTTTGTTTTTACGACGAAAAGTTTTATTGTACAGGGATGTCGTTTTATAGGAAGGTTGGCTTCTAAAGGTGTCAAACCCCGGGCTACAATGGGTGGAAAAGAGGCACGTATTCTACATTAACATTGGGAGTTAAACTCGGCTTCACCGAATGACAATTACGGTAGAGCTAAGCCGTCGTAGAGCAGTGGAATTACAATTTTCCGAGCAATTCGAACCTCATGATAACTAGGGAATCAACCATCAGACTGCAATGAGCAGGTAGTCGGTAAACGATCTTCATTTTTCTTCCATCACCTTCAAGAGTCGATCATGGATTATCGGCCTACCAGGTGAACACGCTTCAGCTGTTTCACCGAAGGGGCAAGTTTTGTTTAGTGGGATGAACTTTCGTTAGGTACCTATATTATTGCCAGTGGCCTGTGCAGGGGGTGTTGATAGGAGTTGTAGCCCCATTGCGAAAGAAATTGTGTGTGTGTGTGTGTTTGTATATATATATATATATATATATATATATATGGAAGTGTAGCTCTATAATACGCCCAGTGGGGCCCCCTCATGGACTTTCTGCTGACGACTATTATTATTATTATTGTCGTTTTTTGACACAACGGTTCGTATAGCGATGTGTCACATCGTTCAATTACCAAATCAGTGAACGGATCTGCACATTTCTATTAGATGGGCAAAGTCGTTCTTTGGTTTCTTCAATGACCGATGCGGAACACGTGTAGTTCGCATAGTTGTGGTAATATTTTCAACGAAACACACGCGATTATGTAACTTAAAACATTTCGACTATGCATAATCTCAAACACTAGACGTTTGGGACTATATGAGAGGCAGATATAAGCCCGTTCAGAAATAAATACGAGTCTATGCGTAAAAGTTTTAATTTTTGTAGATATTAACTTTTAACACTTACGCATAAAAATTCTCGAAGAATTACAAAAAAATTTCAAAATGTATGCACTTATGGCTTTGTGTATTGGCAATTTCGCAATTGGGTTAACTTTGAGATGGGAAATAATACTTTACAAAAATTTCAATTTTGGGGCCAAAAAGACATTGTTAATTAGAAATAAAAACATTTCCTTTCTCCCCCTCCAAATGCCTTTTCTCAGGTTTCATACTGTGAATCTTTTATTTAAGTAATTTGTATAAAATATAATAAAATATAATAATTTATATATAATATCAAGATTATTGTTAATCCTGTAATCAAGGAAAATAAACGTATGTTAGCTTTTATCAAATACATCTTTAACTAGACTTGTTCAATTTCTTTAAACTTACATTTAACGTTCGCCTTTATCACCTTTTTATTGTATTATGGAAAAATAAATGATTAACTTGGCATTGTATGAAATACTTAATGAAATGAAGAAATAGGTTTTTGGTAATCTAAGTTCGAAGAATCAAAGCACGTTGGAAGATAAAGCATATATCAATATGTGCACCTCCCTAGAATATGACGAGCTATATCCGGGTTAAACTAAGAAGTAAATATTATAGTTATTAATATGGATGAAAGAATGCTACTGATGCGTCCGAAAGCTCGGGTGATTTTTTTTTTTTCGTTTAATATTTTAACAGGTTTGAACGTTTTGTATGTAAATAGTGTTTTAACTTTTACAAAATACTATATAGAATTTACATATAGAAAACAATTACAATTTTACTACGTCGATAGCTATTTCAGTAGCTACGAGCTGCCATCGCCAAAATAAAGCTGTTCCATACGATGTCGGCAAAAATCTCGCGAATCGCAAATTAGTTGATTGGAAGATAGAAAAAACCTGTGCGTTTGCGGTGACGTACTGTTTTTGCCATGTCTTATTATCATCAGTCCAAATTCATGATCAATAGATTTCTTAGCCTTTCCGCCAAGCACCTGGTTAAAGAGTAAAATAACGACATTAATGTTCTTAAGTCCATTCTTTATGAAGCCCGACACGGTCAATCGAAACAGATGTTGCTGTGTTCAAAACACTGTATATTCTTCAACGTTATTACCAGAATCTCCCCCCCGTTATTAGTTTCCCAATACAGTAAAACCTCACCTACGGTGTGTTCCTCAAACACGGTTAACCGCGCAGATAAAAATTTCCCGGCAAACAACTTCTTCATAATATCGTCTACGATCATTCCTGTTTCTGTGGTTGCCCTTGCGCCATAAGAACAAAACTAACCAACCTTTTCTACAGCTAAAACATTTTTCCAATGGATGTCCGTTAATGAAAAACTTACATTTATTTGGAACAATGGCTGAGAAAGTAACAAATTTTAAAAATTACAATTTTAATAAAATATTTCTAGAATGAGTGTAATATAGTTTAGTGAAATCTGTATGTACTGATAAATGTCTGCAAAGATATTATCAAAGTTCCCGACAGAGATGGAGTGAACTAGGCCCAAATTTGATGTCTATGACCATAAACTGACTATAATAATATCTTTCCTAGTCCCTAAAATGTCTTTATAGACAGATTTAAATGTATAGATGTGCATATTATGTAAGGATATTCTCTGAAAAAGAAAAAGGAAGGAAAAAAAGATGACATCACTGAAAGTACGAAATCTTTATGTAATAACAGCTTGACGCATTGAATTTTTCTTTTTCTCCCGTTTGTCTCCCACGAGGGAGAATATCAAACCCCATAAGAAAATGTCGCTGAACATTCCTTGCTATTCAATAAATGTCAAAAGGCTGAAAATGCAATAAGCATCGTATGAAAAATAAAATCGGAAATTGATGAGAAACCTCGCCGTATCTGACATCTTTCCCTTTCTCTCTCCAACGCATTTGTTGCATATTTCATGGCATAAAAATCTTTGGAAGGAATTTTCTCACTCGAATAGTTCCAGTACTTGATGATATTATTTCGGAGGCAATAATAGGAATAATTCGGAACCGTAGCTGCTGGAGCGAAAGTACTACATTTGATCTGCGTTGTTGGAGCAGAATACTTACGAAAATGTTTGCCGTTTGGTGTTACGCTGTTCTACAAATATTGCATCTACGATAAAGTGATGACGATTTCCTTAGACTCTATCGAAACTTCTCTAAGGTACTCATAATAGGAAATGGGATATAGAATTGTACCTCCTCAATTGGAGAGCTGATTATGAGCATCTATGGGCCCTTCCAGTGTCGGATTAAGAACCTTATGGGGCCCAAGCTCAAGCAGAGAAGTGGCCCCTGCGTTATTTAGCCAATAAATCGTGAATGGTTCTTTGAAATATATTATTCATAATATTCAGAGTTATCAATAATCCAACTCGAATATATATGTCAATAAACACGATTCAATTAATTCTTAAATTTAAATAATATCAAGCAATATCAAAGGAGGTCTCAGACATACTTAGCTTCTATGTAAATATGGCACTGGGCCCTGTAGTGGTGATGCATTCGTCCAACATGCGAGAAACCCGGGTTCGGCTCCCAACTCGGCCAAAAAAAGAACGCTTACCGACTGACTGTTCACCGTCGTCCGGGGGTTAATTCCTTAGTTCTTAAAACATTAGGATTCCTCTAAAAACTCTAGGTCCCGGCGCAGCATGACCCTTGCTGCTCTTGCGCCGTAAAACTCTACAGAAGGACGGATATAAAGTAAACAATGGAAAATACGTTGTAAGTTGCTTAAGCAGAAAATGATATGAGTGTGAAAATTTTAAACTCGGAGATTTTTTCGTTTGTTTCCAAAGCTTAACACTTTACATACCGCTTGCATCTATATATATATATATATATAGCCTATTAATAGGCTTCCGGTAGGTAAAATGTTAGATTGGCTGCAACGGGATCTATAGATTTCTGAGGGACTAAACTACGGACCACGGTGGGCAAAAAAAGGGCACCTATTGTAAGATACTATTGGAAGTTAAGCCCGTGATAAGAGAGATAAAGACGTTTCCACTGCATCACGGTAGGGCCTTGGACCAACATTTTCTATAAGGCCTAAGGACACACCTCTCGAACTTCAGTAAGCAAAGGGTCAGTAAGAATTATTCTCGAACTGTTGGTAAAGTTGTTATGGGCGTAGTAAGCAAAAACGCTGTAAGTGTGCCACAATAGGGACTAATGCTCAGATATGTGAAAAACACTAACCGCACGGGGACTGTAATGCATCAGAGAGAGATGTATGCCGTTTAAAGTTATTTTAAGGAACGGAAGAAATCGTGCCCATGATAAAGGGGTAACTTTTAATACGCTTTCTTATTCTCAACGCATGTCGATATTTTACTGAGCCATTTATTGTGAAAAGAAAACAAAATGCAACGCAGGTACCCGTCATGATTCTCACAGATGACATAAAAAGCAGAGGTGGCACAACGGGCTCGAAAATCACTTTAACTCTGCAGTGGTAACACCTTGACCAAATGGGCTGTTAACACGGATTCGACACCCAAATATGCCAAAATAAAAACGCTTACTGCTTATCTGAGCCCGGAGATTGGCCTCTTAGGTCTTGAACGATCCGGATATCTTGGGAAGCTATGGGTCCCGCAGCAGTATGACCTTTTCTTCCCTTGCAGCGGTAAAACTCACTGAAGTTAATTTCTCCAAAAAGTTTTTACCTTGACCAGTGGGCTGTTTGCATCCCGAATTTCTCAGTGGATGATTCGGGCTTATTCACGCAACATGGCTACTTCTACCGGAGTTCGGTCTCAGCTCTGGTGGCGTGCGGATGTCTTTTCTTTGTTGTCCGGACTGGCGGTTGTTGGTTGCGGCTCGCTTAAGTCCGAGTGCTTGGGACATTCACGAGGACATTCATTCATCCGCGAGGAAGGCTCCGGCCTTCCTCGCGGATCGGACTTCGTTTCTGGGGTCGTGCAGGGGATCTTCGTTGTTGACGGACTGTCGCCACCGTCTCAGTCTGTGTACGGCAGCGATCGCCAAGGGCCGGCTTTCGTCACCTGCGGATGGGACACAGGCTTGATGGACCTGTTCGAATGGATGGAACTTCGTGCGTCCTGGTTGCGGGGGACGGTTTGCGTCTGGACTTTGCCGCTCACGGCGCTGCACCCACTCAACGGTGCCCGGTGGGCTCGTGTAGGAGTTTCGGCCGGCCCGGGGTGTCCTTCTGTGCCATCTATCTATTTCAGCAACTCACCGGTCGACGTTAAATGATGGCATCAGTGTTATCTGTGCGTCCCTGTACGCCTCTGTACAGACCGACAATCCCCCTCTTAATGCTTCTCAGTGTCCCTTTACGGTCCACTGGACGTCATAACAAATGCCGTTAAAACCTGTCTGGTATTACAGCGCCACCTTCGGTGGCCTCCCTTCCCATTAAACTCCATGCACACTTCTGCTGCTGGTGCTTCTTCTGGGTACTTCTACCGCATCTCGTTAAGTGCTCTGATCCCCAAATGGAGGTTCTACCTCTTTTTTTCTCTCCTCATCTTTTAGACTCTGTCCCTCCCGCTCCTGGAATCATAGTGACGCTTGCTAAGCCAACATTTCTAGATTAGTATTTCTTGCATTCGAAACACCATCACAATCCGGGCTTGCTTTTATTTCTGTGTCAAAATGACATTATTCAGATAGTTTTACCTTACTTTAACGGACGTTTGATGTGCTTAACTTAGAAATTCCCTTATTCGATACAAGTCTTGAAATATTCAGAGCCAATGTGTATGGTTTTTACTCTCTTGCATATGCGAAATCTAATTGTATAGTTATGTGTGTGGTATTGTTATGAAACTATGTCCATACATTTTCTAAGTCAATTTTCAAATTTCGTAACTCAGCCATTATCTGTAATGCCAGCATTACCCCTTCTCCTTGTCCCGTAAACCGACACACACAACAAACACAACTTTGAATTACGGGAAATATTGATGAAAAATAATAAAAGAATATAGCTGGAAACCAGCCTTCCACCTAGTCCCCATTTCTGAATATCTACCATGTCTAGGGCCCAAGTAGTGAAGCAATGGTAATGCATTCACTTATTTCGCCTTTTTCCCGAATTCGACTTGAATATTCGTATGTCGCGAGACGTCAACAGGTGTGTCTCAAAAATTTTTAAAACATGGATTACCTGACTATTTAATCACAAGCACAAATCTTGTTTCAATAAAAATTCCATTATTTTGTATTTTTGTTATTTATTTATATTGTTTACCAGATCGGCGAAAAATATTGTGTCGAAAAATTAGTAATTAGTTATGGTGTGTTGCATGAAAATAAGTTTGAGTCGCTGCCCTACGCCTAAAGAAGTTTAGATTTCACTGAAAAGTGAAGCTCTCAATGGAACGTGACCCATTCTTTGCGCAATGCAATGCACAATTAATCGAACAAAGCTACCATAAGAATAATAATAATTTTATTTATTCTCTACATATACATAGCACAACATGAAGCTGTTTACATATTGTAGCAGGTCCCTAGAAAATATGGCAGTGTAACAAACCCAGGACCAGTGGTGTAGTCTTAAAACATCAAGCAGCCTGCCGCTCTTCTAAATCAGGGGTGGATCGACGGGAGGGGGAATCAGGGAACCCCCCAACCATTAATCTGATAGGGGCAGAAACTATCATCATGTATGGGTTGTTGAGCTGGCATTGACATACAGCCCCCAAATGCCCCTCTGGATCCGACACTGCCTACAGCATATAGCTTCGGGGCATATAAGCATAAAATAATAATAATGTGGTACAAATGCATGTGCTCAAGACGAAGTAAACCAGGAATTATCTATGACGCCAGCTAATAAAATAAAGAAAACAATTGAACAAGATAGCCAAAAGACTACTTTTCCGTCCTTGTCATCTTCGTTGTGTCAAACAACGCATTGTGGGTTTTCTATTTGCGGAACACAGCTTACGCTACGTGTTCCAAGCTGTAATTTCATTTTAATTCCCACGATTCTTAGTTGATTTATTCAAAATTTTAGGGTCATTGCTCTAAAACACAATTTTCTTAATAGAATTGTAGAATCCACATATTTTTTATTTACAACTTGAACAGAATTTTGTTTTTAAAATGTATGATTTCCTAAAATTTTGTCCTAGTGCCGCTAGGTCTCCAAAAGAAGTGTCCTAGCGCCGCTAGGCCTCGACTACACTCCTGCCCAGTACCTGACATTGGAATGCTTAGGTCCATTTACTCATTAGTCTCATTACACTACTGATTCCCTCTCTATACCTGCCATTTGTTTCTATTTGAAAATGAGACTTTCCGAAACCTGGAGTAAAATTTATTTAATAAATATGCTGTCATACATATTTACACCTGTTTATTCTTTCAAATTCCCCATAATAAACATGTGTCCCAGAGGTTTTAAAGCTTGTACTTTGACAGATAAATATAGGATCAAACCGTGCTCTTATTTTCTTTTTCAACCGATATTTATTCCGCACTGTGGGTTTTCAATTACAATTATAAGATTTCGGAACTCAATTTAATGGTTTCTGGATTGTGATTGTAAATTAATTATGCTGGAACATTTATTTTCTACTCAAATTGGAACACATTTCGTAACCCTAATTTGACATCCGAATTGTTATGTGGTATCAGAATTGATACTCAATTCTAAAACCCAATTACAAAATATTCTGTTCAGGATTTTGGTATCGTAAATTCAATTGTTAGCCCTAGCTGCCCAGCCCTAATTTAATTCCATGAATTTAGATGAGTTACGTTTCATAAATTTCGTATATTAAATATCCTTAAAATGTTTGAATGCACATTCAAATATTTTCTCATGAGTTTTTATCACAACACGATTTTCAAACTAAAAGCGATCTTTTTTAAACATTATGGCGCAAGGACAGCAAAGGTCAAATACACGCACATACATATACAGGGTGTTCAGTAAATCTCGGATAATAAGCACACAGCTATATTCTTGGGACAATTTTGAAATATAAAAGTGGTCTTCATTATTCACTTCATTATTTAATGATTATTTACTTATTTATTAAATTTACTATTTTCTACTTATATCTTTTTTAATTTAAATTTTGTAAAATGTTTTTATGTGCACGCAAACAAGTCAACGCGTTACAAATCCTCCACACAAACCGCCAAATAAGGTTTGGCCAATTGGCTATGATGATTATAGATATTTTTCTAAAATTTAAATATTATTCTCCCGTTTATTTATTCATCAAGGTTTGAACATCGTTTTTACCACCGCATTCCAACTTTTATTACCCCAAGCGGAATTGTATCAATTTTTTTCCTTCAATTAACTACCTTCCCCTCAACTTCTTTACTCTACTAAAATAATGCACTATTCACGATTTCAAAGCTCATGAAGGTGTGACGTGGACTGCATCAGTACACCAAAATACATGAAGTGGTTTGGTCTTCAATTTAGTGAGAATTTAATACTTTTTGTGATATTTACCAAAAATTTCCAACCAATGAGGAAGCTATCTGCATAGGTTAACACCTTCGCTGGTTAGTTTAAGACGAATTACAGAAAACTTGTTTCTGCAAGGTTGTGATGTAAAGCACTAGACAGGTTAATTGGTAATTTAATTTCAAATGCGAAACGCACGCGTATTTTTTTTTTCAGACAATTGGATAGATTCTACCCGCAAGGAGGCGCTGGCTTCGTTAGACCGTTCCAATACTAAAATCAGTAGTCCGGATGTTAAAGCCACCTTAGTGGCTGGAAAAGCAAACTGCGTTTGCATTTCGCTTTCGAAATTTCATTATCAATTCAAGTGACTAGTGCTTTGACCCGGCCCATGCAGAAACAAGTTTTCTGTAATTCGTCTTAAACTAACCAGCGAAGGTGTTAACAGATGCAGACAGCTTCCTCATTGGTCGGACGTCTTTGGCGATTATCACAAAAAGTCTTGACCTGTCACCAAAATGAAGCCATCTTTTTCATCTTAAAATTTACCCAGGAATATCTTTGTGGTTATTATACGAGCCTGACTGAACACCCTGTCTGCCTGCCTGCCTGCCTCTAATTAATGAGATACACTTTTGCTAAGCCAGCGTCTCAATAATCTTACCTTCGTCTTCGATATCATTAGGCGGGATTACTCTTCACTATGACGTCACGGGAAAGTTATTAATAGAAAAAATAAACGAATTTCATGTATTTCCAGTAATCCGTCATACTTTATAATCCGGTACACTTCTGTGCAAGAGATGGCCAGATTTGCGAGAATTTACGACATTTTACCATATTCATGGCCTTAATGAATTTATACAGAGTGTTCGGAAATTATTGCTTCAACTTCTTGCCATACGTATTTTTGGGTAATTTTTAAGCAAAATTAAAGAGGGGCGGTTTTTGATTGAGGGCTTTGTTAATGAATCGTGACCATTTAAAAATTTGTATCTAAAATCCAATCCTCTCCAATATAGCTTCCTTTTACGTCGTTTCATCCAATGACGAAAGCCACGCTCCTTGGTTTTCCCACTTCCAGAATAAAAAGAATTTAAATCGCTATAAGATGGAATTCCTTGATCACGTACTATTTAAATTTAGCGCTAAAATTTTAGTCGGCTCCGCCTTAGAATTAAGAACCTTTTCTATTGGAAGAGATACCAAAAGGCGTGGCTTTGGTCACTGTATAAAATAACGTAAAAGCACTTTATCTCGGAGCAGGATTGGCTTTCGGATACATATTTTGAAATGGCTATAATTCATAACCGAAGCTCTCAATCAAAAATCCCCCCCTTTTCAATTTTATCTTAAATTTACCCAAAGATTCGCGTGGCAGGGAATTTATACAAGTTACTGAACACTCTATATATTTATTGACTTAGTGTTTTGTCATACACCTTGCTGCCTCTCTTGCGCCGTAAAAGCACAACCATTCAATCTGTGTAAAACAACCTGTATTATATTATTTGAAAATTAAATAACGGTTCAGTTTCGCCGGTTTATCAATTCTTGCTTTTTTTTTTTGCATGGCAATTTTCTATTACATCGTTTACTTAAACCATTCTATTAGCGCAGAATAACACATGCGTTCTTTTAACCGTAGAATTCAGACTAACCAACCCACCATGTTTGCTTGAAACACTGCAAATACCTATCACAATATCAATGAATGAATTGTCAAGCACTTTTACCCAAAATTCTAGTAGGAAATAACACTTGTCAGCAATTAAGTTCCATTTTATATCCTTCCACTGTGAAGCAATGGCTGTTTGCAATCAATTCCGTCTTTAATTTCCTCCAGTGCAAAGCAACCACTCCATCATTCGACTATGATTTTATATTTCTTCATTGAGAAATAACATTTATTTTCAAATCATTAGCGTCTTTAAATCCTTCCGGTTTGAATAAAGTTTGCTAGCAATCAATTAGACACACTTTAAGTCCATCTAATGCAAAATGGCACGGCATTTTAACAAATTAGTCCGTCCCTAAGCAATGCTTATGTAATATAACGATTACGTAAGAGGTATTGGTAATATTTATGCTTCTTATTAGCTAATAAAGATTATTTCCCGTTATAATGTGGAATTGGAGATATAAACCTTACCAATTGAACAGCCTTTCCCGTAATAAAAAGGTTAGAGTCCGTAGGAAGCCATTAATTTCACTAACTATTTGTTAAAGTGCTTTCACATTTATTTTCTTTGTAGGTTTATTATGAAAAATGAATACTGACGATGTCAACGTCATGATTTTTGTTCTTACGAATTCAGGAAGTTCAACATCTCGTCTATTTCATTTGTTAAAATAATATTCGGTAGTTGACGCTTTCCCTCTGTTTAACAGATGTAACTGACTGTGTTTGACAATTCGGATATTGAATTGCTCATGAATCCTTTGAGTGATTTAAAGCAGATATTTTGCGATTATTTAGATATTTGTTCCAATAATTGAAATACGAGTGGTCCTTATATTTAATTTTTGAGTAAGTCACGATGCTTTATGAACATGGTAGTTTATGAAACTCACGGCCGTGGCCGTTTGTAAGATGGTCTCTTATCACCTATTATTCACGTTCTACTTATTAACTGACACTCACGAAATAACTAAAATTCGAAATATCCAACCCATTCGAAACTAATCTTTTCCGTTTACGAATTAATATAATCATTGGCTAATTAGAAAGAATACATTAAATAGTTTAACTTATACATTTTGATCCGCACATTTTTTGGAGTTCACATAATAGAAGCCTAAAAATATTTGAAATTTCCAATAAATATACATTATATATCAATACTTAAAACTTATTTCTCTTGTACAATCTGGTAAAGCAGTACGACGAAGAACAGTAAAACAAATTGCTTCGATAAAACTGCGACTTTTCAGCCTCCTTATTATATTCGCAACTGTGGACGATAGTTTATATTATTTTTTTTTTTTGTGTGTGTTCTCGCACTTGGCGGATTAGGCTTCGAGAGCCAACATAGGAGACACCAGATGTAAAGTGAAATAGCAATAGATTGGACATGTCGCTAGAAGCATTGCTGGGAAACTGAAATTTTCAACTGGATTACAAAAGACCACCTAAAACCCAGGAAATGACAGAATGGTGGACAAAATATGTGTCAAATAAGAAAATGGTCTAATGTAATACGGAAATGAATTGCGTACAATTAAATCACTTGAAGATTCCTTAGTGAGACCATCAAACAGTGGACTGATAATACTTAAATAAATTTCTATATACTCTTATGTTTGCGTTTATGCATTGCGCTAACACACCATGCTACTAGGTTGCATTAATTTAAATGCAATTTTATTAACAAATTTCTTGTATTACATAATGTAATACCTTGATTCTCCAAATTATGTTTAACCGAAATCCGGGATAATCCAAATTGATGCATTTATCTGTTTTAGTAGACAAGCTTCCAATAATCTCGGCAAAAACGTCCGAATTCGTATACATATAAATAAACAATAAATGTGGTGGTGGTGGTAATATGGACTCCGTTGGAATTATAAATCCCCTCGATTCCTCGGCCGGACCGAGGAACATTCTAGTGGCGGGGAGGTAAATCAACTCTAATTACTCTACCTTAGATAAGAGAGTGGTATTGTCGTGTATTATTGAAGGAGCATTTGTGTTGCCAGCGTTAGAAGTTTCGCCTTATTCATGAACGTTTAGCAAGGTAAATGATATACAAGTTTTATGGAGAGTTATGTTGAACAATGCCCAGATTTGGATGTCATACCTTGAAATACACCAGTTAGACGATAATATGGGGAAATCGGATTTCAAGTTTTGGTTAGGTTTGGGAGTTGTGATGCGATAATTTCATCATGGTGTTGTGGTAACATGGATCCCAAAGTGCGTGCAATATGGACCCCCCCTTTAACCGTCGTATTTTTCCAGACTCAGACAACAACGTTGCAGCACGTGATGACAAAAATCAAGCTGAAAATGAACAGTCGCCCTCCACTTCACTCCAACAAACTCTTTTACGAGAGGACAAACCTAGTACACAAAACGCCAACTCTCTCTTCAGTGACTCAGCTGTTTGTGATGACTGCTATGGAGAACTATAGGAGATAATTATGTGACAATTATCGACACACAGTGAATGTGTTAGAGCGGAGAAAGAAATTTATATTTGAGACTTTTGAAAATAATTTATATTTTTCAACAATAAAGATCATTTTTAACAAACTGTGTTTCATGGGGGTCTATGAAACCCGCACTTAAATAAAAGCAGGTGATTTCTCTTTCTTTTTTTTTTGGTAAGCACATTATGGAGTATATATTCTAAAAAGTATTACTCCTGTTGTGGCTATAGCTTACTGGCATGTGCGACCAACCCTTCCCAAAACGAGTGAAATTACTTAGAATGAAAATAGAACTGAAATTAGCCTAAAAAATCTAATGAAATTGGCTAAAAAATTTAAAAGCGCAGTTTACAAAGAACAAAATGGGGGTCCATCTTACCCCCTTTTCCTCTATACTCGGTACTTTTATCAACATATTGTATTTGATTATTGGGAAGAAGTAATAGGAATGTATAGGTTGTGGAACATATATTCCTCTATTTACTCCTTACTGTCCAATTTCTTCAAAGTTTCGACTGAGCTTGAGCCGATGAATTTCGTCATATTTCTATGAAGCATCTTCCATTAATTTTTATGGCAAATTTGAAGAACATGTAAAATAAAATACAGCATGGTTGTATTGTTACAAAGGCGCTAATTGAAAAAAAAAAAGTTGCATGTATAATTTTTTCGTGCATAATAACATACAATAAGCCAATAAGGTGATAGGAATGCTATTCCAAACTGCCCGAAAAGAGACTTAAGATTGACACAATCCTAAGTAATCACGAAGAGACTGTCCACGTTTTCGTGATCTATGTATATCGTATATCTTATATGTATACGATATATGTATATCGTGTGCTACGATATATGTATATCGTAGGTGGTGCTACAGGTATAAACTTGGTTATCTTTGAGCCTGCACACTATTCTGGATTTACAGCCTGTTCAAGCGACAATAGTGATTGAATTCGTTCGCATTTCTTCTACAATGGGGCAATTAAAGATCCGTTAGTGTGAATGTGCATAAAGCATTTAATACATTATGGGAGTCGAGGCGAAAACAAAAAGAAGTTTATTGATCGTGGAGATTTTTGGGCCCGTGTGACCCGATTCACTCCCCTTATATAATTTGAAATAAGTTGAAATCTTTCATATATTGTAATGTATAAATATATGTAATAGTCCTATGTGGCTTGGCATTCCATCTTCCAATAATTTTGAAAATGCTCGTTGATAATATTAATGAAACCCAGAGAACGCCTGTTTGTCGGCTAAGGAAACGAGTGAAGTAGAGATGGCAAAATCGTCACGCTTATTCAGTTGGCGACTGAATTGCATATGTCTAATGTGAAGGGTATATCTCATGTAACGTGCGATCGGATAAATGGTTCTAATATGTATTAAAAGGCACACGGAAGCATCCATCAGGTTGGACGATATATATATGTGACAAAGGTTTTATACATTTTTATTTAAAGCGTAAAAAACAAATTAATATTTTGCTTTCTATTTTAACCTATCGCGAGCGAAATTAACTTAAAAAATATTTGAAAAATTTTAAATTTTAAAAATTATAAATATTTTTAAATCAACAGACCTATAAGAAATATCTCGCAAAATTTCCACCCAGCTAAAATAATTAAATTTCTTTACTGGGGTAGCATATAGGGTAGTATAGTTGGCTTTTTTCTGACAGTTCACAGTGATGTGGTGATAAGATGACATAAATCAATGGAAATTTAAGTAACGTACAGCGTGGGAAATAGGCTAACTAAATAGTATAAGATTTTAGGGTCAGAAAGTAGTCGTTAATTACAGGTCTGATCAATAACTTTTGGTAACTTTCGAATCATCAAATATTTTTCAATAACAAATAAGTTCATCAGGAAGCATACGGGAATTGATTGTGACTGAGAATCATGGAATTTTCAATATATAGTGTAGAATGTATTTTTATGTAATGTGTTTGAATCCAATCCTGAAATAAAAGGAAATTGGAAGACACTAATAAAACACACCGCAAGAATTATGATTTTTAAAAGCTCTAAGATTAGACTGATGTAAACGAAGTACCACATACATTTTGCAACGTTCAATAAAATATTTACTGCATGTGAAAATAAATACTTTTTAATAGTTAAACTTAGTAAAACGCTGCACAAGCCAAATTACAAGTTAGAACGGCTTGAACTATTTTTTTGTAAAGGTTATCCTTTGTTGATTACGCTATTACGTCTGATTACGCTATTACGCTGATTACGTCTGTATGTTATAGACAGGACATTTCTTTAAGTCCTAAGGTGGTTTTCGCTGATAGAGAAGAATGGAAGAAAAGGCTTTGGTTAAGCACATAATCCGAGGCAGCCTCCATTAATCACCAACTTGATGCTAAGCATCTCTGGAGATGCATCTGTCACAGATCTTCGGAATGCTTGTTGTGTTGTGAACTGCTTCAATATCCCTTTGTTAGACTTGCCATCGGATTTATCAAAACGAATAGGACGCACATCAAGATTCTGTCTCTTTGACTATTCCCAAATCGACACTTGAAACCCCTAGAGGCTATTTTGAGAAAGCCGTTAAACCTCTGAAGGAAAATACAACTTTTCTTTGAATACAATGATATAAAAGGAAATAATGCTAAATCGTTGAATGATTCATTCCTTTAAATAACAAACTTGACACACAGGCCTAAATATAAGCAATTAAGAATATGTACCAATTCAAGTGTACAGTACATTAAATTGTAGTATAGGCATTTGTGTATTCGTTTTGCATTTATATCCTACATAGTAAGATAATGTAGTATATAATCCAGATGAATTATCTAGACAAAATGCACTGGTAAGCATGCATGAGTAGTAGATAATATACAGCAAAATCGTTATACACGCAGATAACTGTCGAACAGAGAGAGCTATATGTACGAACGTGATGTATAGGTATAGTAAAGTGACTATGCACTTCAAGATGAGACTGCGTACAGCGTCCCTAGCGGAAAAATTCAGAATTTAAAGCTGCTATCTCGAAAACTATTCAAGATAAGGGCAAAAAGTCAATTGCAAAGTTGTTAAGCACCAGCTAGTTAGTACGAAACGATTGTTTTTGTTTTTTTTTCACCGCCTTAATAAGGCAAAAATCGTGATTTAGGAAGGAGTCATTCCATGCCAGATCATCCAGGGGTGTCCGCCCCACCTCCATAAAGTTAGCTGAAATTTGGTACACGGTATCTTTAGGCAAATATAAGAACCTATATCTCTCATTTTTGCAGTATTGGCTATATTTTGGAAATTATAGCACTTATTTCATATTTCATGGATGTGATTTTTGCTGTAACGAATTTAGAGTAACACGCTTAGTTCAATTTGCATTTTGCTGAAAAAATTATTAACATAACATCTTGAAATTCATCAAACTTATTCAAAATTTCATGCACATTCTAAATATTACTTTTAAAATAGAATTAAGTGCATACAAATGTGTAAAATTTATGTTGAAAGCTGAAAAAGTATGTTTTCAGAATTCACAGTACATTGCTTCAATAATATCCTTCTAACTTTTTCTATTACTTCTTACATCCTTCAGTTAGGTTATCATTAGAAAGAGTACTAAATTTGCTAAAAGAAATTGAAATAAAATTTGTCGGTGTTTTCCTCCCCTGTCCACCCACTCTTCACAAAAGCAGTTTTTCGTAAGGGAAATTTCTGTGCACGTATTATAATCAAATTTCTTATTAAATAACTAATATATTTTAAATTTTCTTATTAAGCAATGGATATATATTAATTTATATATATTATTTATTAATATAAATAGGTAATGTGGGTTATAAGTAAAAAATATTTGTATAATTACAAAACATAGCAGTTTAATGATAGTAGAGGATGATGAAATATTATATCATTCTCCAGAAACTAATTGCGGACTGAACTTTCAGATGATGATGCATTATTGCATTATCCATGCTGGACAGCATACTACTAACGTGCGCAGGAGGGGGGAATTAGGAAGGGTGGCCGCCGAAGGCAGTTGTATAGCATAATCAATCTGATGGTGTCATACTTAGCCACTCACAGTGGTTCCAGACTGTGGGAGGAGTCAACTTCAACTAGTCATCTTCATTCATTTGAAGATATAAGTTTTGAACTAATGCATTAATTCGATCCAGTTGAAATATTATTTATTGAAGCTTTACATATTTAAGTTAATTCAATAATTCCCCAAAAGATACATTAATTCGCAGGCATAAAGAAATGTAGTACGCTTTTTTTAGTGGAGGCTCCGCGAATGACGTATACACAATTCAATGGTAAACGGAAGACTGATTTGATTTTAGAATTCGGAAAACAATTGCACGTACTGTTGCCAAATATAAAAAGTAATGATATAATTATACAATATTTTTGTTGCCAAATACGGAAAGTAATGATATAATTATACAATATTTTTGTTGCCAAATACGGAAAGTAAAATTACGTTCATTTAGAAAACATCATGTAAAAGAAATCTGTTTGGCCTTTGCCAAGTTTAGCAATTAAACTTATTTTTTTTCTTACGTTTCTAAGTTTCTAACAATTAAGTCTGTGTGGTGAACATGGTGTTTCTATTGTGGGAGCCCATACTTTCATTGTCATTCTTACTGTTAACATAGGTGGTGAAATTTGGGTTTTGTTAATTTCTCAAAAAGTGTTTAATGGTTTATTTTTTGCTTTCTTTTATAGTTATATGTATTTTTAATGCAGATTGGTTTGTACAGTGCAAATTTATGACATTTATTACTGACAGCGGACATATATTCAAATTTCTATGAAAAGTGTAGTGTAGCTTTTTATATTAATTCTGAGTGCCATATAAATATATATATACTGACAGGAAGATACTTCTCAATGCTGTTGAAAAACTTTCTAATGAAGAGAGGGAAATTCTAGTTTGGAGGGTAGAAGGGTTCAACCTACATTCAAATTCAAGTATCTGTCAGCACCACTATTCATCACTGATTAAACATTGTGACGAGAAATTTAAGACACGTTGCGATCCATCAAAGAAACACAGAAGGTTTATTAAAAGTAGCTTAGTGTCTATTTCTCTCCAGATGGCAAAAGATTCAAAGAGAAAAAGTGATACTTTATTAGTTCTCAGACAAAAACTCTGTTTCAATTGCAAGAAAAAATTGTTTCAAGATCGTTGCGATGACTTTGGAATTGCAGCTTCTAACGATGAGGAAGAACAAGACTCACATTGCCTTACACTTAAGAAAAGCCACAATGATCATAGAACATTTTCGTTAAGGAAGATCTGAATTTAAGTATGACATCTCAGTCTGTTACCCTTAAAACTTAGGTCACTTTCGCAGCGTTCCAAATTACCATATGGCAAAAGAAAAGTAGCAGATGTTACGTGTGAGGTGAGAACAAAAATAGCAAAGGTTTTGAAACTTCCAGAAGAGAAATTTCAGTCTGATTGATGTCTTGATGATGATAATTCATCTATTAAAGAATCAATTATGATAAATGAAAATGACTTACATTATCTAATTGAAAAAATGAAATCTGCAACGTCTATGAGAGAAAAGTTACACATTTTAACAGTTGGGTCCAAGTCATGGTCTCGTAAGAAAATATCAATGGAATTCAATGTTAGTGAGTACACGGCAAGAAAATCACAGCAGTTGAGAAATAAGAGGAATCCTTTCTTTTCCTGAGCCTTTGCAAGGTTGAAAAAATCTCTGCAGAAGTTTCCGAAAAGGTTATTAAATTTTATCAAGCAGGTGAGAACAGCAGACTTATGCCAGGCGCCAAAAAACAAAGTTAGTGTGCACACAAGAATCTATGAACAAAAGCGCATAATACTCTGCAATCTTAAGGAACTATATATAGAATATAGAGGAAAGTTCCCTTGTGATGAAGTAGGATTGTCTAAATTCTGTGAGTTACGTTCCAAATAGTGTGTTACAGTTAGTCAGCCAGGCGCATATTCAATGTGTATTTGCTTAATTCACCAAAATGCAATCCTTTGTTTAAGTGCTATGAGTTAAAAAAAATCAAAGATGAAGGATCTCATCAGTTTAATGGTATGTGATATAGAAAAGCGTGATTGTATGCTAAGAATATGTCTCAATTATCCGAATTCTGACCAAGTTGAGGAATATATGTATAAAATTTTACAGGACTTTGATATTCATGAAGTTAAGTTTCCACAATGCATAACTATTGATCGCATCAATTTACAAACAATTTACATATTGAATGCTTGACCCTACTCATTAATTTCCAAACAGAAATCGCAATATGTGAAATATAGGAAAGAGAACCTTCAAACAAGTGAAATGCTTATTTTGATGGACTTTTCTGAAAACTTCTCTTTCGTCATACATGACGAAATTCAGTCTTATCTTTGGGTACACGCATCCTGCACAGTAAACCCAGTAGTTCTGTATTTCAGAAAAAAAGAAGATATATGTGAAATGTCTTTGCGCTTCCTCTCAGATTATGTAAATCATGATGTTCTTTTCGTTTGAGGTTCATAAAAGAGTAAACAGTTCAGGAAGTATTCCCTAGTATTAATTATGTGGAGTATATCACAGACGGTTGCTCAGCACAATACAAGAACTTTAAAAGTTTGGTTAACCTCTGCCATTACCAAGAAGATTTTGATTTAAGAGCTTCCTGGACTTTACATGCAACAAGTCAAAGTAAAGCAACTTGTGATATTATTGGAGGAAGTGTTAAAAGGAGAGTATCCAGAGTAAACTTGCAAAGACCATATAAAGATCAGATTGTTATGACTGAAAATATGTGTCAATTTGAAATTAACACTTTTCTCGAATAAAGTTTCAATTGATCAAAGATGCATTTCATGCAATTGGAGAAAAACTAAAACGTTTCTCTGAGTTCGGAACTATGCAGGGAACAAGGTCCTTCCATTATTTCACCCCACTTTCTAAAACTGCAATAGCAGCTAAACGAATGATCTACGATAAACATTTTTTTCTCGAGTACACTTTGAATAAAAAGACTGAATGCTGTAAAATAAAAATAATTTCATATGTGAGTTCAGTTTATGAAGGCAAGTGCTACATTGGGTTAGTACTTGAGAAGGCAGAAGGCGCTTTGATTAAGTTTATGCATCCTCACTGGCCAGCTAAATTGTTATATTGGCCAGAAAGTCAAAATTATGGCGACGAAGATGCATACTGGGTTCCGTCTGATAACATTATTTGCACTGGTGATGTTCCAGAACGTGAGACGGAGGTTGACAAGTTGTATTATAAACTTACACCTATGTGTGAAAAAAAATTGTCTAAATGGAATCAACACAATGTCTTCTTGCACTACAAATTACTTAGATGATTTCTTAAGTATTTATAATTTATATCATTATGCACTATAATTTTCCCCTCATGTTTCCCTCAAATATGATATTTTCTTATTAAAAATATTGTAAATTTATTTTGTATTTTAATTGAGCAACTGTGATATTTAACAATATATTATTTTGTAATTAACAATTTTTTTTGCTACAACAAATTCCCTCACAAAAAACTGCTTTTGTAAAAAGTTTAGGTGGGTGGGCGAGGTGGAGAGCAAATACCCAGAAGTTTTTTTTTTTTACTTTCTTGTTAAAAATTTAGTAATCTTTCTAATTACACCTAACTCAAGGATGTAGGAAGCGATAGAAAAAGTTAGGATATTACTGAAGCAATGTATTGTGAATTCTGAAAACATACATTTCAAATTTCTACATGATTTTTACGCATTTGTAGACACTTAATTTTATTGGGTTGTCCGGAAAGTTCGTGCCGATTTTTAGTAGGGTGGCGTAAGGACAGGTCTGAATATATCAGAACGATTAAAAACAAATGGCATGCGTAAACATCGTAAAAGAAGGTACTTCAGGCATATTTGGCAAAAAAATTGTTTACGATACGTTAATTTTTGTCATATTTATATACCTCCTTTGAATATGGGAGAAAACTAAGTGCATTTTAGGCATTTAATGCTTTTCTTTTACTGGAAAGGCAAAAATGCCACACAAGCGGCAAACAAGATATGCGCTGTTTTTGGCGAAGGTGCTGTAGCTGAAAGAACTGGGCAGAAGTGGTTTGCTAGGTTTAAAGCTGGTGATTTCAACCTTAAAGATCAAGATCGCCCGGGTAGGCCCTCCACCCCAAATGAAGATAAGATTAAAACACCGATCGAGAATAATCCACGCTATACGACACGTAAATTAGCAGAAATGGTAAATATGTCAAAATCCACCATCCACGAGTATTTTGTGAAACTTGGCTACATAAACCGTTTTGACGTATGGGTTCCCCACGATTTAACGGAGAAAAATCTGATGGTTCGCATTTCCGTAACTCGACAAAAGTTGTTGGAGCTCGGTTGGGATGTTCTACCCCATCCACCATACCTCTCGCCCTCTGGTTTCCACCTATTTCGATCATTACAAAATTTTCTTATTGGAAAAAACTTCAACTCTTTGGTCCAGATAAAAAATCACGTAGAAAAGTTTTTCGCTGAAAGATTACCTGAGAGATTCTGGAAGAAAGGAATTTTCAAGTTGCCTGAAAGATGGAGAAAGGTTGTAGAACAGAATGGCACCTATATAATTTAATAAATGTATACTAAACTTTCAATCTTCTGCATTTCAAATTTTCTTCAAAATCGGCAAGAACTTTCCGGACAACCCAATATTTTAGAAGTGATATTTGGAATGTGCATAAAATTCTGAATAAGTTTGGTGAATTTCAAGACTTTAAGTCAATTTTTTCAGTAAAATACGAGTTGAACTAAGCGTGTTACTCTGAATTTGTTGCGGCAAAAACTAAATCTGCGAAATATGAAGTAAACTTACGAGGCTATAATTTGCAAACTAGAGCCAATATTGAAAAAATGAGAAATATAGGTTCTTGTATTTGCCTAAAAATCCCGTGTACCAAATTTCAACTAAATCCGAGATGGTGGGATGGACAATGTATACCTCGACTGGATGATCTGCATGGAATGACCCAAAGTTTAAGGGGTAAAGTATGCGTGACAGCTTTTCCTTCATATAGCTATGTATAGAGGGAAAGCTTCAGGTAGGGGCGATTCTTTCATTGCGCACACAACTTTAAGGGTGGTTTAGTAAAGTCATTATACACGTTGATAACTGTCAAACGGCGAGAGATAGATGCATGAATATGATGTATATGTACGTACTGTATACGGAGTGAAGTGACTATGCGCTACAAGGTGAGACTGCGTGCAGCGTACAAATACAAATTTTATTTTCATGCCATTTTTACATTTACATTTGCCATTCTAACATCATCAGTTGAAATTACATACCTAGCGGAAAAATTCAGAACGTAGAGCTGCTATCTCGAAAACTATTCAAGAAACGGAAAAAAAGTTAATTCCAAAGTTGTCCAGCATCACTGATGCAGTACAAAATGGTACATGAATTGCGGGAATAGAACACGTCAAACGCTAATATGTGGGTATTTGGTTCGGCAAATGTGAATAGCGTATTACTGTATGTCATTATGTGTGCTCATTACGTGTGGCCACCGTCGGCCACAATACACGTTTGTATACGGTGGAGCGTTTCTTCTTGCACATTCAGCAGCATTGCAGGTATGACGCTTGTACAAGCATCGGTAATGTGACTACGCACATCGTCGGTTCGGTGTGATAGACGTGTCTTCTGAGATATCCCCAAAGAAAGAACTCCAATGGGATGAGGTCCGGTGATCGTGCAACGGTCACACTACCACCCTAGCCAATGACCTGTTGGCGGAATGTGTGGGACAAGAATAGTTGTGCTGTGAGGAGGAGCGCCGTCATGTTGGAACATCATCCAAAATATCCGATAGTACGCTCTGTAGCAGCTGCAAATATCGACGTCCCGTTAATGTGCCCTCGTAGTACATAGGTCTAATGAGTATGTTCAAAATACAGCACTACGCATTAACAGATCACCGCACATGTCGGACTATCGGACTAGTAGTCCCCATGAAGGATTTTCGAGAGCCCAATAATGTCCGTTGTGTCTATTTAACACCCCGTTGCGGGTGAATTTTAACTCGTCCGTTCAAAGGACATTCGCTAAAAAATTCGGCTGCATATCTAAGGTGTTCGTAACGAAGTTTCACCAATTAAAACGTCGCTCAGCATCCCCTGGAACTAGTGACTGCAGCAGTATTCCATAGTAGGGGTGAGCTCCCACTTGCTGCAAGATTTGCCGCACACGGCCGCCTGTTAGGCCACACATCATACCAACTTCTCTTGAACTGCACTGTGGGTGGGTTAAAACGTAAGCTAAAACGTCCTCTGGTTGCACACCCTGACTTACACATGCGTGGCGACCTGAACGGGGACGAGGTGCAAAGCTACCCGTCTCTTTCAGCCGTCGAACCACATTAGTGATGGTCATTGCAGTCGGATGGAGTCCCGAAGGAAAACGGACGGCATATTGTTGTGCACTTTCTCTTGCATTACGACCACATTCCCCATAAAATCATTAAATAATAAACATTCATAATAAGCATTCCCAATAAAATAGCACCATCTCGCAACGTTCGTTTTTGGAATAATCCGACATGCACTATTTAACTACAGACGTTTAACGCACCGTTTCACTTCTCACACTGTCTTATACTCCTTGCCTGGCCACTATTTTATGCTTACCGATAACGTATGACGTAGCGTACACATTTGCATATCATCCGCTTTGTGACGAGATTATGCGTGCAATGAAAGTATCGCCCCCTACCCAAAGCTTCTCCTCTATGCTTAGCTGTACGAAAGGGGAAGATACCACGCGGGAGCGCCCTGTACCCCTTAAACTTCGTAAATCACGATTTTTACCTTATTAAGGTGGGAGAAAAAAAATCTTTTCGTACTAACTAGACTTTGTAATTGACTTTTTTACCATATCTTGAATAGTTTTCGAGATATCAGCTCTAAGTTCTGAATGTTCTGCTAGGGGCGATGCACGCAGTCTCATCTTGTAGCTATACCTTTTTACTATACCTATAACGTTCATATATATATAGCTCTCTCCGTTCAACAGTTACTTGGGTGTACAAGGATTTCACTACCCACCCTGTATAAGTATTTAGTAATTGTGCTTACAAACCTGAAAAAATAATTCAACCATAAACGAATTCATGCACATTCAATTCTACCATATCCAGCTATGCCCCATTCAATACCAGACACCAGAGTGAAAGTCCCAAATTTATATTCGCTTTTCTAAATTAACAGGGAGATTAATTTGAAACACATTTGACTCGAGATTACCTGCATTCAAATTTGCGTCATCAGATAAATTGAAGAATTGAAAAACGCAAGCGTAATTTTTGTTAAGAATAACGTAATTACGCAAGAGATTGTCGATTTTTTGCTGACGCTGATCCGTAAGTTAGAAACACTCTGTATAAAAATTTAATCCAGTTTGAATACTTGACATAATATCAAACTACAGTTCATTTATTCTACCAGAAAAGAGAAGTGAGGCATAAACCTTCTTGTGAAGTCTTATTTCACGCACAAATAAACGAGTAGATACGCTTACGAATAATGTAAAAATAGTGTGAATGCCTTTTAACGTCAGATATCATAAGAAAAATATCCCTATCGCTGCGTGGAATGCCGGTTCTTGACTTCAGGAAAAAGGCCTATTCCCAAAAGAGACTTAAAATACATATTGTTTCCTTCAACAAGTTCTAGAATATATCGTATGCATATCTACGGAAATATAGAATAGCTTTACGAGATTTTCATATTTACTCAGTATTTCTACTATTACAGTCGAACCCTCATAAATACACACCGTGTATTTGTACAGATTGCATATGTAATAAAATATTCAGCCTTGAAGATTTCCTATTTTTGAAATGATATCTAAGTCCGCTAAACTGAACAATTATAACTGCACAGAACTGTTTAAGCAGGTGTATTTTTACCAAACTAATGTGTTATTTTGGAATTCCAAGTTGGTAAATGCACAAAGCAATGTCCCAGGTACACTTGTATTTCCACACACGTTGTGGTGCACCCACACCGGAATTCTGAATAGTGAACGGACAGCAAGCAAACAAGGGGAACACACAGTGAGTGCCCCGCCGATTTTGATGAAATTTTTTTGATGAAAGTAGAGCCAAAATAAGGAAATACGTGTCTCGGCATTCGTGCCAATGCGGCTTATTTTCGGAGATATGAATTTTTTTTAATTAATTAAAAAAAAAACTAAAGTAACCCAATGTACCGAATATCAAACGAAGTGAGAGCCCGGGCGAAAAAAAACTCAATAAAGACAATTGCACTCTATCTCCCGCACAATGAAAGTGTGCGAACGGGAGTGCCATAAGCGTCGAATAACCCACACTCACACCCTCCAATGCCTTCAGTACTAAACTGGTTTTCAAGTTTTTCTGTTCGCGAGTGCCATTTGCCTAACACTCAGCTCCTTTCATCCCGGTTAATAAAGTCACCAACCAAATAAAGTAATAATTGACTTACACGTAATAAATTTCGTATTTTATACTATTACAGTTTCGTATTACGTGTTTGAGATCTTATTTTACTTATTATATCCTTTTTTCTTAATTTCCCTTCGGGGGTTTACGTGCTCATGTGCGTCAAGGGACTAGCCGGCACTGCATAGCGAACGTACTTTTAGTTATGGAAAATATAGAATATGTACTTTTTTTAAAGGGCTGGATCGAAAGTTGGAGATTTTAAATATTTTTAAAACAAACCTTAAGCATTATGTACTCTTTGTACTTATAAATAAAATAATGGCAATCCATACGGATTACCATTACTTTGTTCATACGAACAAAGTAGTATAAGGCTAAAGTAATGGTAGTTCACACACACACAAGTTCATAATTAATAGTTCTAATTAAAAAAATAATGTACATAATTTATAAATAGGAATATGTAATTTACAGTAATATCGATAAGCCACATTATATCTAAATTTTAATGGAAAATTACTTTACACGTAGTATTTTTAGGAAGTCCATTGCAGTGCACAAAAAGATATTCTGTATGTAATTTCGTTGTCGCGTACATATACGGTTTCGACTTTAATTTTGAATAATTCGATTATCTGCGAATTCAGTCCGTGGTAATTATACCACCCATTACCGTGGCTAATCAAGAGCTAGTTGCCCGCAGATTTGTTGTTAGAAAATAACTACCGCGTTTTAGAATGCAAATAGACAAGTATTCCTATGTAACATACAGGTTTCAGAATATATCACGCAAATTAAACACTTCGACAAAACGCCAACCTAATGAAAACAACCTGGCGGATAATGGTGGAAAGTGGTAAGCTCACTAAATTAGAATATTAAAAAAAAATAATTCAATTATCGTTATTTCTTTATCCTGTGGTTATTTACAGCAGAAGTAATATATAGTAAAAGTGTCAAATGGTTCATTACTCGCAAAATGAACGAGTTTTTTTAGTTTGTAAAATCATTTGAAATTAATTGATATCCTGTCAATTTAAAAATATTTTAATATTAAGTTAAATGTTATAAGGGACATTATTTTATTAACAATAATGGAAAAATAACAACGTTTTTTAGCGTAGTTGTAAGTTTAAAAGATGGTTCGACGCACGTTTCGAGAGAACAAGGTCTCTCCTCGTCTGGAACTAGCGTGCAATAAACAACATTGGAGTGTTGCCAACTCGAAACGTGCGTCGAACCATCTTTTAAACTTACAACTACGCCAAAAAACGTTGTTATTTTTCCATTATTGTTATATTTGCGTAGTGTTCGTCACTTTTCCAGTCTTTATTATTTTATTATCAATTATGTAACATGCACTCTATAACAAAAAAATCGACGCACCAAGAAGGAGTTGTCCGATTGTAATGAAATTTTGTATGAAAAGATAGTTTGACCGAACATGCAAATGATTAAAATTTGGTGTCCAATGAATGAATAGCGGGAACTCCAGTGCATCGGAACTAAGCATTCAGCAGGTGTATATAAGGAGCGATTCTCAATATGTGGTCAAAATTTCTGTTGCATTTTGACTGCGGATATCTTACGTCGACTGTAACAATGCCTCGCCGAAAGATTCGTGCTCATTACGAGCATATGTCAGAGTTTGAAAGAGGTCGTGCTATCGGATTGAAAGAGGCTGGTTGGACGAATCGAAGAATCGCTGGACATGTGGGTCGAAGCGATGCGGCGATTGGACGGTGCTGGCAAGAGTGGGTCAACAACGGCAGATGTCAGCGTCGGGACGGCAGCGGTCGACCTAGGGCCACAACAGAACGGGAAGACAGAGCGATTGTCAGAGCAGCTGTCACAGCACCGGATTCGTCGTTATCAACTATCCAACGTGTGGCTCGCACACATGTGACCAACATGACCCTCTGCAGACGACTGAGAGAGCGGAATTTACTCTCGCGCAGACCGTTACGCCGCTTACCTCTCACGCCTTTACACCGTCAAGTCCGATTACAGTGGTGCCGGGCTCGATCAACTTGGAACTGCGCTGACTGGGGACGTATAGTCTTTAGTGACGAGTCCCGTTTCCAACTGTGTCCTGACGACAACCGCAGACGTGTCTGGAGACGTCCAGGGCAGCGTGGGGATCCTGCCCTTACTATCGCACGCCACACATGCCCACAACAGGGCGTTATGGTCTGGGGTGCCATCTCCTTTGATAGCCGGACCCCTTTGGTGGTCATTTCTGGCACACTTACAGCACAGCGGTACGTAGACGACATTCTACGACCGGTTGTGTTACCGTTCCTTTTGCGACACCCTGGACTTACGTTTCAACAAGACAATGCCCGGCCGCACACGGCACGTGTTGCTATGAATTGTCTTCAAGCTTGCCCAACACTTCCTTGGCAAGCTAGGTCTCCTGATCTCTCTCCCATAGAGCACATTTGGGACGCTATGGGAAGGCGATTGCAACCATCCCGGAATGTTGACGATTTAGCCCGACAGTTGGAGACAATTTGGCAAGAAATTCCGCAGGACACCATCCGGGATCTTTATCAGTCTATGCCACGCCGGGTGACAGCTTGCATCCAGGCCAGAGGTGGACCAACGCCTTATTGACTTCCTCCCTTTGTAACGGTCAAACTCTGCAATAAATCATTCAATTGTTCTGAAATTTTAATCGTTTCTTTTTCTATGTATGTTCTTCAAATCCACCAATTTTTATCGCAATCGGACAACCCCTTCTTGGTGCGTCGATTTTTTTTGTTATAGGGTGTATATGGACATATCATTTTGAAATGGAGATTTTTTAAATATACAATGCACTGTCCGCTCCATTACGAAAGTAGTCCGATGAAAAAGTTAGAAATAACAGAAGGTGACGTCATAAACGGACTAGCCGATTAAAGCAGAGAGAGAGACACAATTTTAGAACTGGTTTTTAATGAACATTTGTCTGCGTCAAAAAGCACGTTATGAAATCAAGTCTTCCCTCTATTATAATCAACAAGCCCGTTTGTGGCGTCACTTCTTGTTTCTAACTTTTCAGTCTGATTACTTTCTGTGATCGTAATATATAACTAAAACTCTTTTATTCGTATATTATAAAGCTGAATATCATTTCTCTTCTCGCCGTCAACATCATTACTGCGAAAATGGTCGGTAATTGAGAACGGACAGTCCAATTCATAAATCCACAAATTCTAGAATAAAGAAGAGAATCTTCTCTTTCTCTCTCCCCATTTAAGACATGACCAAAAACTTAGGCTATATAGAAATAAACCACTTAGATACAACGGAGGGGACCTGAACGAAGTTGTATTTAATGTTTTCATAAAAATTGGATCACATTTCGAAAAAAAAAGTATTATGTTATGGTATTGTAATCTTTTATTATATACCACTCTCTATACTTTTAATAGGCTTATAAATTTATGGGCCATTAGGAAATTGTTTGTGCATATAAAACTTTAATCTTTAATTTTAAGCAAAGTACGCTGTGAGTCTCTAAACGTTTCAATAGGAGACTACTTGTAACTTCAAAATTGCGTCTTTAAAAATATGAAATTGTTTTCACGCATCCTGCTACGAAATCACTCCTCTTGTATGATTCTAGGCCATACATATCGCAGAGCAGAATATATGAATCTATATTTAATGTCCCAAAATCGATTTAGAATTTTATGGCCTACAAAGTTAGTAATTCAGCAGTAATGGAAGAGATCAATCAAGCTGTCAAGGAACTTCAGAAATGGGCCAAAATCCACGCATCGAAATGGAAGTTGCCAAAAGAATAAAAAAAAATGTAGTGGAAGTAAATATAAATATAATTCTGTTTTTCCAAGTTCCTTTTCACTTAGTAAAATTTACATATTGGTTATAACATGTTTCAACCGAACACTTACCCTTTACTCAAATTGAATTTGGCCTTTTCAGGTGTATTTTCATGTACGTTCCGGAACTCAAAATTAATTAGAAAGACTTTTTAATCTGAGGATTATTAAATCATTTTGAAACGTTGCACACGATATGGCCATGCTAGAATTATTTTAAAATATATGTTTACTTTCGCTACGCTTGAACGGGTTTCCTTACTCATATTGCTTGAAAAACGTTTTTTATTACGTATTTAACTTTTTTATTGATTAAAGGACTCAAACGTCGGTTCTAAGATGCCTTATAATGTAATAAACCCACCTTAATATATATTTTTTCCTTCATGAAATTTGCAGATTAGTAAGCTATTTTAAATCACGAAAATCTTTTTCTACTTACCTTACACAGCAGACTTTAGTATAAGCATGACTAAATCCCAAACAGTTTTCTCTTACAAAAAGTGGTCACTTTATTAGGGCTCTTAGGTTCTGTAGGTGATCCCTTATGTAGGTTCTGTTTGTTTGTTTGAATTTTTTATGGCGCAAGAGCATCTGGGCTATATTGCGCCAAATATCTAGGTTCTACTGCAGTTGATATCGGATCATATACAAAGAGAAAGATATGTATATATGTAACTTGTAGATATCGGATATGTACAAAGAACTTTCTACTGTTTTATTTGTTTTTTATCTTTGTTAAGTGTAACGCTTCTTTTGACAGGGACATAGAGCGTTTTTTAAAAAGAAAAGTCGTTTTTATATCCAGCATTGAACTTAAGACACCATGCGATGTTGGATAGCCAGTTTCTAATCGCAAACCTGCCTGTTATTAAACGATTATTTCCTTTGCGAATTATTGCATATTTCTCTCTTATCAATTTGCGTTTAAACGTAAACTTAAAAAAAAAAAATATATATTTCAAAAGCGAAAGAGGCAGAGAGAATTCCTCTAATCTATTATTTATTTTTAATAACATGCAAAGAAGCGTTCAAGCATTACGTAAACAATATTTTGGCTATTTCAACCCCCCCCAAGTAAGCAAAAATTAATATTTAATATTGGCTAACATAGGAAAATAAGCAAAACGGCAACCCCCTTCCACAAGGTGATTTACGTAATACTTGAACTCACCCAAATGTACATTTCTTGCGTCTTGAAAACATCCGTTCTCGCCTGATTTTTAAAATCTGAGAAAATAGAATTTTGGTAACCATTACAAATCCCGTCTCTTTCCAATCAAATCCGAGCTTCCTTTAACCCCCGCCCCACCGCTCTGCTGGAAAAACAACGAGAACACGTTCTTTAATCGCGAATTCTGATCGATAAAATAGTTAATCTCTTCTTGCTGGAAATAACATATATTTATAAGGGGAAAATGGGACGAAATTATCTATCGTTCTTTCCTACGCTGGAGTTGGAACTTCTGTTTAAATGTAAAATTAAAAAAAAAATAGCGAACGGTAGGGACAGTGGAAATCTAACGTATTCGTTACGACTGCTGACCGCGGTTAATTCATTTTTATGACACGAGCACAGTATTGTTCACACTCAGGGCTGACGAGAGTGGGGACAGCAGGGGTTGAAGCTCGGGGGCCCGGGGGGCAAGGACCTATGATATATGGGGGCCAGCTCCCCCCCCCTGCTAGTTGGAAGGCCAGAAAAATTGTTCTCTAAATCCAGATTAATAAGATTTTGTACATTTTTAATGTACAGTTTTTTAATTATTCTTCATTAGCCTATCTTCATTAATAAAAAAATAATAGCAGCTTTCGTTAGTTTCTTTTTTCAGCAGTGATCTTGTAAAATAATTAAGTAATAAGTAAGTAAGTAAAAAAAAATGCTTTCTTATTTCCTACTTTTTGTTCATTTGGGGGGTTAACCCCTTCCCAAAAAGAAAAAAAAATGTCTATGGCACTGCTCAGGAAAGAGGTCATCGATGCAGCAAGGATTTTCTGATCAGAAGTGGTTCTAAGGGTCCATTACTTTTCCTTGAGTTCACTCATTCCACATACAAAATACAGAGAGAGAGGCAGATTTAAGGACATGAAGCACTGGTTTTCCGTACCTGGCGAGAACCCTGTTGCTGGGACCCGTACCATGTGTTGGAGGGAGTATATTCTAAGTGATTGCCCAAGTCTCAATGTCCCCCTGGGGTAGTTTTCAGTCTGTCAACGCCTCCTCGTTTGAAACACTCGATACCAGTAGAGTTTATCGTAAATGGTGATGAAGGAGTTATTCTGTTTCGAAGTCAATTAGGGTTTGATATATTGGAGGTTTGTTATAGTGTCGCTCCTATATTCTGGCTTTCCGAGAAAATCAAAAGATGTTTCGTCTGGTATGGTGAATGGTCGTCTGTCAAATACTAGTTTTACCCTAATAACTAGTAAAGCGCAACTGCTGCCTGCCCAGGGCTTCCGGTCTCCTGTTGGTTTCCTAAACAGGGTCCTGGTGTATCGGATTCGAAACCTTCAGTTCCCGGAAGCGCATGTCCTGCCGGAAACACACGCAAAATAAGTTCGTTTAGCCTGAATCTCAAGCCTAAAATTTTTCTGAGTAATTCGGTGAAAGTAATAAAACTTTTGATAACATTTTGTTATAGAACTTTCTCCGTAGGTTGATACATGTTGTTTCGCAGGCAATGCAGTCGATGGACTATGAAGTTAATTGTTTAAAATTGTGCAACTAAGAATAAAGGATGTTCCTACCAAAAATCCTATAAGAATATATTTTATAAATGCATGCGGGTTGGAAGGTATTTCTTTTTTATACGCTTTTCCCTCAAGTTAAAGATTTATCCACAAATGCGAACATAATTTAATACTCTGTTAAGGAAATACAATATTGCTTAATGTCCACAAACATTGCATCAGATGAAGAACAACAGTTGACAACAAGGAAATCATGAATGACCAATTACGTTTGCTAATTTACCAATGTTAAAAGTAGTCAAAGACAACCCTGCTGAAAGTAAGCCCTTCATCTACCCTTCAAACTCCTAAGGAGACCTGCCTTCGTTTTGGTTTTTAATCTTCTGAATGTATACTTCTTCTCTGCTACTTTATATCCGTATTCTAATAAAATATTTTAAATGAAATGTTTTGACTCAAAGCTTTATAGCTCAAATTAGAGACATTAACCCAAAATGACAATATTTGGTGGTTGATAACGAATAAAAAAGTCATAACATCCCAGTCAAGTATCGAACCATTGACCTCTTCGCTAGAGCTTTTGATAAAAAAAAAATATTGTTAGCTAAAATGAGTTTTATTAATACGTATTCTCAGAAATTTCGTGTGGACTACAACAGTTAGTATAAAACCTTTTATATGTTACACAAATTTAAATTCGAATTAATATGTTCTGTGTAAAGTAATTAGAATGATAGTATGATGCACGATTATTCTGAACAACATCGACTCCTCATACTATTTTGAAGATATCTAATCAGTTCTTAAGGACACTGATTCCCTTATATATTGAACAAATTTATTTATATTTCCTGAGATATAATGTGATATGCACTATTAGCCTTAAAATGTGTAACACCAAGAAACACACTTTACATAGGTCCAAAATTTGTAAAACAGGTTGATGGTAATTACTTGTCGATAATTACTTAGGAATACTTATTGCCAAATAATTACTTGTCCATAATTGCTACCAATATTTTTTTGCCAATAATTACTTTACAATTTTCGAATATCTGTTCCTCTCTCCCTCCGTCACTCTGAAATCGAGTTGTATCTGTAATATTTTCAACCTTGTAACGTAAGATATATCCGTAATACATATGGATTTGATACTTCTTGACTTTTTTGAGGTTGCAATTTCCAAGGCAAGCAGTGCATACTTTTGAAGATAATTATTTATATTTGATGCTCAATTTTTTTCAAGAGCAAAAACTATAATAGATAATTAGAATATATTAAAATTTTTGTATCAAAATGAACTACTTCTAGTTTTATATAAGCAGCTAATTGCAAAGAAATTAAGGCATGCAACTTACATATCGCATCGCCTCAGCAAAGACGACCCATCAGTTTTCAAATTATGCTTTCACTTTTCAGAAATACGTTAGTTGTTTCAATAGAAAACATTTCCTGGAAGTACGCCCTGCGGAAGCTCACTGCCCTGCGGTGGCGCAGTGTGGTAACGCGTTCTCCTAGTGCGCCGCTAATCCGGGTTCGACTCCCAACAGTGCAAAAAGAACGCTTACTCAGAGATCTCATAAAGATCGCACTGCTCACTGTAGTCCGGGGTTTGGTTCCCTAGGCCTTAAGAGGTTCGGATTCCTCGGAAAACAGTAGGTCCCGGCGCAGCATGACCATTGTAGTCTTTGAGCCGTAAAACCAAACAAACCAACAAGTGATAGCTCAATCGTAACGAGTACATCGTAGTCCGGGGATTGGTTATCTAAGTTTTACAAGGTTCGTATTAGTCGAGAAAATGTCCGCCTACTGTTACAAAATGTACTTGAAACTTGGAAGAACTTTATCTATGGTGCAGGTCATTCGGGTTTGATTCGCAACGCTCTCGTGGTACGGGTGTTATTTCTCTGCCCACAATAGTAGGTTTGGGGGTTCCAAAGAAAATAAAGGTTAGGATTCCTCGGAAAACTCCCGCCAAACATGAGGTTTATTGTGCTTGCTTTATATAAAACTTCATAGACATATTTTAAAAAAGTGATCTCAATATAGTGTCGCGTTTTGCTATATAGCAGTACTTGCAGAAAAACTAAGCTGGCACATTGACACGGTGCAAAGCAGTATGATTCCGCTAGTTTCATATAGTTCGCCCTTTCTTACGTTAAGAGAGTTAATAGAAGATACGTTTCATATTTGTGCAATTAAAATCTGGTATTTATTAAATTTAGGAAAAAGACTCATTATAGCAAGCGCTGACGTCATTCAAATAACTAACCACTCAGAGGACTTTGTTCGCTTGGCTGGAAATTTGTCGCGTGGAAGTTTGGCAACCGCGTTTTTCTGCATTCCAAATTAGGCGACAAATAGTCTAATAATATTGAGGGCTATCTCATTTTTCGCCAATTCGCGAATGAATACTCGTTGCACGGGCGCGAATAGGTCGTCGTAGCCTTAATAGTTTAGCAGGTTAACTTTGCCGCGGGTATCCATGTATATGTGGTCCATACGATATGACGAAACTTCGTTTGCCTCTCATGTAAAATTCATATTTTCGATTATTTCTATTTGTTTTGAAGATGCCGTATAAATATATATTTTAAAATATATATAAATATATATTTTAAAAGTAGTTCCATAAAATCAGCATTTTTGAATTATTTTTATTAATTATATTATTTTATTAGTTATTAATGCCATAATTATTTTTGTTAGCTTTCTTTTAAAATTGAATTGCATTGTAAGATATACAAAACACATTTAATAAAAGTCTTTCCACTTATGGAACGGACACCGCCTAAGCTTGATTCAGTGACATCTCAAATGTTCCTAATTAAATTTTTGTGCAGACTTCTCTTCTAATTAATCTTAATTAAAATGAAATAATCCGCGTTGTCTTATACTAGACAAATTACTGGAAAACCAAAATTTGCATTATAGCCTCTTCATAATTCCACTGAAATACCTTATCTTTGTTGTCAGAGATTATATAAATTGGAAATTGATCAGGTGGGACAGGGCCAGAAGGATATTTTAATCAGAACGTTGGATAAGCAAACATTAACATATGTTAGGTTGTCTGACATATCTGAACAGAATCTGTTTGACAACCAATTACGCTGTGGAATTAGTTGCCTACATAAGTAAAATAATGTTAATTTCTGTCTCTCTACCGTGATCTTTGTTCTATGACAGTGAACCTGTTTATTGTCGTCATAACCTAAAGGATTATATTGTCTACTATTTATATTGTTTGCAGTTCATCATTCAGTTATTAGTTGCTGCGGCTCCCGAAATATAATCCGAATATATACTATTTCAGACACTTGCTATTAAAGTTAATTGCATTGAAATAGTAACTCATCAGACGTTGCAGTTGAACTTTTGAAACGTTGTTTCCTACGATTTTCCTTAAGAAGTTTCATTTTATAAAATATTTTCAGCGTCTACTCTTTATTAGTACTGGACAATTTTATCTACATTATCCATTACTATATATTCCCATTTTCTTATAATCAGTGACAATGTTAATTCCTTTTCAATATATTTGACGGAATGGTTATTAAATAATTAACAATTATAGGAGAGAGAGACGTGTAATACGGACCGCCTAATATTGAAATACTCTGAATGATTGGATTTACTTTTCGAAAGGCTAATTTTTAAGTTGGAAGACAAGGTATTTGAAGGGCATAGTATGATATAATATTTGGTGGCGAATAATGGACACTTACGCAAATATTGGTAATTCTCATTTTTTGAGAAGTGGTTCATATCACACTTATGGCTTTTGACAGAAACCAATGGCATTGCTTGCATTAAGATGACTTTATTTCTTCATTTACAGCCATCTCAACAGTAGTGTAGGAGTTGAGATAAGTCAGCACAGTCTTCGTTTGTCTACGATAAATACTTCCTGCACTGAATCCAGTCATCTTCTGTGGACTCGCCATATACGGTGCTGCAAACACTATCATCTGTCAACGTGTTTTTCCTTGCTAACTGCACCGAATCATCACGCAAATGTCCCCGGCCTCTTACCATTTTTTTTTTCCCTAACGGTTGTTGCCGTCTTCATAGTTATTTTCTTGGCATCGACCTTACTCATTCCTTGCCATTTCTGTTCTATCGATAACTCAAAATTTCGATTTCTTCCCATTTACTTTTAAGCTTTGCTTTCCACAAACGCAACACAATACAGAGGGTGTTTACACAATTTTAGAACGATTTCGGAGCCAGTTTGTAATGTTTAAAATGTAAAGATTATTTTTTTAAATATTCCATCTGATAACCTTGTTTTTGAACTATAAGTCTGCATCATGTTTTCCATGATAGAAGGGCTTTTTGCAACGTTTCCAGAGGTATTGCTTGCCATTCTTGTTCCACAACTTTCCAAAGTCCATCAATGGTAGTGGGTTTGCGCTTAGAGAGTGTTCTTTTCAGCGGACCAAAGGCACAATAGTTCATAGTAGCAACACCAACTGTCTTTTCAGGAATATGTTGAAAAGGTATATATGTAATACCTGTATCAATTTTCATTTTTTCAAGGAATGCAGTGGTAGTTTTCGAGGTATGACTGCGAGCTTTGTCTCTATGCAGTTTCACACCTAGAAAATCGTTGGGATAAAGAAATGGAATTTCTTCTGTAAATATTGGATGCAAAAAATTCTCCTGATAATATGATGAGTTGATTTTAACGTTGTTTTTTCCACTTTTTAATTTTTAATTTCCCATTGTAAGAGAAACCTGCGACAATCATAAAGCCTTTACTGAAGCTTTCTTTGCATTCTCGGAACCAAGTTTGGACATTTTTTTCTCCGCGCTTGTGATAGTAAATGGACCTTTTTTTTTACAATCATTTAGATAAACCCATGCTTCACAAAGGGTAACAACGTATTTCCATATATCTCCTTCTAAGTAATTTTCATACAGGATTCTGCAACATGTCTTGCGTTGAGCCACATGCCTCGGCAAAAGACGGTGAAGATTATGTTTTTTAGCTTTTTTAAGTTGTAAATCTTGGTTTATTATTTTATTTGCTGTTGCTACAGAAGTTCTTAAAGAGTTTGCAATTGATTTCTGCATCGGGGGATTTTCTCTTCTTATCAGTGATCTCACTTTAGAAATATTTGCAACAGTACGTACCTTGTTCGGGTATTCATTTGGAGTCCTCTTTTTATGTAGAAGTTCTGATTGACGGTCTTTCCTTTTTCAATTAATTATGTTGCTTATTTTGCACTTAGAAATCTTTATACCATGCGTTTCACAACGTTTTTAATAGTGGAATAAGAATATTTCTCCTCTGAAAGCGCGAAAACGTATCCTTCGATCCACAGCTTGTTTACAGGCGCCATTTTGAATGAAAAATGAATTTGAAAGTAGCAGACGATAATCTTAATTTGAAATAATAACGTGTTGCCAGATCCATTTTCCCACAAAATATTTTCATTTTTTAATCCTCTATTGAAATCGTTCTAAAAATGTGTAAAAACCCCCTGAAGATGCTTATGAAAACAGCCAAAGCTTTTTCACGCAGCACATACATACATCTTCCTCTATAGGGTGGAACAAGAGTTACTACGCCGTTCCATGTTACACGACTCTTCCTTATTATACAAGGTGGTCCGAAACTCTACCGACAAAATCAGAGTGGGTTTTTGGGGTCACCAAATAAGGCATGTTTGTCCATATCCCCGTGTCCGCAAAGGGGACGGTTTGGCTGTAGAGCGTAACTACAGTTTATGCCCATCACGTTGCTACGTAGCCAATTGCATGAATTAAATGCAATTTTTGATACATAATTTAGGTGATTGAGCTAATAATAAAGAAATCCAGAATTCCATTTCCTAAGCTGTGTTACTATGTAGTCTGGAAATCAACATTATAAGTGCCTTTTTTTTAAACATTAGAAAAGAGCTAGGGACTGCCAAGTATCTGCATTAGGTGAAGAACATAAAAATAAAGTATTTTTATTTAGTGACTTTCATCCTAAAATTAGCCGTTCGGGCACTACAGTGAATTTAGTGTTTGCATCCACCCCATTTAAGGTTTCCATAAATGGCTACAATGCGCCATTTCACAAAGTTTTAAAATTATTTAATGTCAACAGACGTCGGGTTCTCTCTGGCGACTTGTTAAAATTAGTTAAATTCACCGAAATTTTGTGTGTATAGAATCCATATACTCGCAACTGAAACAGCGAATTCTGCATATAAAATTCTGGTGAACTTCTAACATTTTTTTTTACAATCTTTACTCAATACGAATTTAAACGTAGATGCAAAATATTGATGTAAATTTCAAATTTACGCCTTTTTCAATTTGTTATTTTTTATATTTCTTTAAAATATTAAGGTTATATGAGTGTGTGTGTGTGTGTTTGCTTAAAAAAATTTCCCAGTTACTTTTATGCTTCTATTTTTACATTACTTGTTGATACTTGGCCGAGGAATGAAATCCCAAAGGTTGCCATACTAAGATCACTGATTGTATGACGAAACTTCTATATTATTGGCTGGGGAAGAAAAATTCGAATGCTCTTCCAGAAGTGAGGCTTTCAAAGTAAAGTTACACAATAAACGATCATAAACATTTATTCCACGCCTTTACAAATCTTTTCAATCTCAGCCTAAAAAGCGTTAAAATGTTAAAACGGAATGAGACTACTTAAAATTAAAATCTTAACTCAAGAAATAAGGGTTTCTCAGCATTTTCGAATTAACGTTTTTTGCAAGGAATCGTGCTGTGCCGAGTTTATGCGAAGTTGAGAGGGCACACTGAATATAAAGCGCCAAAAATGAATAAAAATTCAAATAAAATAAACATTGAATATTACTCCTTCATAATGGTAATGTTTATGTCACTTAAAAATATCTGCCAACCTTTAAGAATGAAGTCTGAAAACTAGAAACTTCCTTAAATCATAATTTCTGGATGTGGGAAAACAAAGTGTAACACTAATTTTCACTTTCGGCTGAATTAACAATGAACTGGCTTACACTGAACTTAAAATCCGTTTCCTCTGACTGTAATAACTAATGTAAATTTTGTTACAGCTCTACGTTTGTACATTTTCTGTTCCACCTCGGTGCTAGTATATCGGTCGTATGTATCGTTATAAACATGTTTTTTCCATATTTTCTCACAAAATTTTACAACTGCGTTATTCCGTAACTTTGTGAAGCAATTCATATTAACAACATGTTTACTAAATTTTCACAGTATCGTGTAAAATCAGTAAAAATCGTTACACTTTGGGATTACCTCTGTGATCAACAATCTTGCAAAGATCAGCATGTTGTATATTGTAATTTTTCAATATGTGTATGTGTTTAGAATATTTCAACAACAGGATTTCTGTTAATCGAATATAATTTTCCCGAAAACACTGTGCATTTTCAAAATAAGTGAGTTTAAAAAGAACTTTATTAACACCCCGCAAATATGGAGAACAGCGAAGATTTCTTGCGGTAAGACAATATGGAATTTAATACTGAAAAAGCCTGCTATCTGGTGCCTGCGGTGGCGCAATATATTAATGCTTTCAACTAGTATAAACTTAATCCAAGTACGACATTTAATGGCGCCAAAAAACAAATTGGGAATTTTTATTTTTTAAAGATCAGAAGTGTCGTGATCAGCTTAATGAAACGGCTGACTGACTGTACAGGATAGCTAGAGGCAGATTTTTAATGCAAAGGAGGAAAAAAAGCGGAACTAAAGAGCTTCCTTGTGATAAACCAACAGAAATATTATTGTGATAAACCAACAGAAATATTATTGTGATAAACTAACAGAAATATTATTGTGAGTTAATAGAATTTTACCTATTACGAACCGTTCACTGCAGTCTACGGGCTGGTTCCCAAGGCCGAAATTGGTTCGGGTGCCCGGTAAATACATATTCACTGTTTACGGTAGCATAGCGGCAACGCAGTCGCCTATCATACCGTTATATTGGGTTCGACTCCCAAATGGTGTCGTAAAAAGCATTCCACTTTTCAGCCCACCGAAGTCAAGGGTTTGTTCTCTTGGCAGCAAAGTTATGGAGTCCCGTGAAAACAAATGAATCCCAGCGCTTTATGAACTTGCGCCATAAAAGCACAAACAAAAATGAAACTAAAGCTTTTCGGAAAAGTACGAGTGAAAGCGCGAAAACTATTCTTTCGACTGTAATGTAAAAATAGGAATTTATTCACTTGTAATGCATTTGCTAACAAGTTCAGAGAGCTTTAAATCCAAACGACAGTAGTGTATACATTATCTGCATGAACAATTCCCTTTCCGGAAATCAGTTCAAAAAATACTTTTCCAGGAATCGTCTGGTCGTAAGCCATTGATAGCGATATCTGCCAGATATTCCAACCAGTTGTGTCGCTGTGAAAACCGAACACTAACCAAAGAGTGGATCGCATTTTACACCTTTTTATTATCAAAACGTTTTTGATAAGAGAAACTTCGCACAAAAATGAGCTTAAATGCGCTTTTCTGGAAGCGATAACACCGAAAAGACGAAAAATCGGCAAGAAAAATATTGTCAATGAGTAAAAAGACACAAATTTACAACATCCCATATATATCCATAAATATTTTTGTTGGGGAACAGTTAGTTAAGTCCTTCAGGAAAACGCATACGTTTCATGTTTCAATTATATATGGCTTGGCTATCTAACAAAATTTTACGTTGTTTTATGTTTCAATTTCAAATGAAAAAGGTTTTAAATTAAAGTCTTTCGGAACGCTACGGATTATGCTGTATGTGTAATATATCCAAGAACATACGAGTATATACAGAAATTTCTTTAATATCTGATAAAACTACATTTTGCAATTAGTAAATACAACGTTCTCTTCAATGAAGTGTATCATGAAGTGTACAATAGAAGTCATCATCAAATGGAAACAATGCTGATTGGTTAGACTTAAATTGCAAATATCACAAAAAGTACTAATTTGTCGCAAAAATAAATGCTACTTATTTTCATAGAAGTTCTTCAAGGAACACAGTTAGGTGATTCGTTTTTGGTATCGTTAAAAACATGCGTATATAGAAATTTGAAGGAAAATTAAGTAGCGTAATTCGTCAATTTTTTTAAAACTTAAATCCTACATCAAGGGTTTAATTTACTTATTGTTTTAAATTTAGAAAAAATATTTATCTTCATTTTGGAATTTCAAATAAATGCAGGTAGACTAAATGATATGCAATTAATTACTTATTTAGTATTTGCTTTCATGTTAACATATTAATTTTACGAATTTTTCATTTTTATATTGAAAAGTTATAAAGATATTTACGTATGCAAAATTATCTCTCTCCTAAACAACAACGACAAAATAAATGTAATCATTTACACAATCACGAAGCTCTCATCATGTATTCATCTGATTTTATTTCAATAATTAATATCGGAACTGATAAAAGACAATAACAACATCAGCTGCACAGGCGTTGGCGACTATCATTGATATTAACTGCAATTCCCCTATATAATTAGGACTTTGTAATTCTTTGGAATATACTGAATGTTTATTAAATGGAGATATACATTAATCCCATGAATAACAGGCCTTTTGGTGGCCAGTTTTTCAGGAAACTAAAAATATATCTGATAATTGTTAATATGTGGATATATACCTAGAGAAGCGAAGAATAACCCTACAAATAAAAAAGTACTTTAGTTTGATGGTACTTTCACGTGATTTGATTCTGTGATATGGTTGTCATTTGTTTTAATTTGATATGTAACTAAATTCCTTATTTAGTATTTGCATTCGTGTTACCACCAAATTCATTTTACGAATTTTTTATTTTAATATTGAAAAGTTATTAAAATATTTACTTACACAAAATCCTCTCTCTCCTGTAACAAAGGAAATAAATGTGATCTGATAAATCCTGACAAAATAAAAGTAATAATTTACACGATCATGACACCTGGCATTGATATTAACTGCAATTTCCCTACAAAATGAGGAATTTGAAATTCTTAGGAATATACTGAATGTAAATTAAATAGAGATCGAAATAGATTAATTCCATAAATAGCAGGCCATCTTAATGGTCAGTTTTTCAGAAAACTAAAAATGCATCTGATAATTGTTAATATGTACATGTATGTATACATAGAGAAAGGTAGAACGAACCTAGGAATAAAAAGTGCTTCGGTTTGAAAGTACTTTCACGTGATTTGATTCTGCGATGTGGTTGCAATTTGACTGCGATAGGGACAGGAGGAAATGCAGAGCTGATGTATGTTAAATTTCATCCACTTATTAAAAAAATAGATAACGAATTATCGCATATTTCCAAAAGAGTGGTATCTACTGTAGGCCGGTGATGGCAAATTAAACCTGATAAAGAACCACAAAATTGTAGAAGTTTCGGGCAGTAGGCCAGATACATGATCGCTTTTTCTTATTGTGATGTTTCGTATAGTTCAATATTAAGAGCATAGATATTTTCAATTAATCATGTTCTTATCCTTATGTTATAAGAATATCTTTACTTTTAATTTTAAATAATACAATTTCTTTAAGAATGATTTGACAAGTCATTTGATGGGTGTATTTGAATAAACTAATGCAATATGCGGGTCGTACTTAATAAATTAATGGGCCGGATTTGGCTCGACTGCCGCTATTTGGTCATCACTCCTGTTATGCTCTAGTTATATTTTTGTAGAGCTGCCTACATGTAAGAGAATTGAAACAAAATGCCCAATCCACCTGTATAATGGATGGATATATATATATATATATATATTATTATTATTAATCTATACCGATTTACAATCATTTCCTAAGGACCGAAGCCTGAGACGTGGATGTATAAATGCGAATGAATAACTATGATGATATAGAATGAACAAACGAATATAGTCACCAAAAGGCAATATATAAGCATCGATGTATTGTATCTTTGTATGCTTACATATAAAAAGTGATGTACAAATTATTTTAACTTTGACAAAAACAAATATTCTACAATATGAACGTTTTGCAATGATCTAGATTATATACTGTATTTACTGTTTTTATATAATGTCATCTCAAATCGACCAAAAATTGGCAAATTTCTTCAGAAATTCTATTTGCATATAGCTATCTGCATCGAGTAAAACCGAATTTGAAACTAAATATATATATATGCGTCACTTTCTAAATAAGACGTTCTCCAACCACCCATCAGAATGTATGTTCTACGGCGCAAGGACAGCAAATGTCTTGCAGCATCGACGACCGAACTCCCGGAATGGACCAGCTTTTGTCGTTGATAATAAGAATCATCTTCGATGACAATATTACATAGATGTTGGCATGGGTGCGCCCGGAATTTTATGCAAGGGGTGCATCCAGGAAAAATTCCAATTTTAATAAAGTAGTCGGACTATATTTTCTTGTGGATTCAGTCCCTTTCCCCCCTTTTTTTTCATAAGCCAAGGGGGTACAAGTGCCCCCCTTGCACCCCTTCGTAACGCCCATAGATGTTTTCCCTAATGTTCGATGCTAACTGAAAAAATATTAAATCATTCATTTTTTTTTTTAGTTTTTAAAATAATTGCCTTTTAAAATTAATTTTTCTTCCCATTAAAAATACGACACTTCTTAATATTAGTAGTATTTTTAAGAGACACGTGTTAATGTCAATTATCCCTTTGAAATATCTGAGTTTAAAGGGGGTTCTCGGGCATACGATGTATGGATAAAACTAAACTAAATTGGATGAAGTCTAATTGTTCCGAATGGACGTTCATGAAAGAAACTTGGAGATTCCTTCATCGACAGTGGAGACAGAAGTGCGAAAATATAGCGGCGTATAGGAACGCATGCGTGTAGTGTGAATATTTCATCTCCTTTTGTAACTTAAAATACCTTTTCCCTGCAATTGAATGGCAGGATACAAAACGATATGATATATTCAATAAAATAAATTTTATTTCTGGTAAAATCTACATTCACCTGAATTTATGTATTTATAATACGTAAAGCCATGTTCATATATTCTGTTTTCAATATTTTTCGACCGTAAAATTAAACAACAGTGAACTGCACGTTTAATTTTAGGGCGCAAATGCACCAAAAATTGCGCTGTCACGAGATTCACGGCCTCCCTGCTGCTAAGAAAATGAAACCCTGGAGTAGCCTGGGCAGTAAAGCAGTACGGATTTTATTTTCTACTCGAATCCATGTTAACGTCACAATAGACGAATACGTTACTTCTGCCTCGTCATGGAGAAATGGACACTAAGTTTTTCCTGGGAACCCGAACCTCTCCAAACGTAGTAAATTAATCCCTGGACTACGGTATGCAGTTAGTAGGTAATCATTGTTTTTTTGCGATATCGTTGGGAGTCGAACCCGGGTTACAGGTGCGCTAAATGAAGTCGTTACTACCGCTCCGCAAATAATGAAAATTTGTATAAAAGACTTATTTTGCTTGAGAAAGTATACGTATTGGACATCATGTATTTGTTAATAAGAGTCAATTCCAAAAAAACATCAGTATATTTTAAAATATTTGGATGGTAAATTTAAAACTGTTAAAGCGAACATTGATATGCAAATATACATTGAACAAATTTATTAATTTCAATTTTTTCATATCAATATGGAGCCTTTTATATGTGAAAAAAATTATTGGAAAACCAGCAGCGGTGGCGTCGTGTGAGGACTCCAATCTCTGTAATTCAGGTTTCCGACTAATTGGTGGATTCCATGGACGCCCATATGGGGAAGTGGGATGGAGCCCTACCAGCCGTTGTATGTAAATTTGTTTTGCGCAAATCTGCTATGCATTTACGTTTGGAAGTTTTAGAGTCAGATTTTAAAATGAGGTACTTTCCAGCACATTACTAATTATCAAGCAGTGTTAATTATTCTTGCAGTATTTTAGTACTTGTTAATTTACTGTAACGTTTGATAGCCTTAAAGTAGGTAGTGATTTGTCTTAGTCCCCCAATACCATAAATACGGTTGTCACTCTTTGATTTTTTTTTTTATCTTTTTTGGTGCAACTATACCGAGGGTTATTATACGCCCTCTGAAAATTGGTCCAATGGACTCTGTCATATTATTTTAGTACTTATGACGAAATGAATCTGTTGCGACATTGGTTGCCTAGTCGAATTCTAATAAAGGAATAAAAATTTATTTTGACTGAAAATTTTTTGTCTCATCATTCCCAAAGAATAATCTAGGAGGGACCACAGGAAGACAAAAACATCCCCAGATTTATTGTTGATTATAGCTCAGGGACAGTTTTGGATTTGCATGTCATTTATTTTCATTTATTAATTTTTGATTTGATAAAAATTGTGATGATGAAAGATATTGTATAAAAATTTAAATATTTGGACGATCAGCTCGTCTGCTGCAGTCCCGTTATATAATAGTATATTATAAGTAACACACGAGTGGTATATTAGTGGATGGATAGTTATATAGGCAGATCTCTTTGCCTGCCTCCTAGCTCATTTCCATTTTTTTTTAAAAATTAGTTCCTTTAGCCCAATGAAAACCCTCAAATTAAAAGAAAATCTGGATGAATCTGTCCTTTTCAAAACTTCCTATTTTGTTATCAATAACCCTTTTTTGACAGATTAAAATAAACGGTGTTCCAAAAACACACTATCAAAAGTATATAGCCGTGATCCTTGTGCAAAATGGACCATAATGGCCCTTTACATGGGGCGGTCGGAAATGAATATCCACAGAGTTATGATTATAAATAAATAACAAACCATGATTGGATGAAAAAAAGGAGTTATTCCCATTATACAAATAATCGTCCAATGCACTGTATTTGGGCTGTATTATTGAACACCAGTATCTAATTAGCTGTTCGTTTCTGGAAGGTGGGAATAAACAATTTCGAGCAAACGAAATTCGTATTTGAAAGCTTGGCGTCTCCTCTTAACCCGTTCACGATCACATAATTTTCAGGAAAACAATAAAAATGTGCCCATTTTTCTTACTCAAAAAAATTGTATAAAAAAGTGCATGAACAGTATAGGTATTCATTTTTAATTTTTGGAATTCTTTTTAGCTTGAAATCTAAAATATATGCATATATGTGTATTTTCCAGGTATAAGAAATGGATTGTTTTTAATCTTTTTGGTGCGTTACTTTTGAACACTCCAGCCGAGAAATATCACGAGCACGAGAAATAGAGGGCCAAACCTCACCTCGTAATTTTGACGGAACCGAGAAGGGGTAAAATTCAATTTCCCAAATTTGCTATCCCCAATTTCTTGCGAGAAGTAAGCAAGTAATTTTAGAACAAAACCATCAACATAAATTTTTTCAATTCAAAACATTTTCCGTACTAAATTCTTTCTATAATAACTGGAAATCCAATGCCTAAGCGTACGGAGAGGGTTTGATGTGGGTAATAACCCCCCCCTCCCCACTCACATTTGGGAGAAAATTGCCAAAAGTTCTATTGTTAATTTTCTCTTTATTCCCTCTCATTAGAACCAATGGCCCCTCAGGAATTTTATACGTATGCTACTGGATCAAAGGTAATTTCTCGATACTAACTTTTATAATCAAGCTACGTATTATTTACCTGCAGAACCGACTTGTGAAATTTTGGACGGTAAAGCAGGAGCGAAAGTAAAAGGGCCTTGGGAGCATAACAATGTATGATTGGTAGGTGGAGAGAATTGTGATCCAGAACGAATCCCCGTCCTCTGAGATCCAGTACGAGTCCCACAGGTGGGAAGGGTGGCGATTTGCATGAAGATGAGCAAAGTAATTTTAAACTGCAACTAGGGAGGGAGGGAGGTGTTCCCCAGTAACGTAGTTGGTAAGGCGTCCATCTACGGATCTTGCTAACGTATAGGAGGGTTTGTTCTGTTTTGTACCGGGCACCCGTGGCCTCCGGGGTCCCTGTGCAATTCACTCTTCCCTGCTTTAGCCTGCCCTGTCCCTCGTAGCAAAAATTGGAACACTCCTTAGGCAAACTTCCTTAATCGGTGTTGCGAGATTTGAAAATTTGATTTTTCAAACTAAACGTTTTGCTTTTGAACCAAGAGAACACCCACGAACCTAGGTGTCTCCCTATGTTCGTAGTGCACCACTGAGGAAAGTTGCCAGCCCTACGTAGGAGCCTTAAAATCTTTATCTATGAAATTGCGCCAATTGTAGGATTATGCCGCCAATTACGTCAATCACAAAAAATGCCAACACACCTGTAAACCAGTTTGACGATCTTATTCAGCAAACCTGCGCCGGAGTTGAGATTTCGGGGCAGACTTCTGTCATGATTTGTAAACGCCATTGGCCATTATAGATTCCGTCTCTGCGAAAGAAAAGTATGCATAACGCTGTTGATATTCATTTTCGATCCCCACCATGTAAAGGTCCGTTATGGCCCATTTTGCACGAGGATCACGGCTATACACTTTTGATCGGATGTTTTCGGGACACCCTGTATACAATGATACAGGTAGGCAAATCTGCTGGAATACATAGAAAAAAAAACCCCACATACGGTCCAATACTATTTTAGCAAAAATCAAGTGACCAGAAGATTTCATTACCGCCGTTATTCGATTCCATTTACATATTATAGTATAACGTAAATCAAATTAACCTAAACAATGTTCGTTATAGTTTTGAATTTTATATACGCGTTCGTTATAACGTAGTTTCACTATATTATATAACATTAATGGTAGCACTTTTATTAGTGTGGCACTATAATTATTGCCTGATCACTACCTTATCAAGTGTGGCAATCGCCTATTCCATAAAATTTTTTAAACCTTGTACATGCATGTGGATATTACCTGTAACATTGTTGTGAGAGGTTTTGCACAATGTGTGCTTCACGATATACGTCTTTATAATTGTAAGTTGGTAATATTGTTAAGTAAATACAGATCAACCCATAGTGCATTTGTTTTATCTAACATCATTTTTACTTAAAGCAAGGGATATATCCTATTTTTGCCTGATGATCTATTTTATACATAATACTTCCATCCTCCATAGGGCGAACACATGAAAATGCTAGGTATACCACTTCATCTTAGACAGCATTGGAGCAAGAAAAATCTTTTGTATAATACATGAGCTGTTTCAAAAATGATGGATGAATACTAAAGCACATCGCGGGTACTGCCAGAGGCTTTCCAGCAAAGATTGCTGTTTTGCTTGTCAAATTTGAATTTTTTTCCATAACAACAAATTTCCCATCACACCAGGAGAAA